>CM052538.1:160013561-160045460 GCA_028533065.1 Trachops cirrhosus | reverse complement strand
GGGGCCTTAGGCGTTCACCTGGACGGGGCACCCCAGTCGCAGTGTTCTGATGTCGTATGTGGGGGCGGGGTCCGAGAAGGAACAATGGCGCCCGCTCCGCCCTCTGCAGGACCCCAGACCCTTCCGCCACTTTCCGCTAGCCGACTGGGCCCCTCTGGCACCAATTCCGGTGTGGGTGGGCCTGTGCACCCTGTGGGACCTTCCTTTTCAGTCAGTGACCAAAAGCTCTATTTCCTGGTGCTGGGACCCTGAGTTGCGTGCAGTGCCTTGCTTCACAATGTCCGCCTTGCTGGGTCTGCCGGTCGCCACCCCCGGGCCAGGTCCCACCAGCCACTGCTGCTTGTGCGTCCAGGGTCTGCCTGCTGCGGACTTGCGAGCTGCCCCGGGTGCTCAGCTCTCCGCTCAGTGTCCCTCACCCGGCCGGACTCCGCCCCTCCTACCGGTCTGGATGAAAGTGTCTATTTTTAAATCCTTGGTTGTCCGACTTCCATACACTTCAATTTTCTGTCAGTTCTGGTTGTTATTTTGTTTCTATATTGTTGTTGTCCCTATCTTGGTTGTGCGAGGAGGCACAGTGCATCTCCCTATGCCTCCACCATGGCCGGAAGTCTTGAGTCCCTCTTATGGAAGATGAGGATGCTTTTAATTTCTTCTGTGGTCTTTTTCTCTGTATCAGCCTCCATGCTCATATTCTAGGCTCAGCTTATCATTATTGATGAGTTTTTGTTTCTTTATATACTACTCTTTTTAGAAATATTTTCCCCAACATACTATTATGAAAATTTTCCAACATATACAAAATTGAAAGAATTTTACAGTGAACTCCAATATACCTTGGTCATCTAGACTTTACCACTAGTATTTAACTATACTTGCTTTTACATATACCTTTTATCTATCCATCCTTCTATCCATCAATTAATTGATCTTATTTTTGATGCATTTTAAAGTAATGTTTTTGCATTCAGCTTTGATACAGTGCTTATATCAATGAGAGTTTTATTTATAGACTCATACTGTAGTGTTCTTTTAATAGGCCAAATTCTCTATTCTTCGACTCTTACTCTTTATTCCATTCTTGCTTCATAGGAATGTGCCTTTCAGTAATTTTATTTATTAAAAAATATTTTTTATTCTCACCCAAGGACATTTTTTTTTCATTGCTTTTGGTTGGGGGCAGTGCTTGGAAGTGGGGGGAAGAGAGAGAAAGAGGCAGCAGGGAGAGAAACATAGATGTAAGAGAGAAACGTTGATTGGTTGCCTTCTTGTACATGCCCTAACGGGGGATCAAACCTGCAGCCTGGGTATGTGCCCTGACCAGGAATCAAGCCCATGACCTTTCAGTCTATGGGGTGAAGCTCCAACTGAGCCACACCAGTTAGGGTTTATTTATTTATTTATCTATCTTTCTATCTATTTATTTATTTAGAGGGAGAGGGAGGGAGGGAAAGAGAAATAGAGAGAAACAGAAACATCAGTCTGTTGTTCCACTTATTTCTGCACTCATCGGTTGACTATCGCATGTGTCCTCTCTAGGGATCAGACTTGCAACCTTGGTGTATGGGGATGACTCTCTCACCAACTGAGCTATTTGGCCAGGGCTTTTCAGTAACTTTAAAAGAAAGGGTGGTACATCCACATAGGGAATTTTTTCTGACCCATACACAGTACTGCTTAGAACATTATTCTCTTGTCTTTGCATATGGATGGCCTCCTGACTTGGTCATGAAATCCTTAGCCTTAGTGTTTTCCTCACATACATTTACCATTTATTTAGTGAATCTTCCCCCTTCTTATTTCTCCTTCATTTAAAATGTATTTCAAATTCTGAATGAAATCTTTTAAGGATATTTGTATGGGAAGAGGATTCCCATGTTTAGCATTATATTTGTATATGATACTATTCATTACTTACTAAATTTTGCTTTGTGGACATGTCTGTCTAGTACTTACTTATTCCCCTCCAGTTTGTCTTCAAATTATTTTAAATTAAAAGCCAAAAGAACTTACTACAAAGAAATGATAAGAATGTTAATATGTGCATTGTGGTTTATCATGTTGAAAGCAAAATCCTAGAGGACATAGCTTTATAGTTTGTGTTTTCTTTATGAAAAATTGTGAAGTGAATGAGTCTGTGTTTTACTCCTTTGTTTTTCCCTTTCTAATGTTTTTGCCTGCACTGTTGACGTAGTCTCCTGTCTACCTCAGGTGCCTGGTGCCCTGAAGTTCTCATTTATTACTTCCATTGGGCCTCCTTCCAAAAAGAGTTAGTCTTCAGATAATAAAAACCACAAATACTATAAAATCATTAAAAGCATAAGAGTCAAGCAATAAAAGTGTAGGGGATAATTGTGTAGAACACCTAAGAAAACACTGCAGTTGATCATAAAAGCTAACCCTCAACAATCTGGTAGCAACCATAAACAGTAAGGTGAAAGTTTTGCCATTTTCTCAAGTTAAGATGTTGACTCATCCATAGAGAAAACTTTTTCATGATTGTAAATGCTGAGAAGAATTTTTCGTTTATACATGCACACACACACACACACACACACACAAGATCACTATAAGGAACAGTGTACTTGATTGCATTTCTATACAAATGATGGTGATAATTTATATGTAATTATATCTCAAAAAAAGTCAAAAGTATATTGTTAAATTATATGCAAGTAGTTCTGGTGTGCCAGAATGATGTGATCTGGATGTGATGCTTTGTTATTATTTCACTGGATTGATTATTTCCAGTCTTTTCAGTCAGGTATTCATTCCTTTTCTTCTTCTTCTTCTTTTTAACTTATAAAAGTTAACTACTGACATTTTTTGAGCACTACTTTTGTATCAGATATTAATTTGTTTTTTATATAGATTCTAATGATTTGAAGACTGAAATAATGTGAATTCTATGAGGGTGAAATTTCTCTCTTGCCAGGTCCCTCTACTGGAAAGTTGCTATTTTTTTCCTTTGTAAATAATAAGTATCTTATTATGGGGATATAATTTAAAACTCTGTAAATGTCCTATTTCTCATTATAATTTTGCACTTCAGTTTTAGAATTGAAAGAGCTATTACTATGATGGTTCCCAAGTGGAAAATTTCTAACTCCATTATTCTTTTTACATTTATTAGCTGTTAAGACCTTCCCTGTCTCATTTATCAGTGTGGGCACCTGAGTTATTTTATTCAATGGTTTATACTCATCTACTATCATTAGTTTGCTCGAATTTGGTCAGTGGGAGCCCCTTCAATCTGACTCATGCCTTTCTGGCATGTCTCCATCGTGTTTTGAATATGTCCTTTTGGCACAAGATGTTCCCAGCCCCATTTCTGGAATCAGCCATTTCTCCAAGGAGTCCAGGTTCCTGTTAGAGGAACATTGAATTTAGAAATCAAAATCTAGTGGTTAGGAGTGTTTTTACTTACTGGAGTGTTCTTCTCAACTCTTGTTGACAGAGTTAAAATATATATATATGTATGTGTGTATATAAATATAACCAGTAAAGTATAACAGTGAAAAAAAGCCATATTGCTAAATTATTTATTTTATGCAATTAAAATGTGTTTACAGTTAAACAAGTAAATATTGTAGGTCACCACAATATTACATTTCAAATATATTTATAGTAGTTAAAATGTTTTATTTAGATAACCAATTACTTCCATCTATTTGGAGTTGCCATGTACCCTGACATATATGCAGTTTTCACCAGGGAGGAGAATATGCCTGGTTTTAAACATTCAGAGGAAAATTTACACTCTGACTTGTGGAAATGGATATATAGCTGAGGTCTATATTCTTAATTGCTCCAATCAAACAAGAAACTTAAGATTTATGAAGAAATGAATTCATGAAGAACCTTTCAAGAAACATATTCAGGAGCAGAGAGGCTTCTGTATGTGGAAATTACATGGGAACATTAGTATAATTTCCCAGTGTTACTTTTCAAAAAAGAAAAGAAGAAACTGAAACAGTTCCATTATATCATTGCTTTAGGTAATGATCAATTAATGAGTAGAATTCATTCTTGTTTTCTCTTAGAATGAAAGTATAGTCACTCAGTCCTTTCTAGTTGCTTAGTTTTCTTATGAAGCTTTTCTGCTTGGTGTAGTACAGGTTGAAGAAAATATTTTAATGGATTATTAGTTCCTTGTTAAGATTGTGATTATAAGTGAGCTCTCAATGCTGCCTATTGGCTGACTGTGCTGCTCTGGTAACTTTGCTTTCCTACAAGAAAGTGTTTCTAAATCTTGTGGAAAGTATGCATCCTTTTTTAAAGAAAATAATCTTGTGGTTACCTGATGTTAACAGTGTTGATGCTTACATCCTGAATATAGTGTTGTATGCTAAGGTACAGATCTTTTGAGTTGAGCATACCCAACTTGCTAGGTACTTTATGTCTCACGTCTTTCATCGTTGTTTTGTATTTGAACTACTATGAACGAAATGATAGCAGCAAGCTGAGCTATCATTTGGCTTCCTTTTGGAAAGAATATGTCACTTATATAAGTCCACCTCTGCTCTTTTCTCATTAGTTTACAACTTTTTAGTTCAGACTTGCTTCTTGTTTGTCAGATATTCATTAACATGATCCAGAATATGCTATTATTTATGAAAATGTATTCAGAAATCTATAGACATAATAGCTTTAATTTTGAATATCTATAGCCTAACAAATAAGAAAAAACAAATTAATCAAGGTTTAAAAATAACAAAGGTTACAGAAAATACAGGAAATTAAAAAAAAAAAAGACACAAATCCCCCCTAACTGCAGAACCCTAACACAGATTCTGTTAAGAGGACTACAGTTTCCAGTCTTCTCTTATTGTCTGTGTAAATAGGTTCTTTTAGATTGTGTGATTATAATGTGTATATCATTACACATATTTGCTTCTATTTCCAGGCTATGTATAGGGTAGCTGTCTCCATTTACTCTGCCTTAGGAATATATTGAAAAAAGCAAAAAATATTTATCCAGTAAATCTGTATGATTAGAATGCTATAAATCTTATAAATTTAGAGCACATTTGTTTAGAGAACCATAGTTGCATTGCATCAGTTTACATTTCTGTTATAAAATGTCTAAAACAGTACAGATTTATTTTAGAACTACTAAGTTATATAAGGTTTACACTCAAATATTTATCTTTATAATTAATAACAAATCACTGTCATTTATAAATTTGTTCATCAGTTGAATAGCACACATAATTTTAAAATTTTCATTTTTTGTCTTGTCTATGTATTTTTAGCAAAAGAACATTTCACTGAAGCAGGAAAATTGCTTAAAGGATATGTTATCACTGGAATTTATTCTGAAGAAGATGTTTCCATACTGTAAGTTTATTGGTGTTCTAATTTTAGGGAGGAAGAAGCTTGCAAAATTATACATTGCTTGTCTTTACACGGTTGACAATGAAGATAGGGCAGCAACACAAAAGTTTTTAATTTCCTTCTAGGAAGATATGGGAAGTACCACCTGGCTATTTAGAATTTTTAGATATTCTTTTACTTCAGGCTAGCTCCCTCAAAGGGGCAGGCTTGGATTCATATTATTTCATCTTTCTATAAAAACTTTTTTCTTTGGGTTCAGTTACCTGCAATTTTGATTCTTTGGAGTTGTCATATTTTTTAGGGGGGAGGATTTTACTTCTTGGGTGTCTGGGTTTTGATTTTCCACCAAGATATAAAAATCAAAGTTTTTCCACATTTCTCTCACAGTTTTAGTTGATGCAACTATACCTGATAGTTCTACCTAGTTTTAAATTACTGTTAACATACTCTAATAGTGGCTTTTTAAAGCCATTTAAGTTGCTCTGTTTGTAGAATTTGGGGTTCCTGTGAACTACCAAATATATCAGCTGCTGCAGAGTGAAGGACTGAACTGAAAATTTGGGGTTTATCACATTCTGCATAATGGCTCATTTTCAGGTGCAGATGAAGTTGTTAAGCCCAGTGGTTTGTCTTTCTTAACTTCTGACTGCAATATTTCTAATTGTGATTTCTTTTTTTTTAAATTTTAATTGTTGTTCAAGTACAGTTTTCTGTCTTTTACTCCCATCCCAGCCCACCCCCAACCCTCCCCATAATTGTGATTTGTGAACTTACATTTTTTATGCTGAACACTGGTGACATATGCTCTTGATGATCAAGCTCCTGTTCTATCCATGAAATCAGTAATTTTTTAAAAGTACTGAACTCCAGATCTTTAGGAAATATGAGACCAGTTCACCTGATACATATACAGTCACCCACTGTCTTCCTCTCTGCTTTCTTTGTGCATTTAACTATGGTCCAAAAAGCAAGACGAGTCATTCTCAGGGTATGTTTTGTTTATAACCCTCTAGTCAAACAAGAGGGTTTTGCAGGTGATCTGAAGACAGGCCTCTCTACCAGTGCTTATATTGTTATAATGTCTAAATTTTTTCCTGTTTAATTTAGTGATTTTTCTTTTAGGTTTGGTTAGCAAAAGTAGTGGCAGGAGGGAGCAGGTTTGAGCTCTGTTTCAGTGGAGAAAGCACAGATTGTATCTGGAGTACCTCAGTTTGAATTCTCTCTCAGCTATTTATCACTTTGAGTCCTGGTTTCCTCTTCTGTAAGATGGAGGTGATAGTGGCTACTTTATAGGGCTGTTCTGAGGGTTAAATGAAAATGCAACTAAAAGCACTTGGCATAGTGCCTGCAAATAGTAGGTTTCTAATAAATGCCCATCTCCTTGCTCAGCATATGGTGAATAGTTCAGAAAGCTGAGAACTATTCAGTGTATTCCTAATCCTATTTAGACATTATCTTGGTGAGTAAGTTGTCTAGAAAAAAATCTGGGTAGATTATTATCTGTTTCTTTCTTTTAATCTAGGTTGTCAAGGCTACAGAAGATAGAGTTGTATGTAAATTGAGTTCATTTTTTCCTTGATATTATAGGGCTTCCCATTTGCTGCCTTTCACGTGGCCTCTTGGCCTCATTGTTTATGTTTTTGATGATTTACTATAATTTAGTTGAAACTTGTAAATATATGTTTCTCCATAGGTCAAATAAATACACTGCAACTCTTCCAGCCCTTCTGCTTGCCAGACACAAAGAAGGCAAAGTAGAGAGCATTCCATTAGCTAACACCCATGTTCAAGAAATGGTTCAAATAATAACAAATGCATTGCTGGAAACATTTGTGAGTATATTTTATAATAAGGATGTTATTTGAAATAAGGATATCTAGATCAGTTAAAGGTAGTTTATTTTAATCTGTGATTTTCCAGTTTTTGTTGGCATAGGGCATGGTGTTTGTGAGCTGAAGGTTCATTGGGTTGCTCTGTTTTATTATTTAGTCATTATGCATAAAGCTTCTCTAGTCCGCTGCCAAAGGTTTACATGTTTTTGGATTATTTTTATGCTGAGACCAGGGTGGCTGGTGGCCAGTTGAAGTTCTTAATCTAGGTTAAAACTTGGTGTAAAGCACATGGAGTCAATCTGCTCAGCTTCAGATCCTTGCTTGATTCCTTACCAGCAGAATGTTAACTTCTTGCTGTCTCAGTTTTCACATGTGTATAAGGTAGGTGACTAGCACTGCAGACTGTTATTGTAAGGAATGAGATCTGTGTTCAGTGTTTGGCCCCTGGTAAACATTCAGCTAATGTTTTTATTATTTATTCAGTTTTAGATCAAAATACTGAGTTATGAAAAAAGGCCTTTTTCAATGCTTTGTACAGTAGTGGATTCAGGGGTGCAAGATGTAATCTGCATTTCTTGATTTCACTTGTTTTGTATTTATATTAAATGTAACTAGATTACTATAAGTTTATGCTTTTCTCCAATTATAATTTAACATAAGGCACACTTTTATCAGGTATAAATACTATACAAATATCTTGTTTTTAGTTGTCATGATGATCTAAATGACATTACATTTTAGGCTCAAATAAATGACTGTAGTTTTAATTATTAAATCTTTTTATCACCTTAGTTCTGTTCCTCACTGCTCTTCTCCAATTAAAGTTAAAGGTTATAGTTAATTAAATTATTAATATTTTCAGGATGTAGTTTTCTAAATTATTTACTAAAGTTACAGTTTTGTGTTTAATAATGTGTTATTAAATATTTCTTTAGCAAATACATCATATAATATTGTTGGGATTATTATAAGCCTTTAACTATTTTTTTCCAGATAATATAGAAAACTATAAAGAAGAAAATCAGAATCAATCTCTTTAACCAAATTTAAATTTGGGGATATATTATCCCAAACTTTAAAAAATTCCATGTATATATATATGTGTGTTTGTCTTTTTATATATTAAGGGATATTTTAATCAAGAAGTAAAGATAGGCATATTATTTTTTAATTTTTTAATTTTTATATTTTTAAAGATTTTATTTACTTATTTTTAGAGAGTGGGGAAGGGAAGGAGAAAGAGAAGGCGAGAAAGATCAATGTGTGAGTGATACATTAGTTGGTTGCCTCTCACATGCCCCCAACTGGGGACCTGGACTGCAACCCAGGCATGTGACCTGACTAGGAATCAAACTGGTGACTTTTCACTTCGCAGGCTGGTACTCAGTCCACTAAGCCACACCAGCCAAGGCAGGCATATTGGTTTTTTAATATTCTGTCATATTAAAAAACACAATTTATTTAATTAGTTTTCTGTTAAGGAATATTTAAGTTGTCTTTAATTTGTTATTTTACTCAGGGACTGTCCTTATAGATAATGTTAAGGTGCTTCCATGATTACATACTTACAGTGAATTCATAGAATTTGAATTGCTATTCCAAAGGATAGGCACATTTTTAAGGCTTCTGATACTTATTACTATTTTGTCCAACAGAAGATTCATATCATTTTGCTCTTTTTGCCTAACTGATAAATAAAAATGAGTATCTTTTTTTCCTTTAAGATTATAATCATTAAGGCTGAGAAACTTAGGGCAAACTTAACTATCAAATCTATTTATAGTTTAGGCAAACATGATAAGCATTGTGGCAGTGTTTCAGTATAATGTTTTGGTTTTCAGTGTTCTACTAAATACCTGAAAAGCTATAATAAAAATTATTTTGCTTTTAGTTTATGACCTTTCCATAAATTGAAAAGCCCTCAAGTGGTTATTAAATTTCCTAAAGTTTCTCTGTGTTGGAAGTTTAAGTCTGAAGCATGTAGTGACTACAATAGCTAGCAAGAAGTAAGCTCACCTTTGGCCTGCACTGAGGTACTAGAAAGACTCTGGTTCCTTCATCTGGATAGAAAAGAGTAGATGACCAGAGGGTAAATACTTTTTAGATGGCAGCAAATTTTTATTTTAGTGAACTTGGTGAAAATTAACCCAAGTAAATAATGCCCCAAAATGAAATACACCATAACTATATAAGCAGTGATATATCCCAGGCTGTCACACTTAAAACTAGTTGTTAGGAAATATGTTTGGTACATTTTTCCAATACATTAAGTTCCTTTTATATGCTTTTACTATGAATAAGAATACCACAGACTTCCAGTCAAGATGGAGGCATAGGTAAACACAGCTCATCTCCTTACACAACCACAGTAAATATTACAACTTAACTACAAAACAGCTGTCACCCAGAATCATCAAAAAATCAAGTTGTATGGAAGCCCGACAACCAAGGAATTAAAGAAGTCACATTCATCCAGACGGGTAGGAAGTGTGGAGATGCAGAATGTGAGGTCCCAGACCCACATGTGGTGGATAAAAATTAGGAGGGATACCTCAGGAACAAGGGATCCCAGCCCCATATCAGATCACCTAGCCCAGGGTTACAATACCAGGAAGATAAGTCCCCATAACTTCTGGCAGTAAAAACCAATGGGGTTTGGGGTGGTGGGAGAAACTGTGGGATTCTCAGGATTCTCCTCTTAAAGGGCATGCAATGGACTTGGGACTTACGCAGACTCACTCCCTCTGGGCTCCAGCACTGGGGTAGCAGTGGGAAGGGTGTTGGTGACATAGGAGAAACTAAAGTGTCTGGCATTGGGGTGAGTGCCGGGGGATAGATTCCTCACAGACAAAACTCCAGAGGCCAGGCAGTGACCACTGTCCATTTTCTGAGCCCTCCCACAAAGAGCCACAGAGTGGCAACATCATATCAGAGACTCCAGCAACCTAGGCAGTCACCCAAGGCTCTACCCTATCCATCTTAATGGTGCACTTTTTACAACAGTCCACACTACTGAGACAGGGAGTCAAAGCAGCCCTACCTAATATGTAGAAACAGACAAGGGGGACTATCAAAATGAGGAGACAAAGACATATGGCCCAAATGAAAGAACAGAACAAAACTCCAGAAAAAGAACTAAACAAAATGAAGATAAGAAAGCTATCAGATGCAGAGTTCAAAACACTGGTTATTAGGATGCTCAAGGACCTCAGTGTATACTTAAATAGCATAAAAAAGACAGAAGTGAAGGTTACACTAAGTGAAATAAAAATTTACAATACCAACAGTGGAGTGCATAAAGTCGAGAATCAAACCAATGATTTGGAATGTAAGGAAAAAAAACCATTTAATTAGAACAGCAAGAAGAAAAAAGAATTAAAAAAATGAGGATAGGCTAAGAAGCCTCTGGCACAACTTCAGATGTACCAACATTTGAATCATAGGGGTGACAGAAATAGAAGAGAAAGGGCAATAATTTGAAAATTTATTTGAAAAAATAAAGAAAACTTCCCTAATTTGGTGAAAGAAAAAGACATACAAGTGCAGGAAGCACAGGGAGAAACGCAAACAAAATGGATGCAAAGAGACCCCACTCTAAGACACATCATAATTAAAATGCCAATGGTTGAAGATAGAAAATCTTAAAAGCAGCAAGAGAAAAGCAGTTAGTTACCTACAGGGCAGTTCCTATGAGACTGTCAGCTGATTTCTCAAAAGAAACTTTGCTGGCAAGAAGGGATTGGCAAGAAATATTCAAAATCAGGAAAAGCAGGGATCTACACCTAAGATTGCTGTACCCAACAAAGTTATCATTTAGAATTTAAGGGCAGATAAAGTGCTTCCCAGACAAGATAATGCTAAAGGAGTTCATCATCACCAAGCCATTTTTTATATGAAATGTTAAAGGGATTTATTTAAGAAAAAGAAGATCAAAACTGTGAACATTACAATGGCAGTAAATTCACAACTATCAACAATTGAATCTAAAAAAACTAAGTGAACAAACAGAACAGAAACAGAATCATAGATATGGAGACCATTTGGAGCGTTATTAGTTTGGAGGGGGAAAGAGGAGAATGGGGGAAAGGTGCAGGGATTAAGAAGTACAAATTCATAGGTGTAGAATAGACAGGGGGATGTAGAGAACAGCATGAAAAATGGAATAGCCAAAGAACTTATATGCAAGACCCATGGACATGAACTAAGGAGGTGATTGCCGGAGGGACTGAGGAGTGCCAAGTGGAGAGGGGTAAAGGGGGAAAAATTGGGACAACTGTAATAGCATAATCAATAAAATATATTTAAAGAAAGAATACTAGAACCCATACAATTATAGCCTCTTATATACTCAAAGAGCTAAAGGTCACCTTCCAATTACCACATTTGATGACCTTTTCTGTTTCTCCTTAGCTTCTCAGTAGCAATCAAAACTGTTAACTGTGAAAAAAAAAGGGAAGGGTAGAGAGGGATGGGAAAAAATACAAAACTGTTAACTATGCTATTTTAAAAATTCTCTTTTCCTCTGGCTTTTGTAATTCAGTCCTCCCCAGATACTCCTTCAACCCTCTGGCCACTCTAGAAGTACCTCCTCAACTTTTTCTTCTTTGCTGTGTTCATTCTTCGGCAAATTTTATTTATACAGTTAAATTCTACCATTATTATGCCAGCTGATGATTCCTAAATCTGAGTTTCTAATCTTAACTTCTAAACTCACAGAACTCTGTTTTTCTTTCCTGACAGACACAGGAAAGAGCAGAGCCCGTCACTGGTCTGTCTCTCATCAATTCATATTCGAGTCACTCATCCTTCTAAAACAGGCCTAACCATTTTACTCACTTGATTTAAAATCTTCTCAGTATTCCCAGAAGCTAGCATACCTATACAGTCATTCTCCCATCTGGTCTGACAGCTACGTTTGCCTCTTGCATACCTAAGTCTAACATACTTGATTCTCACTATTCCCCAGATATATATGCCTGAACACCTCTCTGCCTATCTTCATGATGCTCCCTATCTCTGCTCTTGCACACACCTCATCTGTCAAGATCTTGTTTCTTATCCAAGGCCCATATCAAGTATCACCTCCTAAAAGCATCCACAAGCCTTCCTGCCTTGTTTTTTAGCTTCATTTTGAGCCACTAGGTTTCCTTGTTGTCATACATTAAATTTTTTATTGCATCACAGTGGTTTTTGTGTACCTTCTCCTATAAAGTATGACCTCTTGGAGTGCAGGGAAAATGCCTTATTTCTTTTTTATTCAGTACCCAGCATAATATCTTGAACTTTGTAGTTCTCAATAAATGTTTGAATTGAACAGTGGTGGCTTCATATCACCTGATGTTTGAATCTGTTCATTATGAGGCCTGATAGCTTAATAAAATCTGGCAGTTTTAGGAGGGGCATATAACTCATGAAAAAGATTAAAGATGATAGTTAACACAAAGACAGCGTAGGGGAATTTGGAGAAGAAGGGATCTAAGACTCCGGTCATGGAAGGGGAAGGTGTGCAAAAGGATTTTGAGTGTGAAAGGGAAAGAATTTGAAGAAAAAAAAAGAGAATTGGCGGAGGAAAACTTTGAAAACTAAATAGGGACAAGTATATACCAGATTTTGATGTTTGAGGATGATGAACCATTACTGTGTTCAGAAGTGGTTGGTACCACGAGAAAAATAAAATTGTTTATTTGGATTTCTAGTGTGATCAAATGAAATGTGCAGGTGATAAGCAGGATGCCTGGGTGCTAGTTTCAGTTCTTCCTGTTAGCTGTGTGACTTGAGCAAGTCAGTTTGTCTTCATTGGTTTCCTCATTTGTCAGCAGGTCATTATTTATCTGGTAGAGGATAATTTAATCTAGTTCAGGTGAACCCAGATGATGAAATAATAGATGTGGAACTAAATATTACAAATGGTAAAGGCATTAATATTTTAAGTCATTGCTATTCTTAATCCTAAATATGTTGACATTGTTTGATATTCTCATTCTTATTAATGATAAGAGCATCTTATTATTATTAATGATAATAATTCTTATTAATGATACATTGTCCTTTAAAAGTATATAAAAATGGTTATTCTCTTTTAATTAATAAAGAATAAGAGGGTATATTTCATCTTACAAGTTTTTTGTTATTTTGAACCCAAAATAAATGAGACTGCTTGTTGTTTTAGTATATTTTTATTATTTTAATTATGCTATCAAGCCATAATATTGAAACAAAATAAGATCTTATTTTTAAGTAATCATAAATGTTAAAATTGTATCTTTAAAGCTTAGTTTATATTTTTTCAAAAATTTTACATTAGAGAAAAATGTAACGAGAGTTTTATTCGTCATGTGTACATTGCCTGCTCCGGTCCAGATTTTAGCATAAGAAATCATTTGATGTGTCACATCCTTGTAAAATAGGATGCTCCTTTAAGTTAATTTATTTTCAAATTCCATTAGTAGTTTTGTTTTGAAAATAACTTTGTTACGATAAAGTGGGATTAAATAAAAATGCTCTTGAAATTTATAGATATTAGTCATAATAGCAAATCACTTAAATGGTAAATGTTTGAATTATATTTTAAAAACTAATATTATAAGAGTCATTTGAACATTATTTTCTATTTTATGCATCATCTTTCCCCTTGTTCTTTTTTTAACAGCCAGAAATCACTGTGGAAAACCTTCCCACTTACTTAAGGCTTCAGAAACCATTACTTGTTTTATTCAGTGATGGCAGCATAAACCCTCTGTATCAAAAAGCAGTATTGGCAGTGGTGAAAGAGAAACACCTGGATTCAGTTGTCCCTTGCTGGTTAAATCTGTAAGTATATTTTTATCTTTTAATATTTAAAAAGTGAAAAAAAGTATAATTATTACATTTTTTAGGAAATGAAACTCTCTGGCTCTACGTCTGGAGTTAATATTTTGAGACCAATGTACATATCATAATATTTTAGTAACTAAACCCTTAGATGCTCTAAAATGACCTTGTTTCAAATTTAATTCTGTTCTTCAGTAATTTTTGTGTGTTTTCAGCTTTATTGTGGTATGATTGACAAAATTGTAACATTTAAATTTACATTGTGATCATTTGATATATGTATACATTGTGGAAAGATTCCTCCATCTAGTTAATTAACATGTCCATCACCTCTCCTATTTACACACACACACACACACACACACACACACACACAAATGGGGGAGAGGGAAAAAACATTTAAGTTCCATTCTAGCAAATTTCAATTATACAATATAGTGTTATCAGCTATAGTCATTGTGTTATACATTAGATCTTCAGACCTTATTACAGCTGAATGTTTTACCCTTTTACCACCACCCTCTCCCTATTTTCCCAAGCCCTAGTCCCTGGCAACCACTTTATTACAGTTTCATTACAGTTTCAATGAGTTTTATTTTTTTTTTTACAATTCCACATATAAGTGATACTGTCTGGTATTTGTCTTTGTCTAACAAATATTTCATTTAGCACAATGCCCTCAAGTTCCATCCATGTTGTAGCAAACAGCAGGATTTCCTCCTTTCTCTTGGCTGAGTAGTACATTGTGTGTGTGTGTGTGTGTGTGTGTGTATATGTGTAAGTACTTGAATACATACACACATTTTATTTATTCATTCATAATGCTGCAATGAATATGGAGTGAGATATCTCTTTGATACCATGTTTTTATTTATTTTTTTGGATACCTACCCAGAACTGGATTGCTTGCTGGATCATAGGATAGTTCTAGTTTTTAAATCAATCTATTTTTAATTATTTGAGGAACCTTCATACTGTTTGCCATTTCACCAACTTACATTCCTACCAGCAGTGCACAAGGGTTCCCTTTTCTCTGTATCCTTGCCAAGACTTGTTATGTCTTGTCTTTTTGATAATAGCCATTCTAACAGGTGGAGGGTGATAGGTCATCATGGCTTTGATTTGCATTTCCCTGATGATTGGTGATGTCAGGCATCTTTTCGTGTACCTTTTGACCTTTGTGCGTCTTCTTTGCAAAAGTGTTTAATCAATTCTGCCCATTATTAAATTGGATTGTTGCGGGGGGGGTTTTGGTTTTGTTGTATGAGTTCTTCAGTTATTTTGGATCTTAATCCCTTATCAGATGTGCTTTGCAAATATTATCTCCTATCCTGAAGGTTCCCTTTTCATTTTGTTGGTTTCCTTTGCTGTGCAGAAGCTTTTTAGTTTGATGTAGTCCCACTTGTTTATTTTTGCTTATGTTGCCTTTGCTTTTGTTGTTATACAGTAAATTTTTAAAAGTAATAATTTTTCTGATTTTGAAAGTGATTGATATCCATTGAGAAAATTTTGGCAAATACAGAAATATAAACGCTGTGGTATTTTGGCATTTTTCTTCAGTTTCTTTTTTTGTACTGCTGTATTTTTGAAATGCAGCCCAAATGTTACAGAAGTTTTTGGTGCATTCACAAACAGTATTTCCTGGTGTGTTTCCTAGATGGCATGTGTGACATTAAACGTCTCTGAACATAGTTCACATATATACACACTATCCATTCTTCAAATTCATTCGATAAAAGACATTTTATTTTTGTCTCATTTGAAAAATTACAAAAATAGGGCAGTGTACATTTTTGCTGTTGAAGAGTTCTCTACACTACAACCTACTGCTTGAGACAGATTTTTTCAGGTAATTATTCTTATAGGTATCTTAAGAGTACAATAGTATTTTTTATAATGTGGAATGTGCTATATTAGGAAAACTATCTTAAATGAATGGTTTCCTTGTATAAACATAATTTTAAAAATCTTTTTAGTTTGAAGTTAATCTTTTCTTCTTTTTTCCTGGGGAAGGACACTCCTTTCTGGAAAAAGAAATATTTATTATAAGTATCCTGTTATTTTATAGTTTGTAACCATTTAATTTTTAAACTGACTTGATGAGATACTTGGCTAAACTTTAGAAGGAACCTATTGATTATGTTAAGTTAAAATTGTCAAATCTTTGGACTATGCCTGTTTTTTATTAAAACTCTCATTGAGTCCTGACTGGTGTGGCTAAGCTGATTGGGCATCATCCCACAAAGTGCAGGGTCCCTGGTTTGAGTCAGGTCAGGGCACGTGCCTGGGCTGTGGGTTTGGTCCCCAGTCGGGGGTCAGCGGGTGTATGAGAGGCAACAGATGGATGTTTCTCTCTCTCTTTCTCCCTCCCTTCCCCTCTCTCTAAAAAAAAGGAAAAAGAAAGAAATGAAAACAATGCCCCATGTTAAATCAAAGTTTTTAAGACTCTGATTACTAATAACATAGTTATAGACCTCATGGTTTTTAGGACATCTTTTCATAAAATAAATTTACTGGATTGATAGTATATTTAAAGGTTAATATTCTATAAATTATTATTTTCATTATAGTGTTATAGAAAGAAATTTTAATTAGCATGTTCAATTGCTGTCTTTTGTAGAAAGAACACCCCTGTGGGGAGAAGAATCTTGCAGGCATATTTTGATGTTCTACCTCCCCTTCCTCTTCTTGCTGTGGTGAATCTGCATTCAGGTGGCCAAGTATTTGCATTTGCTTCAGACCAGGCTATAACTGAACAAAACCTTTTATTGTGGCTTAAGAAATTAGAAGCAGGACTAGAACATCCTATCAGTAAGTTTTCTCTTTTGTTTAATGTACACCATTATGTATTTTGTTTTATAGATTTTTAAACCTGGATGATAGCTAATGAACACTAGAATTAGTTGAATTGTAATGTTTATAAGTATCCTAAATATTATTAATATGCTGATAGCATTGGACAATCTCCTAAGTGGTAGGTATTATTACCCATAAAAAATAAGTATGATTATATTAAATTTAATAGTAATAGCTAACATTTATTGAGTGCTTATTAGGTATCTAGCACAATGCTGTTATTTAAATGTATTGTCCTATCTCATTTAATTCTCACAAGTCATATGAAGTATTATTACCTGTAAAAGAGTTAAGTAACTAGTTAAAAGTCAATATAATTAACTAGTAAATGAGTAAGCTTAGATTCCAATCTGGATCTCTTACATTCCAGAGCCAGAATTTTGGACCACAAGAAAACAGAGCCTGGTGGCTCAGGATTGATGATGCTGGTTTATGACATGAGATAGTTTCTATTTTTCTAAAATGTGAATTTATACTTGTGGTATAGACATATATGTTAATTTATATACAATTATGACAATAACAGGACTGTTGCTATAATTTAAATAAGTTAACTTGTAATAACCTAGATCATTAGTATATTGGGGAAATAGTGTGAAATTTAATATAATGAAAGGTTTTCTAAGATACTATCCAAGGATTTTGTTATTGTATACCAGATAAACTATATTACAATAATATTTTGGCGCTGTTCCATGATAGGATCCTAAAATATGGGGTGTGTCTATATGTGTGAATACATACGTATATGTGTACACACATACAGTTTTGATATACAAACTCCAGTGTTGTGTAGTCTCTCAGCCAGCATGCGTAGTGTAACTATACCATTATGCATATTTATGTATATTTAACCAGGTACTGGAATTTATTTTAAGTATCAGCCATTGTAGCACACCTGTTCTTCCCAAGTGGCCTGCTTCATTTCTGTTAAATTGGATAGTTTAACTAAATTACTATGTCTAAGTATCCTGTAGGTGGTTTTATATTGAAATATTCACATATTAAATCCCCCTTTTAAAGCCTACAGTTCGTTGTTTTTTAGTATATTTGTAGGGCTATGCAATCATTACTACTATCGAATCCTATAATATTTTTGTTACTCCAAAAAGAAATCCCATACCCATTAGCAGTCACTCCCCATTCTTCTCTCCTCCCACTCCCTGACAACCACTAATTGTCTTTATGGGTTTGCCTGATCTGGACATTTCATGTGAATGAAATCACTTACCTTAGGTTTTCAAGGATCATCCATGTTATACATGAATCAAGAGTTCATTCCTATTTATGGGTGAAATATTCCATTGTATGGATATGCCACATTTTGTTTCTCCATCAGTTGATGGGCATTTGGGTTGTATCCAGTTTTTGGCTATTATGAATGATGCTGCTCTGAACATTGATGTACATGTTTTATATCTGTCTGATACTCAGGTGCCTTCCGACAGTACCACACTGTCTTTAATACTGCAGCTTTGTAGTAGGTTTTAAACTGGGAGATATGATTCCTCCAACTTTGTTCTTCATTTCCACAATTAATTAAATTATCTGGAAGGAGACCTTTATGTGGTTATTACTCATTTCTGACTTATTCATTGTACCCGCACAGTATAGGGGTCCTTTCCATTATAGTTTTTGAACTCTTCAGGTAGTCTGTGTTTACTTCTCAGTCTGCATTGCTGTTGCAGAGAGTCAGAGCAGTGTTGTCATATAGCTGCCGGGACACTGAGGCCCCACAGACTCTGACCAAGTCATATAGGATTATATGCAGCTAGGGCCAGGGTACCTCACAAATGGAATTGCTTTAAAAAAATGGTGATTTTTTTTTCTCTTTGAGATTTTATTTATTTATTTTTAGACAGAAGGGAAGGGTGGGAGAAAGGGAAAGAAACATCAATGTGTGGTTGCCTCTTGTGCACCCCCCACTGGGGACCTAGCCCACAACCCAGTCATGTGCCCTGACTGGGAATCAAACCAGCGACCCTTTGGTTCACAGGTCAGTGCTCAGTCCACTGAGCCATACCGGCCAGAGCAAGTGGTGATGTTTAAAAACACAAACCTGAGCTTATGATGAAGCCTCCTTAATTACTGTGTGTTTGTAGGCAAGTCCTCTTTGTTTTTTCCTCTAAAACTGTAAAATGAGATTAATAATTCCTACTCTATGTCAAAAATTTATTTTAAAAAATCAGATAAAATTATGTATGCAAATGCACACTTTGTAAAATATAAAATTTAAAGTATTATCACAATTCATGTAAAGAGCATAGCTGAAGGGCTTTGATTCCTCAATTCAAGCCATTACGAAGAAGAAAGACTCAGATTTATTCTTCTGAGTTTCCAGAGAGACTGGTATATCTCCCATTGCAATTTTGTTCATGAATGCCTTTGCCAACTTCCTCTATGAGGGGTTTCCATTATTTCTTTGTATCAGTGCTCCTAATCTATTACTCCTACAGCCTCAGCAGCAGGAAGAAGCAAACTGAGCCATATTGTCTGTATTGGGTCCTGTCTTCTGTGCTGGCAGGGGCTGCCCTCACCACTCTCTAGCAGCGGGGTCTGGGCAGGGCAGGGGAGTCTTGTAGCTACTCTTGGAACAGCCTGAATCTGTAAAGGTGCCACTGGTGTCTGCCTCACCTTGCTTGCTGCATGTCTTAATTTCTGTGAAATTGAGACCACTAGCTACTTTTATTTGAAATTTACACTTAACTTTGGTCAATTTCTTTAACCTTTTTAGGCCTTGGTTTCCTCATCTATAAAATTGGGATATTAATTGTCCTTATCTCATGGAGTTTGTAAGGATTAAATAGATAATGTCTGGTATATAGTAAATGCTCAATAAATGTCAGCTATTACTATCACTTCTAATTTGATAATAATGTATCTATTACCCATACATAATGAGAGTACAGTTTTATTTACAAGTGAAAACATTAAGACCTTTGTAGTGTCCCCTCAGCAAATAATTAGCAAAATCGTGATACCTACTTTTAGGCATTTTGTTCTCATCTCAGACCACTAGGCTACAGTGTTTACTTTTTAAAATACTGCTAAATATGTACTATGCTTTAAGTTGAACTTTTCTTAAAGATACTTTCTTTAATAAAGATACTTTATTTGCATATTGCAAACTATAGTTATTCTTACTTCCTAATCATTATATTCAAGAAAATATTATATCTGTTTGTCACTTTTATATCTGCTAACCTGGAAACAGTAGTTTGAAACATCTATTACAGGGGTAGACTAAACTTAACATCTGGCTGATGTTCCGGGTTCTAGGATTTTATGTAATTGAGTGAATGAAGAAATTATATATGAATGAGTATAGACACACTTAATGTGCATTTGTGCAGCTTTAATCTACTCTAGGAAATTAGAATTTAAATGAATTTCCTAAGCTTTTAAAGATATTTAGTTGATTTATGAGAGATGCTTAAGTTTGTATTTTATGAACATTTTTTTTTTCAGGTAACACTTCATTTTTTCATGTAACATTATTTCACTGAGATTTATTTTTAAAAGGTTTCCTTGGCATAATTCCTTATATCATTTATTTCTCAAAATAATATTTTAAATGGTCAACTAAACTCTAAAATTATTTTGTAAGATCTTTCTACTAAGTGGAGAAAAGTTAGCTAATTTATCTCATAAAAATGTTAAAATAATATATTGTCATCATATTGAGCCTAAATCAGTTTTCTTTTTCTGATGACCAGTGTTTTAAAATAATGTTAAACATGGACTGAAGTAAAGGGGGGGAATGTGGGTGGGAGAGGGTGTTCAGGGTGGAGGGGAATGAAGGGGGGATAATAGGACAACTGTAATAGCATAAGCAATAAAATATATTAAAAAAAAAAAAAAAAAGTGGGTAAAATAGTGTTAAAGCTCATTGCTATGAAGCCCACCTAAGAAATTATTCAATCTGTATCTGTTATAATACAGTTGATTCCATAGCAATTTTTAATTATTACTCTCTTTAATTATTTTTATAACATGAACGTGTTTTCATGAAGTGTGTGCAAAAGATCTTAAAAGCTTCAAAAACTGAAAATGCTTTAAAATGTTAGCAAATACTTGTCTAGATAATAAGTAAATATGTATGGGCCAAAACCTTTTTTGGGGGGGAGTGATTCATAAGAAACAGTTTCAGTTCTTTGGGATAAAGACAGCAGTAGGGAGGGAAGCAGGACACTTTTTCATTTTGACTTATACCTGTTTGTGTGGTAATATCATAAACATATTGCTATTTTCTGAAACCTCAGTAAGATTAATTGGCAGGAGACTTATTGTTTTCTTTCTATTTATACAACTTTTATTCAGAGTATAATAGCTTACAAATATAAAAAATAAAAATGGCTAGTAATGAAAAATCAAGTTTCTTAAACAATGTAATCAAAATAGTTTTGCTTAGTAAAACTGATAAAGTCTTCCTTTCTACTAATATATTTTTCAAAATAAAACATTTTCTAGTATATTTATGGGATGATTTTTTTATCTGTTCATCTTAAACCCTTGATTGTATCTTTTTTCTAGCAATTTTACCTGCTCAGGAATGGAAGCCTCCTCTTCCCGCTTACAATTTTCTGCGCATGATGGATGCTGCAGCGTCTCAGCATCCCACTAGGAAAGATCCTGAGTGTATGAAAGAAACTGATATTCAGGAGGATAATGAAGAGCAACACGAAGATAAATTGGCAGTAAGAAAAGAACCGATTAAAATGAGAATAAAGGACTGGGAGAGAAGTAATGGGTTTAAAGCAGAAAAGTCATTTAGGCATGATAATAAAGAGTTATGATGCTCAGAAGTGAGCTAACTTATAGTAGGGCTGTGGAACACTTTCCAAAGTCTTCTTGGCTTGATAGACTTAAGGATTTTTTTCATTAAAAAATAATACTAAATTATTTCAAACTTCTAAACAAGTACTTTTCAACAGAAATATAATGTGAGCCATATATGTAATTTAGAATTTTCTAGTAGCCACAGGTGAAATTAATTTTGATAATATATTTCACAAAGTATACCCAAAATAGTTCAGTTTACATAAAAATGAGATATTTTATATTTTTTTCAGATCAAGTGCATATTTTATACTTACTGCACATTTCACTTTGGAGTAGCCACATTTCAAGTGCTCAGTAGCAACATGTGGCTAGTAACTACTGTATTGGGCAGCTCAGCTCTGGACAAAAACTGGTATGATTAATTTACTTTAGTTCTAGCCTGTTCACATTTTGAACTAAAATATAAATGTAACTCTAGTTTAATCACAGATGACTCCACAATAGACTCGTATAGCTGGCAGTTGTATTTGTTTGCTGTCATGATATTAAAATTAGTGTTTCTTAACTGGGGAGCAGTTTTGCCCCCCAGGGGACTTTTGGCAACGTCAAGAGACAGTTTTGATTAGGGGTGTTACCGATATCTAGTGAGTAGAGGCCAGGGATGCTGCTAAACACCCTATGATACATTGGACAGCCTCCCACAGCAAGGGATTACTCTGTCCATGTGTCAGTCGTGCCAGGGTTGAGTAACCCTTTGTTAAAATAACTCATGGCAGAGTGGGCTGCTTGAATTTTCTGGTTCTACTCAGTGTTTGAAAAAATCTTGGATATTAAATATTGGTGGTCTCATCTTGATTATTATCTGGACACAACTTTATCTTTTCTTATAAATTCTTTCTATAACATTTTTTAAAAGTAATGGGACAACCCTAAAAAAGACTCAGAGTGAGATGTATTAATATATCACAATATAATATATATTGTGTTAGTATATTATAGATTCTATATGGAGAGAGTCATATTATATAATAGAGTATATAACAATTCTTATATATAATAACTCTCATGTATAAAATATATGTAAAAGAGAATCTTAAAACCTTTTATTTCTACAAGTTATATTGCTGAATTTCAGATCAATAAGAATTAATGTTCTGTCATTCTCCTGAAAAAAAAAAAAAAGAGAGATAGAGAGGTTCTCTCTTCTGAATCATGTGTGAAATCTACCCTTGTACACTCTGGAGAAATCAGTTGATCTCCCTGGGCCATTGGGCCTCTTTTATATAACAACAGGGCGAGATTAACCCCAAAATTTTTTCACTCAAACAGCACTTGTCAGGCTTATCTGTTTGTAGCAGTTGTTTGTTTCACTTTTGCTCTGTGTGTTTTTCGAGATTTGTTGAGACCATCCTATGTGGTGCTTCACTGTATTTCTCGTTATAATATCTACTTGGTATATCTTGTACTTGAAATTTTCTCCTTATATGGTTTGCCTAGTACAAATGACTTTCATAACTGGAATTAAAAAATCATAAAGAGCTAAATTTCAATAAATACATATATTTCATTGTAATGTAGGTCATTTGTTACTCTAGTATCCCCTCCCTTGATTTTTCTTGTCCCATGTAATGTATATTATTTAGTTCATTCTCATTTGTTTTTATTTGTTTTTTAATTATTACTGTTTATTTTATTACCATTGTCCCAATTTTTACCCCTTTGCCTTCGTCTGCCCAGCCCAGCCCAGCCCAGCCCCACTCCCACAGTCAGTCCCCACACGGTTGTCCGTGTCTGTGGGTTATTCATACATATACTTTGACTAATCCCTTCCCCTTCTTTCCACTATTACCCTTCACCCCCGTTTTTATTTCTAACATGGGAGATATGAGAGTGAACTCTAGATATAGTTTGTGGTAATAAAACATTGTCAGCCTAACCATTAGAAAATGCTAATTAACTATAAGCACAAAGAAACATGAAATGAATTAGTCATTGTACAATTTTAACAGTTATTAACACATGTTCTTTTCAATTTTTTAAAAAGTATCTGGATTTCAGGTTACCTTCAAAAGTTTCTTTGGCCATGGTCATGCCCTCTACTGGACTACATTCTCTGTATCAGTTGGGTTTCTTTGGTTGCAAGCAACACAGATTCAACCCTGGTTAACTTAAGCAAACTGGAATACATTCATCCTGTGGTATCCGAGAGGAATTCATTCCAGGATCCCCTCCCCTTGGATACCAAAATCTGAGGATGCTGAAGTCCCACATATATATACAATGACACAGTTAATTGTACATAATTTATATTTGCATATACGCTACAGTAGGGTATGCCTACACATCACTTCATTCATGTGCCTTCAGCATAGTGCTTGGTGTGTGGCAAATACAAGTTTTGGTTTCTGGAACTTTCTGGGTTTTTAAGAAAATATTTTTGACCCATGGTTGGTTGATTCCATGGATGCAAAATCCATGGATATGGAGAGCTGACTGTTTTGGGTAATTCACAGAGTTAGAAGAAAAGTTAAACAAAGATAGGAATTAAGAAAAGGTAGGAACCAAGGATTGATGTGTCAAGAATTAACAGCTCAGTGTTGAATTGGTTCCAAATATTTCTGTAATCTTTCATGATTCAGGGAGTCCTGAATCATGGTTAGGGAATAGTAAGCAGACTTCCACAATGCAGAAGAGGTACATTTTCACAAAAGAAATCTAGATTCTGTTCACCCGAAAAAGTGAGAGTGAGTGTGGAGGGGAGGAAAGGTGACTCTGGAGAGGTTTTCCTCAAAACACTGCTTGCTGTTCTTCCATCTGTCCTTTGTACCCTTTCCAGGTCTTTCTGTCACACCCTCCTGCCCATTTTTGAGTTTCAAGAGCCCTCTCTACCTCCAAGTGGTTGTAGTTTTGCTGTTTGTCCCCAGACCCTCTGTAAGACTTGTTTGCCGTGCATGCATATATTTTGCATAACATCTCATCTCTCATGAGTCAGATTCTTTCACTCTCTCCTGCCTCAGCTGCTGGAAGGTAAACATCCTGGGTCCATTGCTTTTAGCCATTGTGTTGAAATTTTCCATCAGCTGTTTCCCTGAAATTCCTGGAGTTCATTCTCCAAGCTGTGCTTCTTTTAAAAACTAATTAAACATGTTTATATGCTGAACAATAAGAGTTTACAGATCAGTAAGTGCTTGTCTTTGGTAATAGAGAGTAGTCAAAATTCTCATCCTAACAACAAGAAAAAAGTCATAACTTTTCTTATAGCTATCAGAGAAGACATTCAAAGGAACTGAATTCCGGAGTGACAAGCCCTTTCAAGGAAAGACAGGACAAATAATTTTCACCTTTGTCAGAGAATTAGAGGCTGTGAGTAAAGCAAGTAAAAAATTATCAAGAATTTGAAAGAGTTTAAAAGTTTACCCTACCTGCAAATTATTTCAGCTTGCCAGTTTCCTTAATCTGAGACAGAGAACTTAGTGACATCCTGAAGAATGCTGTTACAGTGATGAAAAACTTGTGCTGGTTCCCTGACTCCCGTCCTACTGTGGGTTGCATTATAGGGGAGGAACCCTGAGCTCAGGGAACCTAAATATCTGATAATGGGTATTAAGCATGCCTACCCTTTGATCTGGAGGGAGACACATTTATTATTGTGGAGAGTAATCAAACCTGTCTTCTCAAGAGAGATGGTATTTTCCCAGGCAGAAAAGATAGTCCAGAACAAAGGCAGTCAGTGCCTCTATTCACAAATCATGCCAAGAACATGAGAGACCCAGGAAGAATTGTCTCCCAACAGTAATCAGCTAAAATTTTAAATGATTCTTTAACGTGTGGACTAAAATATTAGCTGAGAATAAGTGGGAGCCCTGACATAACCATAGTTCATCTTCACTGAGGAGTTTCTTTTGACCAGTATCCACTGGGTGCTAATGAGGGCAACTGGGACAGGACCCTGGCAAGAAGAGGTCCCTCAGTGACACAGACGTGCAGGTAGCGGTTGATAGAATGATACTGGGTGGCATGTAAAACATGGTCTACTTCTCAGGCCTTTCTCTTTTATGAATAAAATCCATTAGCTACTATAGAAGAGAGGGGAAACATGCCTCCACTGCCCAGGCAGAGAGCCACTGCCTTGCAGGGGACAGTAAATGTAAAAACCTTTCACGCCTGGGGAGAGACACAAAACCTTGGGCCCAGGATCCTGCACTAATCCCAAGCAGAGATCTGCTATTACTGGAAGATGTGCAGGAACATTTCCCCTGTGAGAAATGGCCATGCTTGGCTGCCATAGGGAGGACACAGAAATTCTGAAAGGCCCCACGCTAGGGCTCAGGTGCACAGGCCCTACCTACATCTGAGAATGCAAGAGGAGAACCAAGAACTTCTTCCTCCACCCATCATCAGCTCCATATCAAATGATAAGCAACAGCAGTGTACTGCTTTGGGAGGCACCAGATTCTGAATGACACAGGTAAGAAGGACTTGCTCAAGTTGAGGCTAGAGCAGGAAAACAAACCCTCTGGCACCCAGGCCCAACTCTAAGTAAAAGGTAACAGCCAGTCCCTGGAGGAACATGCAGGCTGTGATGCACCAAAGGTAAAAATAACAACAAAATCTAAACCTGTTTTGACTGACTAGATTTTACTAGTCCCCCACCTGGCCAGGCATAGATATTGTTTACCTGTCTCTACTATTCTCCGTAAGATATGTGGCGTTAAGATTAAAATTCTGAGACTAAAAAAAAATCCATTATCAAGATAAACAAGTGACAGGATGAAACTCAGAGATGACCCTGATATTGGAACTGTGAGACAGAGGCTTTAAATAACTATGATTAATGTGTTAAAGGAGTTAGTGGGAAAGGTGGGTAACCTAAACAAACACTCGGGCAATTTCAGCTGTGACAGAAATGCTAGAAATGAAAAAAACAAAAACCATGCCAATAGTAATGAAGAAGCCTTTGGAAGGTTCATCAATAGACTTGGCACAGCTGAGGAAAGACTCTGAACTTGGAGACAGTCAATGGAAATTATCCAAAGAGAAAAAAAACGAATAAATAAAACAAGACCGATGATTCAAAAGCTGTGGGGTAATATCAGACTGTCATACATTGAAATTCCAGGAGGAGAGAGAAAACAGAAGCACTTGGAGAATAATGGCTGAAGAGTTTCAAAAATGAGCGAAAGAAAATAAATCAGAGTTCTAAGATGCTCAGAGAAGCCCAAGTCAGATAATTTAAAAATAAAAATACCCAGACACGTCACAGTCAAATTACTAAAAAACAAAGATAAAGACTATTGTGAAGATAGCTAGAACAAAGAAACAGATTCTCATTCTCTCTTGCTTACTTTCTCACTCTTTCCCCATTTTTTAGCTCCATTCTTAGCTCAAGGGTCATACAAAAAAACCGGCTGTGGGCTGGATTTGGCCTGCTGGCTGTAATTTTCCAAACCCTCATCTAAAGCCAAACTGGACTAATATATTATAAGATTAATATAAATTTAAAGGTAAAAGTCCATGACACTAACAAACAACAATAAGGGAAGGCATGGAAGTATACTGTAGTAAGGGTCTCAATTTATGTGAAGTGGTATATCACTATTTAGAAATTGGTAAATTGTGATAAGTTAAAGATGTATGCAGGCCCTTCCTTAGTCATCACTAAAAATAGAAATACAGCTAGTTAGTTAATAGCAGATATAAAATGGAATCATAGAAAATAAGATAAAAGAAGGCAAGACCATGACATGACAAACATGGCACAAAGAGAAAACACCCAGCAAAATAGTCAGCTTAACCCCCTCCTGTACCACTGCATATACGGGTGTAAGTGGTCTACCCACCCCCATTAAAAGGCAGAGATTGTAGATTAGATTGTAAAAGTAAGAATTATACTCACATACTGTACCAACCACCCCATAATTTTAAAAATAAAAATGTAAATAGATTCAAAATAAAAGGATGAGAAGAGAGAGAACTCACAAGCACGAATCAAAAGCTAGCTGGAGCCCCAGCTGGGTAGCTTCTGTAGCCTCACAAGTAGCCTCAGGTGTAATAGCATAATCAATAAAATATACTTAAAAAAGATTTAAACATCATTAATAACCCAACTTCCTTCACCAAACTGCAGAATACACATTCTTTTCCAGTACACCTGGAACATTTATAAAAATTGACATGCTTAGCCACAACGCAAGTCTCAATAACTAAAGGATGAAAATAATACAGAACATGTTCTCTGACCACAGTGCAATTAATCTAGAAATCAGTAACAAAATGATAACTAGACATGTGGCATTAAGGATCTGGGTACTGCTGGGAGCCACCCTGCCTGGTTTCAGGAGCTGTAACCCCCCCATGAGTAAGGCTGAGTGAGCGAACTTTGGACCATAAGCCACTAAGGAGACAAAGCTTATCTCCCTGGCAAGAGTGCCATTTCTGCTCCTTTTACTTCATCCATAAATGGCCCCCCATGCTTGGCTGGTTAACCAATGACGGGTAAGATTCCCCAAGGGGGGAACGACCTAAGACAGGCACGATCATGTGGAGGCCCCAAGGAAGGACTTGGGGGGCTACAACAAGAGAGGGTGATGGACCTTGCCCCTTGGCTTTGACAAAGCCTGGATCCTCATTCTGTCTGCAAGAAGTCCATGGCTAATCTCTTGGCTGCCTTACTTTTCCTGCCTGACTTAAGCCTGAAACAATGACAGAGGGCAGTGCAGCCCTATGCCAGAAAGGGCAGGTTCCCCAGGTGATCAGGCCTGAGAAAGAATATGTAAAATCCTGTGAAACCTGCTTTGCTAAGAATGCTCTTAATTAAATGATAAAATTAAATGATAAGGGTCCAAGCAGGAAATAAGTTTGTTCCCCAAAGTTTTGTAGCCCTTTAGCTAACAGACCCTGACTCAGAATAGGCCCTTGTAGTTCTTTGTATGCTATCTATTGTTTGATGCTTACTGCCTGACAACGATTAATGAACTTTACCTGTATTCCTGTGCAAATTGAAACCCAATAAAAACCTGTCAAGGCAAGAATGGGGGCGCTCTCCTTTGAGAGAGTGGCCAGGCCGCTCCAAGGAACTCTCCCCTTGAGAGAGTAGCAGTGCCATCCCTTTTCCTTCACAGGACTCAGTAGTCTGTATGAATTTATCTTGTATCTCATGCATAACATCTCGGACACTGCTGGCCGGTGTCTGCATCAGTGTACAGCTTGAGATAAAAATCTGGGAGTCATGTAGCTTATTAATGACAAAACTTGGATTTAAATGTGTCTCCTACATGTCCTTTTTAGTGAGATGGTACCATAGAAAGTCCTTTCTGCTCATAACATTTCTTTTTGCAATGAAATTTAAATATATGCAATATGTAAAAATAACACTAAAACAACCTATTAGTAGATTTTTGAATAAGCAGAGCATTCAAACATTTCTCCCACTTAGAGCTGATTCATATTCTAACACTATGGTTTGCAGGTTGTAATTTCATAGTCTCTTAAAATAAGCCTTATTTTTTTTCTTTTAATAAGATATGTTAATAGAAGTTTATCCAAGATTTCACTTGGATAACCCAGAATCAAGTCCTTATATAGACCTCAAGAGCTATTAAAAAACAGATGTAGAATCTGGGTCTTGTAAAATATTCCAGACAGCCCTCCTGACCTCTGGTAGGTGAAATTTCACATCAGTCCTTTAATCAAATAAAGCACTCATTTCCTCTGACATTAGATGCAGTCTGGATTTTCTGTTTCTCATGGGGATATTCTATATAGTTATGAAGCTTATTTTTGAAGAATTAATTTTCCTCACATTTAAACCTATTTCCTTATTTGAGATGCAACATAACCAGCTACCCAGT
Source organism: Trachops cirrhosus (assembly GCA_028533065.1). Classification (NCBI taxonomy): domain Eukaryota; kingdom Metazoa; phylum Chordata; class Mammalia; order Chiroptera; family Phyllostomidae; genus Trachops; species Trachops cirrhosus. The sequence goes on along the minus strand of CM052538.1, from coordinate 160,015,996 downwards.
TCTTTGTACCATGAACCTCCTGAATGTCTGGTTTATTGTACTGAGAGCTACTAATGCGTTTAAATCTTTTCCCCAAAGTTACCAGGACTGGACTCTAAGGACATGCCAGCCAGCCCTAAATGGTCTTAACAAATGTTAACAGTAAGTAAATCACTAATGAAACACTAAGGATTATTTTTGTTTCTAAAGAGATAAACCTGGGGAGGGGAGAAAGCCATAGGAAGATAGTTTTCCTAAAAATAGTCTAATGAAAGTGTCAAACTCTCACATTTGGTAAAGAAAATTAAGAATAGTTATATATCCTAAAATATCCGGGACAGGCAGTGTTTCATAGTGGTTAGAGAATGGGCGTTAGATTTGGACTGAAGAATCTTCGAGTCTTTATTCTTCCTATTATTAGCTGTGTGATGTCATAAAGTTACTTAAAACCTTTACACCTTAGTTTCTTTTTCCGTGAAAATACTGCTTACCTCACAGTGTTGAGGATTAAATAGGAGAATTTATAGTAAACCTTTGATAAATGTCATCTTAGAGATTCATTTATTAGAATTTTTTCCTATTAGCGAAGTAATCCTTTCTCACAACAGGAATTCAAAGAATACAGAAATACACAAAAACAATAGCTGCCTCACTTCCCTCCAAGTCTAATTATAGAGTCAAGGGGTAATCACTATTAACAGTTTGGTTTGTATTTGACCTTGTAAATATCTCACTTGTTCTTAGGGTTTGAGATGTCTATGTCAGTAGATGTTTTTTATTCAATTTACTTTTTTTTCCATATAGAACATTAAAATTTTCCCTTCACCTTCTGGCATTAAATCAATATCTAGTATTCGCACTGAGGTCAGTAAAGAGAGGTTGTGGAAGAATCTGTCCCATTTGATCATTAATGTAGTCCGTAGTTGCTTTTTTTTATACTGGGGTTTGCTCTTCAAACCTGAACTTTAAAAATTGATGTATTTATACCTACAGCGTCCTTTGTTTGGCTCAGGAGAACATCCCCCGGGCGTCCCAGAGGACAGTGCTTGAGAGCACTGTTCAGTACTGAGTGGCACCTCACCAGATGTCCTGCTCAGGGCTGCCTCCCCCATGTGTCTAGGCACCACTTGTGGGTATAGTGCAGGGGTGTCAACTCACTTTCACCAGGGGCCATATCAGCCTTGCAGTTGCCTTCTAAGGGGCAAAATAATTTTAGCACTGTATAAATGTAACTACTCCTTAACTGTTAAGGAGTTGAAATTACATTTGGCCCTTTGAAGGCAACCACGAGGCTGATGTGGACCCCTCGTGAAAATGAGTTTGACACCCCTGTTATAGTGTCTGAAGAATATGATTGCAGGTGTGGATTCTGTATCAATAAGAATGCTTTAACTGCATGTATCAGGTAATCTAACAGTAGCTTAAACATACAGAGTTTTTATTTTAAGTGACAAGAAGTCTGCAAATGTAGCAGCTCTGGGATAGTATTAATGTCCTAGGTTCTGTATTTCTGCTTTGCCATCCATGATGTAATGGCTTGTTTACTCTTGGTTACAAGATGCTTGCTGAAACTCAGGCAACTAGCATGTGTTCAAGGCAGGAAGAAATGAGGCTACATAGGCCTTTCTTCATTTTACAAGGAAAACAGAGGCTTAATCAGAAGCCCCCTGGGAGACTTCTGCTTGCATATCATGCTTGGGCTAGAGCTGGACAGGATAGCCACTCCTACCTGCAAAGGAGCTGGGAAGCAAGTCCTGTATTTTTTTTCCAACCCCTGGGGTGGGAAACAAATGGAAAAGGGCATAAGCGATTCATAGCCTCTGGCACAGGAGAGGCAATGGGAGATGGAAGGCTGGGCTGTAACTATTCTGTCTAGTTTATATTTTGGTACTGGTATGAAGACATGTCACAGCTGTGAAGTTGACTTACAAGCCCACCATTGAGGAGCTCCAGGCCAAGAGAAGGCCTGAGGTTCTCTAATTGTTACAGCTCTTTTTTGTGTGTGTGTGGTTATAACTTCTTTTTTTAAATATATTTTATTGATTATACTATTACAGTTGTCCCATTTTCCTCCCTTCATTCCCTTCCACCCTGCACACCCTCTCCCACCCACATTCCCCCCCTTTAGTTCATGTCCATGTGTCATAAGTTCTGTAGCTTCTACATTTCCCCTACTATTCTTGCCTCCCCCATGTCTATTTTCTTCCTACCGTCTATGCTAATTATTCTCTGTACCTTTTCCCCCCTCCCTCCTCCTCCCATTCCCCTGTTGCTAACCCTCCATGTGATCTCCATTTCTGAGGTTCTGTTCCTGTTCTAGTTGTTTGCTTAGTTTGTTTTTGTTTTTGTTTTAGATGTGGTTGTTAATAATTGTGAGTTTGCTGTCATTTTACTATACATGTTTTTTATCTTCTTTTTCTTAGATAAGTCCCTTTAACATTTCATATAATAAGATC
>CM052538.1:159841647-160013061 GCA_028533065.1 Trachops cirrhosus | reverse complement strand
TTCTGTTTGGGCCTTTTTTTTTTTTTTTCGGTCTTGTCGCACCTGTTATGTTGAGGGGCAGAGCCTTAGGTGTTCACCAGGGCAGGGCAACCCATGTTGCTGGGTTGTGATGCCGTATGTGGGGGCGGGGTCCAAGAGGGAACAATGGCGCTTGCTCCACTCTTAACGACCAGCTCCTTTCGTTTATACACAGCTACTTGCCCAGGTTGCCAGTTTCCCCTGAGGCTGGGTTGAGGCAGTTCTGGCATTTGCCATCTCATGACTCAGGATCCCTGTTGTTCTTCTCTTGTTATCTTAGTCCTGAATTCAACCAATTTTAGTATCTTTTTGTCGTCAAAGTTTATGTTGGGGACTCTGTTGTCATTCCCTGAGCATGGTTCAGGGACATTCACCCACTGGGAAGTTCTTCCAAAGTCCAGGGATCCTGTGCAAGTAGGTTCACCCCTTCTTGGATTTTGCATACCAAAGCGGAGTGGTTGCCATATGGTATTTTCTATAGGCAGTGGATCTTGGTTTACGTTTGCATAACATATGAGAGTGATTCAAGTGACTCTTTAATGAACAAGGAAAATCATCCATGGTGACTCCTTGTATTGCGTACTTGCTTACCAAAGAGGTAGAGTTCACCTTCGTCCACTTAAAAAAAAAATCTACACAATAAATTAGAAAATATGTAGTGATTATAACACTGGCAAATGGTGTAATTGATTCTCTGAGGATTCATGTAATGTATTTTTAGATCACATCATTAGTCACTTACAATATATTCATTTCTTCGACCCACAAACATGTGTGGCACCTGTGAAATGCCAGACCCTGAACTAAGTGTTGTGGATACAAAGTCAAATCAGACATGGTCCATTACCTGAAGGACCTTAGCATCTAGTGTGTGGGAGAAATGCAGAAATCATTTTTCCCTGTTATGTTATAAGGGCTAGGGCAGAGGGGTTCCTAGGATGGTAAGGAATCCCAGAGGAGTGGCAGCTAAATCTCACTGAGGGCCAGACAACTTTCTAGGGGAGAGGATGCGTGAGCTGAATTTTGAAGTGTGACTAGAAGTTGCTAAAAGAATTTCTAGGGAAAGAAAGGGCATGTGTGATGGTAGGGTGGTCATGGCGTTTCTGCATGCAACAGGTCAAGAGTAAGAGTTCTATATGGAATGAAAAGTATTTGGAGAAATAAAGTTTAGGGGGCCACAGAGGAATAGGAACCAGATGCTGCAAAGTGTCGATGAACTAATGAGCTTGAATTATGGATCATAGGTTATGAATTTAAATTATAAACTTACTAGGTGATTACCACGCCCACCAAGAGTGTAAAAATACTTCAAATATTTCTATTTTGATGAAAGAGGAAAATTGAACATTTATGATGGATTGAGTATAGAGCCAATGGTCTTTCCAACATGATCATTACAATCATTTTAGAATAATAGTCTCTTTCCACCAGCCTCTGTGCTTGTATTAGCTTAAGTAGATTAAACCCTCTGGAGACCTCAGAGTTGTAGGTGAATACTTTATCCTGGAAATTACAACAAATTAGAAACTGTCTAGGACCAAGTCATTTCCTGTAGTATTTTCCCAGGCTATTAGAGTACATTTATTTCCCTGCAATATAAAATGCACAAAATGGGGACTGGGTTAGTAAACCTGTCTTAGAAGCTCATTTGTTACAGCTCCAGGAAACAACTCGGGTATAGGAAAGATAGAGACAAATATTTGCACATCAATTTTCTTTCTTTAGTTTGGCTTCAAAGAATTCCAGTGTTTCTCTGTTTTTCTAGAAGATGGGTCTTTGAGAAGCCACAATGGGTCTGTGATTCCCACAGTGAAATCTTAATGTAATTCAAGAAGTCAGAAAGGGTGAAATTTATTTTCAGATGTTTTTCTAAATATTAAAATGCAGTAAAAACATTATGTCTGTTGTTTTTAAAAATCCTTTTATGTGTTTTAGTTGTGTTCTGGTATACCCTGAGATTTTAGACTCAGACATTTCAGAAGATCGTCAAAATTGATATGCTTTCTTTTCTCTAATTGTCTGTGTGTGGCAGTTGTTGCAGAAATGATTGACAATGAACTGATTCTCTTCTAAACCCCACAAAAATATTGACTCATAATACTGCGTATTGTACTGGGTTTTTTTTTTTTTATTTATAATGCCCCTTTCCATACATTGCCTTATTTAACCTTCACGATGTTACTATAGAATTGACTTGGCACTTTACAAGCTAGGAGAGTTATTCAGAGGTTCTTAAGCCTTCATTCCCATCACCTAGGACAGCTTTCATGGAATAGATTCATGAGCTTCACTCCTTTACTCAACCTCCAGGACTCTGCATAAAAACTAAAAGAGCTGCCCAGACGATGCTGAGAGAGTGAACCTGGTTGGGAACCCCTGTTTAAGGAAATTTTTCTGGAGCTCTTAGGAAACAGCCTGAACTCAAACCAGAGATGCTGACTGCAAGTCAAAGGTGTTTCCATAGTTCATAAGTCAGGTAGAAGCTGTGGAGGAGAGACAGGGGTGAAGGACGGATGTAGATGGATGTGGATTGGTAATAAAAAGATAAATCTTAGAACAGTTTTCCTTTGAAAAAGCACTTTTAAAAAGTAGAGATGGTTGTTCTTTGCCAAGGCTAAAGAAATCACCTCAAATGCAATTATCATAAATATACAAGATATCATGTCTAACATTGAGAACATAAAATTTTAAAAGTGAAACCCACCAAAAAGAAAAGTCCAATACCTATCATACAGTAATCTCTTTGTTTTCCTTGTTATACTCTTCCTTCTCATAATTATCGACAGGCATGCATTATAAAAAGAATTTAAGTATTGGTGGGAAAGAATTTGAGAGTTATTTCTAGTAATTCCCTTGCTCCCTTAATGGTCTGGTATTAGAACTTTTTAAAATGTGTATGTGACTTTATTTTGTTAACACTTGCTCAGTCTTAACTTCGTAAGTTGGAGCTTTTCCATCCCCACGAATACAAGAGGAAATCTGAGAGTTCGGGCTCTGTGCATTGCTGTTGGGCCCCTGAGAATTTTCTTTAGCTTTTTGTCTACTAGAGAAAATAATGATTTTTATGGCTCTCAAGTGTCTTCTCAAAATAAGGATTTCTTTTCTTTGATGATATATTTCAAGTCACATTTTATGTTTCCTGAATGAGTAATCCTGTGGGTAAATGCCCTTTTACACATATATATGTATATAGGTACCTAATTGCAGAAGTCAGAAAGGGTGAAATTTATTTTCAGATTTTTAAATTTTAAAATGCAGTAAAAACATTATGTCTGTTGTATATGTCTATATATGTGTATATTTGTGTGAAATACTGTTTTCATACATCAATAGATGAAACTTCTAGTTAAGCCATTTTGTACCTTTAAAAAATTAAAGATTGCTTTCTAAATGAAACCTCACCTAAAAATTCTTATATTATGTTTTTGGATTTTCAAATCTTGCTGTCTTTTGAAGAAAAGCACAGTCTTAACATTCAAAATATATATATTAACAGAAATTCTCTGTGTGTTCAAGTAATTTCAGAGCCTGGCTATACATGCCTGTGCATGTGCATGTATGTGGAACTGTGTGTGTATGTGTATTTTTGGTACTAGTTTATTTAAGAAACTATTTTAAAAGAAAAATACCCTTAATTAGCTTACCTATATTTTACTTATATTGTATGGAGTTTAACACAATGAGTGGTTTGTTCCGTTTCTGTGTTTTAACTTGTTTTGCTGGTCATTACTGCTCTCTCATGGTTACCAAAAGGAATATTTGTAAATATTTGTAACATCAGGAATCTTGTTTCATCTTTGGTTTAATGGTCTAAAATTCTTTAGCATACAAAGAAAAATCCCAGAACATTTAAGAGTGTTGAAGGAAGGGCAATTAAAACAGTAGTTTGAACCTAGGACCTATTCTACCTGCACACGTACACTGCAGGCTACAGATTGCCCACTGACCTGCCTGTGATCGGGTCGTGATGGAGTGCATGGACTTGCTTACGTGGACCTCCATTCCTCAATATTGTGTGTCCACTGAGGGCTTCTTTACTGGTAGACAAAATGGAGTGCCTATGTGCATATATGCATTTTTCTGGGGGTCAGATTCTTAGAGTTCTTTAAATTGTGTAAGGATTTCATAACAGAAAAAGGCAGAAAACTACTAGATGAAAGTATTACAAGATGACTGTGTCCAATGCACCCTGTAGTTCAGATTTTCTAAATATCACTTATGTATCAGTCAGGGTTCTCCAGAAAAACAGAACCAATAGGATATTATAATATGTGGACATTTATTATAGAAATTATATGTATACATAATTTTGAGCATTCTAATAATTAGAAAGGATGAATTTTCAGTTTACCGCACACAATGTAACATACCTCATGCAAATTAGAATTGTACTAACTTGAAAAGGCTGGCCTTAAAAATTTAATAAAGTTTCTATTTCAGTATAAAGTTTCAGTATAAAGTTTCTATATATACTACATATGTAGAGCTGTGTATACAGGAGGAGATTTATTAGAGAAATTGACTCACATGGCTACAGAGGCCGAGAAGTCCCTTGATCTGCAGTCTGCAGGCTGGAGAACCAGGACAGTGGGTAGCATAATTCAGTCTGAGCCCCAAGGTCTGAGAATCGACATCGGAGGGCTGATGGCATAAGTCCCAGTCGGAGTCTGAAAGCCCAAGAACCAGGAGCGCCTATGTCTGAGGGCAGGAGAAGCTGGATGTCTCAGTTCAAGCGGAGGGAGTACCCTTCATCTGCCTTTATGTTTCACTCAGGTCCTCAATGGGTTCATTCCATGATGCCTACCAAATCAAATTAATCTCTTCCCTCACAGACACACTCAGCATTAATGCTGTACCGGCTATCTGGGCGTCCCTTAGGCCAGTCAGGTTGACACATAAAATTAAACATCACAACTTAATTGCCTGAAACAAATTTATCTGACTTTCTCTTCTGCCTCTTAAGACCTAGGTATGGTACAGGCCTGTGGCTAAAAGAAAGTAAAATACAGCTTCATCCTATGAGAGCGATGTGTTCCTGAAGACTTGGCACAGTTCAAAACTTGCATATTTCATTTCTAAATGCTCCCATAGGACTGACAAAAATGTTTACCAGCAAGAGTAGCCAAGACATATGCCAATAGCATAGACACAGTGGATAATTTGTTCACTTCTCCTCCAGCTTAAAATTATAATGCTTTAAGATTAAAAAATATTTCAGAAAATTATACAGATACACGCAGAAAAATGAAAACTAGACCACCTTCTTATGCCACATACAAGAATAATTTCAAAATAGATTAAAGATTTAAATGTTAGATCTGAAACCATAAAAATCCTAGAAGAAAACACACAGAGTAAAATCTTGGGCACTGCTCATAGCAATATTTTTTCTGATATATTTCCTCAGGCAAGGGAGACAAAAGAAAAAACAAAACAGGAACTACAGCAAACGAAAAAGCTTTTGCACAGCAAAGGAAATCATCAGCAAAATAAAAAGACAACCCACTGAATGGGGTAACATATTTGCTGATACATCTGATGAGGGGTTAATATCCAACATTTATAAAGAACTTATAAAATTCAACTTAACACCAAAACCCCATCCCCAAACAATCCAATTAAAAAATGGGCAAAGGACCTAAATAGATTCTTCTGCAAAGAGGACATACACATGACAAGAAAAAATGCTCAACATCACTGATCATCAGAAAAATGCAAATTAAAACCACAATCAGATACCATTTCATACCTGTCAGAATGGCTATCAATAAATCAACAAGCAACAAGTACTGGGGAGGATGTGGAAAAAGGGGAACACTTTTGCACTGATGGTGGGAATGCAGATTGGTGCAGCTACTGTGGAAAGCAGCATGAAGACACTTCAAAAAATTAAAAGTGGATATACCTTATGATCCAACTATTCCACTTCTGGGAATTTATCTGAAGAAACCCAAACACTAATTCAAAAGAATATAAGCACCCCCATTGCATTGTTATTTACAATTGCCAATATATGGAAGCACCCCAAATGTCCATCAGTAAATGAGTGGATAAAACAACCATGGAATATTTACGTAGTGGAATACTACTTGGCTGTAAAAAGGAAGAAAATGTTACCTTTTGTGACAGCATGGATGGACCTGATGCTAAGTGAAATAAGCCATTTGGAGAGAGACAAATACCATATGATTGCACTCACATGTGGAATCTAATGAACAAGCTGAAATAACAAGGAAAATAGAGACAGACTCACAGAGAGCAAGCTGACAGCTCTTGGATGGGGGTATAGGGAGGTTAAAGATAGAGGCATCGAACAAAAGGAAGAAGAACCCTTGGACATGGACAACAATCTGGTGACTGCAAGGGAAAGGGGGGTGTAAGGGGGATATGTGGTAACGGAAAAAATACAATAAAAATATTAAAAAATAATTTCTAAATTTGTTCTGAAATTGAAACTTTATTGATATTTTAAGGTCAGACTTTTCAAGTTAATATAATTCTAATTTACATTAGTTATGTTACACTGTGTGTGATAAATTAAAAATTCACCCTTTTTAATTGTTAGGAAGCTCAAAATTTTAACTCAGTTTTACTGCTTGTAAGATACCATTCACAAATAATTTTGCATAATTGACAATGATACTAATGCCACTGTTGGTACAATTACTGTAATCGATGGCTCACCCAGTCTATAAATGGAAATAAAATGTTCTTGTTGTGTTGCTTTTATATCCTGTATCAGTATGACAACTGAGGAGACGCACCTGGAAGGAGAGATAGAACCAAATACAATACCAGTTAAGAGCAGGTTTGAAAACATACAGATCCAATTATGGTTTTCGTAAAGTGAGAGTACGTGTATATGTGTATATATATATGTTTAATTTTCATTTTGATTCAGTCTTCTGTGGAAAAATTTAAATTAGCATTTGAAGGTGGTTTGTGGTACAGTGAATTGGGGTCATTTATTTTGATTCTTGACTCATGGTTTCCTGTCTCTACTGACAGGGAGGAGAGTGTAAGTTCTTGGTTTGTCTATTGCACATCAGTCATGATATGTGTAAGTAAAATCTTTCAGCATTTGAAATAAAAATTAGATGAAATCAGTCTTTTCTTGCATTTGAGAAATTTAAATTTTAAGGATACTATGAATTCTCATAAGCCAACATTTTGGCTTTTAGGCTGTTTTGGCTTTAATGTGCGAAACCTCTTTACTTAACAAGTAGTTAACCAGAACTGGCATGTTCGGTTTTCAGATTACAAATGACATTGACTGTCTTGACTTCCTTAAGAAAAGAGGTGTCTGGGGCCTCATGGGAACCATGTAATAGCCACGGGACCAGAGGTCGTTACACGACCTTTACATGACAGCCATAGACAGACATATCTGGGCTATGGGGCAATCACAAGTAGTTTGAGAACTAGAAGGTCTATATTCCCCAAGATCCAATTCTCGCTTTAGGGATCCATTGTGTCACCCCCTCAATAGCGGAAGTTCATGGAGCATTACTGCAGTGCTCTGCCGTTACTACTCCTCAGCTATTGGTATGGTCTCCTCCAGAATGCCAACCTTAGTCACGGTCTAAGTACCTCTTCTTTGTGTTCCCGTGGCGTTAATGGTGTCTTGCTATTGTGATATTTATCACACTGTACTATAATTCTCGTTTCTTGTCAGACAGCTTTATTAGCTTGCAAAATCGTGTTTAGTCATCTCTGTATTCCTATCTCCTGGCTTGTCTCTGTGTTTTTAGTCTTTTTTCCTATTATCAATGCCTTTTAACTGACTTTCTTTTTAGGATTCAAAACACTCTCAAAGGGAGAATTTGTTGCTGCAGCGACCATCTTCTCTGTGAGGTGGAGCTTCTATGCCAGATTACTTCATAGGCTGTTGACACACACAATGGCTGCCCTGATCCAACAGCAGCAGCACACTGATGAGGTGGTAGCAACAGAGTGATTTATGTCATCACGTTTGGCATTGGGGGTAAAGGGGGCCCATTCTGAGACTCGGGCTGTGTAGTGCAAGAGATCCCAGCTTACACTCCCAACTTGTTGCGTGATTAAATGCATGTACAACCTATGTCAGTTATCATTCTCCCACTTCTTTAGGAACTACTTTCTTTTAGATTAAAGAAATAATATTCCTTTTGGGAAGAAGCATGAGCTCAGCTTTCAATAGGCAAAAATTTCATTTCCTTCATTAAAATCCCTGGTAACAGGAACCAGTTGCTGAGAAATAGGGCCCAGTTATGCATGAAACTCCAATCTGCTGGTATATCAACCTCAAAAGTTAATCCATTTTAAATAAAATGTTTTTAGTTTTTTGGCAGACTTTTGGTGACTATTTATCATTTGTTTTTGAGATGATCTAAATTCACCAAAATTAGACCTACTTGGCCCTGCTTTTGCTTGTATGGTACTTGTTAGGCCTCAAGTTACATTCATTTCAAATAAGCATCTTTTAGCCACATTGGCACTTCAGGATGTTTGTTTTTTGGTCTCTGATCACCCAGCCCTTTAGAACCTCTCTTATTACTATAGGAGCTAGGAAGAAGCACAAGGCATTTTAGCTACTGTAATGTTTCATTTATTTGTCAAATTGGGCAGTAGATGGTGCCCGGTTGTTTGGTCAAACACCAGTCTTGATGTTACTGCAAAAGCAATTTTTCAGACGTGATTAATATTTAAATCTGCAAACATTGAGTAAAGCAGATTATCCCCCATAATGTGAGTGGGTCTTATACAATCATTTAAAAGCTTTAAGAGAAAAAACTGAGGTCCCTGGAGGAAGGAGGAAGTTCTGCCTCCAGACTGCCTTCAGACTAGGGACTGCAACATCAACTCCTGCTGGGATTTCCAGCCTGCTGGCCTGCCCTGCAAATTTCAGACTTGCCAGAACCCCCACAATTGTATGAGCCAACTCCTTAAAATAGAAGCACACTCTGGGCTGGTGTAACTCAGTGGTTTGAGCGTGGGCCTGTGAACCAAAGGGTTGTCAGTTCGATTCCCAGTTGGGGCACATGCCTGGGTTTTGGACCAGGTCCCCTGTAGGGGACGCACAAGAGGCAACCACACATTGATGTTTCTCTCCCTCTGTTTCTCCCTCCCTTCCCCTCTCTCCGAAAATAATTAAATAAAATCTTTAAAAAAATCTCTCCCTCTATGTATAGGTATATATATTACACACACACACACACACACACACACACACACACACACTCTATTGGTTCTGTTTCTCTGGAGAATTCTAATACATCTACTATCAGCTTTATTAATGAAGTGGGATTATTCACACCTACTGGGAATAAATTAGATCAATCATTCTAAAACAATGGGCCCCTGGAGGTGTCTTACTGAGTGCCAAAGGGGGACAGCTAAAGTGCTGAGTGAAATCTGTCTGTTCTTCCTTCCTGAGCTTCAGCCAAAGAGACTTGACTTTTATTTATTTTATATGTTAGAAGATGGTGTAAACAGTATTTTAAAAATTCCACTGCTAAAAATAAACCTTGGAAATTAGAGGGTTATGTTTAGGATGGACCAATTTCTCAACATTTATATATGTATGGTGTCTACATGAGATTCTTAATAAAAATTTTTGTGTAATTTTTGACTGATGAAGAGGTAATATCCCAAAATGTATCCAATATATTTTTGTAACCTATAATGATATTTTCACTCTAATAAGAATTTGTCAGGACATATCTCTTTCCAGTAGCTTGATTCTATCCAGCTCCATAGTTCTCAAAATAGGTTAGAAAATAAATATAATTGATGTTGCTTCCGAGATGAAAGTCCATCTTCTTGAGTGGCCTTTCATTAGAGCAATAATCTCTAAAACTATGAAAGGCAGGGAAATGTGTATTTTATATCATATTCCCAATTTGTTTTTACAGGATTAGTGAAAATACTAAACCAAAATGTGAGCACAGGATCAGGGCTTGGGTGGACTCTTTTGACTGCTGGGAAGGAAGTTGGGAAGGAAGGAAGTGCTGGACTGATGTTCATGAACTTCTAAAGCATTCGTGGCAGTTGTGAGGTGAAGTAAAAGCCTCCGCTGTTGTGGGTTGAAGTACTGATAACAATTTGATAGCAGAACACAGTGGTGGGCTTAAAGGAATTTGATCTTTCAGCTAGAATCTTCAGCAGATAATATGTCAGCATTCTCCTTGTCATGTAGAAGCACTGTTTGGGATTAATATAGATATACCTTGTCATGGAACTGGCCTTCCAGAAACAGCTGGCAAACTGGGCCCCTACTAACTATTGTAATATTGCTTGGCCCAGGAAACCATGAAGTGTTAGGATTTCTCTGAGCTACAAGGTCATGTGGACTTTGCTATAGATGGGGAAGGGGATTTGATGATAAGTAGGATCCTGAGCAGAGATAAGTTGGGAGAAGGGAGTAGAGGGAAGGAAAAGAGAAGAGGGAGAGTGAAACTTGTTCCCTTGATTACTGGGGCCATCTGTCTGATTCACAGAGAGTACATGGCTCTGGCTTAGAGTAAAAACCTTCAGATGGCCATCTGGTAGTAAAAAGATTCTTCCAGTGGCATCTGTTCTTCATCCTATAATCAATCACAGAATTCCAGTGCAAATCAAATAAATAACACACATTGTATAGCAGGCTGCCTTCTATTCTATTCACCATAGCCACTTTCCATAGTGTGCAGGCCTACAATAAGGGACTTTGTATGATTAGTGTGGCAATGTCTGGCAGGTGTCACCTTTAGCCTTTCCTCAGTTGGATAAGGTGTGCCCTTAGTTATTATTGCTTGTTTTATTTTATATGGCTTATAAGGACCATTAATTTCACAGTGAAAATTGTAAAGGAGGGACTTTGATTCATAGACTACTTTAAATAGTATTAAGTCTTTTCAGTTTTCTCATTTCCTCTGTCTAGCCTCAAGATTTATTATTCTTTTCCAACCATGGCCCCATTTAGGTTAAAACATATTAGCCAGGAGAGAGCAGAAAGCCCATTAAGTCTAATCCTCTCATTGTACTGACACAGAGCAAAAATGATTGTCCCGTCACAGAGCCAGTCTGAATGGATCACTGGCACCAGACCGCTGCTCTTACCACTGCACCATCCTGCCCTTTATCATCCATTTAAGAAGCCCCACTCCCCATTTTCAAATTCTCCTATTCCTGAAGCAAAATAAAGTCAGTTACTCAGCCCCTAAAGTAGGGTAGAGTAAATTTGAAGGTGAAAATCCAGGAGCTACCTTGCAAAGGAAGGTACAATTTATTACTACCAATGATATAACCACAGGTAACATTCACTGAGGGTTTGCTATGTTGCAGGCACCCCACTAAGTGGATTACATGCACTATCTCATTTGATCCTCGCAACCACCCTATGAGCAGGCCTATTATTGTTCCTAACTCCCAGATTGAAAACTGAGGCTTGAAGAATAAGTAACATGCCCCAAACCTACACTGGTAGAAACCAAAATCTAAGCACAGGCCCTCCGATTCCAGAGCTCATGCTCTTCACTGCTACATGAATGGAGTAAAACCAGGCAGAAGTTTCAGTCCAGTTGCAATAGTGACTAAAGCAAAACAATTGCTACAAAAGGTAAATGATGAGACAGCAAGACACCCATGGGCACCTCCTCCTGCCATACCTCGTGTCTGAAAATACGGATGTTGTGAGGGGTTGGTGTCTATGTGATTTAACTTCATATCTTACTTTGTAAATAAATTGCATAAACTTAGGGTTGGAAGGAACCACTGAGTTTACCTATTCAGCTTTACCAGATAAACAAAACTGCCCTTCTTCAAGATCCTTGCTGAGAAGCATGCAATCTTCGCTGAAGACCAGCCTGTGACACGGGGTTTGCCCTTGGAGAGTTCCCTTGGTGGTTGCTTGTTCTCTCATCCTGAGCCAGATGGAGCCTACTTCACCTGTCCCTCTTCCCCCCAGTCCTGGCCCTCCCTGTTCTGTGAAGTAGAGGGAACAAGCCTGCAGCCTCTGCTCTGTGAGGCCCTGGAAGGACTGAAGACCACATTTCTCCCCAGTCTTTGTCCTCCTCAAGTTACACATCCCCAGAACCCCTTTGACCTCAGTGTTTTCTGTTCATTTGGTCACTTCTTCCAGGGCATAGTCTAGTTTCACCCCCCTACATCTCTCTCTGTGATATTATGTGAGATGATATCTCATCAGTGCTGAATGGTGGGGGATATATTACTTCCTGAGTTCTCAGAATTATGCTCCTGATAATACTTAAAGCTAAGTTAGCCAAAAAGCAACCATACTTTTTCCCAACTAATTTTGTACTTGTAATTAACTATATACTCATATCTATTGATTTGTAGTCCAAAATTTTCTATCCTGAGGATAAATGTAGAGCTTAGCAGTTAATATTTATTTAAAGTGATTATTATTTAAAAACACTTATACAGTATTCTAGCCTGTCAGGATCATTTTGAACCTATAGGTTTGTGTGTGTGTGTGTGTGTGTTAATCAATTATATGTAATTTTCTTTCATATTACTTATGGAAATATTGCCCTCAGCAGAGCCAAGGACAAGCACTGGGTAGGTCGCGTGCCATTAAGTAAACTTTTTTTCAGAGTCAGTAAATCAATATTCTTTCAGTGTATTATTCAGTTGGCTGTGCCTCTGGAAGCGCCTCTACACTGCCTCTAAGCAGTACAATAATGTTAGCTTTCATCATTCTATCCATAAAAACACACTGACAACCTTTGTCAAATGTGTTGTAAAAATTAAGACAGTATATTTAAGATATCCCATTAATTTCCAAATTGTTTTAAAATATAGTTACAGAATTTTAAAAACAAATCAAACTTCCAGTTTTCAGAACTATGGTGAGTTCTTAGTCCATGCTGATGCCCAGGAGCCACTAATTTTTAAATCCTCAGGAAGAATGGGTAGTATCTCACCCAGGTCCTTGCGATAGCCAGGAACAGCAGGAAGGCTTTGGAAAGGTGGAAAATGAAAGCCTACAAGTGTTCAAGGGAAAAAACCTGCAGACCCACTTTTCAGAAGTAAAAACTAAAACTTTCTTAAAGTCGCCTGCCCACCACACATATACACATATGTACATATCCTTACAAATACAAATATATACACATATATGTGCCTTTTTAAAGGGTGGTAACTGTATGTGGTAGTTTGTATTCTTCAATAAAAGTTTTCATTGAATAATTGAATTTTTATATTAGGCTATGTGACAGCCCTGTGGCAGCATTTAATTAAAAGAAGAGCGTCTCAAAGGAAGGAAGGAGTCTCTTAACTCCAAGAAGTGCCACCTCAAATCACAAACTTCTGGCACAATAGAGTGGGATTTGTCCCAATGATGTTAGTAAGTTTATGATAAATTCCTTACAACAAATAACAGTTTACCAATAATAGTTCCCAACACAGACTTTTCTCTGTATCCATTTGTATAAACAATTATTCATATAACTTACAATGTCTAATGTTATTGAATGCTTGCTTTGTAGCATGTTCAATGCCAAGCACGCCACACAGATGATCTCCTTGTATCTTCTCGTGACCCTATGAGGCGTAGGTATGCTTCTATCATCCTCTTCTAACAGAGGAGGGACTGAGGTCCTGTGGTTGGATAGCTTGACAAAAGTTGTCCAGCTGGTGCAGATTCAGAGCCAAAACTTGACACCATGTCTGCCTCTTGAGGGCACATGTGCGGTCAGTAATTTCATGCTGCCTCATGGAATCTTTGGTACTGATGTGTTGCTAGACTGCTTGCATATTTTACTTTGTTTTTTTTTCAACTAGATTGTAACCTTTCTAAAATCAGATATTGTGATTCATTCACCTTGCTGTTTTCAAAAATACCTAGTGTGCCATCGTCTCAAAGTAAAAATAAAAATAAAAATGTACTGATTGAATTGAACATTATATGTCAAACTTAACGGTCTCACATCACTACTTTTCCTCTTTGGGGACTGGGTGTACACTGCCTGCATGAAGGATGGAGGGAGAACAAAGGTGTTTTTTATTCTACAGATGTTTTTCAAAGGGGTAGGCTCCTTCCTGACTATAATAATTCAACCATAGCCTTATTTGAGGTAAAATATATCAACATTATTATTGCATTCGCTTGCTACTATCTTTCATCACTTTGTTCCTCATCTCCAAACACCTAGTTGAGAAGCATTAGTCATTTGCTATATATAATTTGAATTATTTATGTCCTATTTTTATTTCTCATGGGGGATTTTCTATAAACTGTGTCTGGCCCATAAATTTCTCTGTAGCACCTCCAACTTCCTAAATATATATTTCCTTTCTTTGAATTTGTACCATGTGGTTTACCACAAGTATAAAGGTCAAAATAAGTATAAAATGTCTTTAGGTAAAAAAAATCATTTGTCATAACATGAAATTTTACTTTGCACAGTGGATTTAATGTGTAGATAAGTACAGTCAATGGAATAACAGAATATTATAAAATGTAAACTCTGGTGGCTATTTATCATTTATTGACTTAAATTCAAATTTACTATTCAGGTAGTTATAGCATTCTTAGATAATGATATAGAGTATCAGTATCATTTTAAACATTACTGAATTTGTACATATGACATTTATTCAATAGTTAACAAATATTTATTGAGCACCTACTATGTGTCAAGCACAGTGCTCTGAGATTACACTGGTAACCAAGATAGACACAGACTCTGTGTTTATGGAACTAGCATTCTAGAAAAAAATAAAGTAACCAAAATGAAAAAGAACTGTAAGCTGTAATAAGTGCTAAAAGCAAATCAACAGAAAATAAATGGGGGCTGGAATAAAGAATCAGGTTGGGAAGATGGAGGCGTAGGTAGACACACTGTGCCTCCTCGCACATCCAAGATAGGGTCAACAAAAATTTAGAAACAGAATAACAAACAGAACTGACAGAAAATTGAACTGTGTGGAAGTCGGACAATCAAGGAGTTAAAATAGACCTTCAACCAGACCGGTAGGAGGGCTGGAGTTGGGCAGCGGGGCAGAGAAGGGTCGCAGAACAAAGAGCATTGGGACCAAGCTCGTAAGGCATCCCGGGTGTGCAAGACTGCAGCGGGTGCAACCTGGGTGCACAAGCAGCGGCTGGCAGACCCCGGCGGAGGGGTGGCAACCAGCAGACCCAGCGAGGCAGCAATTGTGAAGCAAGGCACTGCACGCAAGGCGACTGGCTGACCGGGCAGTCCCAGGGTCCCAGCGCCAGGAAATAGAGCCTTGGGGCACTGATTGAAAACACCTGTAGGGGTTGAGGCGCAGGGAGAGAATCCCAGCCTCACGGGAGAGGTCATTGGAAAGACCCACGGGGTGCACAAGCCCACCCACATGGGAATTGGCACCAAAAAGGCCCAGTTTGCTTAGGGGAAGAGGCGGAAGGGACTGAAGTCTGAAGAATAGCAGAGCAAGCCCCATTTTTCCCTCTTGGACCCCGCCCCCACATACAGCATCACAACCCAGCAACTGGGTTGCCCTGCCTTGGTGAACACCCAAGGTTCCGCCCCTCATACATAACAGATGCAACCATATCAAAGATAAAAAAAATTAAAAAAAAGATGGCTCAAACAGAAGAAGAAATGAAAGCCTCAGAACCAATAGTTTTAAGTGACCGAGAAATAGCCAACCTATCAGATGAACTGTTCAAAACACTGGTGATCAGGATGCTCACAGAACTGGTTGATTTTGGTTGCAAATTAGATGAAAAAATGAAGGCTACAATAAGTGAAATGAAGGCTACAATAAGTGAAATGAAGAAAAATGCACAGGGAACGAATAGTGATGGAAAGAAAGCTGGGTCCACATCAATGGAGTGGACCAGAAGGAAGAAAAAACATACAATCAGAAAAGAATAAAGAAATAAGAATTCAAAAAAATGAGAGGCTTAGGAACTTCCAGGACACCTTTAAACATCCCAACATCCAAATTATAGGGGTACCAGAACGAGAAGAGAAAAAACAACAAGTGGAAAAGTTATTTGAACAAATAATAAAGGAGAACTTCCCCAATCTGGCAAAGGAAATAGCCTTCCAGGAAGTCCAGGAAGCTCAGAGAGTCCCAAAGAAGTTGGACCCAAGGAGGAACACACTAAGGCACATCATCATTGCATTAGCCAAGGTAAAAATGAAGGAGAGAATCCTAGAAGCAGCAAGAGATAAGGGGATAGTAACCTACAAAGGAGTTCTTATCAGGCTGTCAGCTGATTTCTCAAAAGAGACCTTGCAGGCAAGAAGGGGCTGGAAAGAAGTATTCCAAGTCATGAAGGGCAAGGACCTACATCCCAGATTGCTCTATCCAGCAAAGCTTTCATTTAGAATGGAAGGGCAGATCAAGCGCTTCTCAGATAAGTCAAGTTAAAGGAGTTCATCATCACCAAGATCTTGTTATATGAAATGTTAAAGGGACTTATCTAAGAAAAAGAAGATAACAAACATGTATACACACCTAAAACAACCACACCTAAAACAAAAACAAAAAGAAACTAAGCAAATAACTAGAACAGGAACAGAACCACAGAAATGGAAATCACATGGAGGGTTAGCAACAGGGGAGTGGGAGGAGGAAAGAGGGGGAAAAGGTACAGAGAATAAGTAGCATAAGTAGAAAATAGACAGGGGGAGGGCAAGAATAGTATGGGAAATGTAGAAGCTAAAGAACTTATGACACATGAACATGACCTAAAGGGGGGGAATGTGGGTGGGAGAGGGTGTGCAGGGTGGAAGGGAATGAAGGGGGTAATGGGATAACTGTAATAGCATAATCAATAAAATATATTTTTAAAAAAGAACCAGGTTGGGAGGGGTTGGTGGCAGCGTAAAAATGCTTTAGATAGCATTGCGTGGTTTGGGCCTTTCTAAGGAGGAAATATTTAACCTGAAAATTGCAGAGTAATAAATAGGTGAAAGGTGTGCATGTGGCTTTCAGCGGCTGTGAAGCTGGGGTTATCCTGGCCAGGCCAAGGATATCGGCTATCAACCTCCCAGCCCTTTGACCCTCCCCTGTAGACCCTCAATATAATGGTTTGATCCCTCTCCCCCAAAACAAAGTTGTGTGTATGTGTGTATACACACCCCACAAAAAGGAAGTGGTACATACAAAGTCATCAAGGCACTGAGAGAAGCCTGGTGCAGTTCAAAAAAGGTGAATAAAATGAGGAGCCATGGTCACAGGGGAGGTTGGTGAGGTGGGCAGGAGCTGGGTTGTGAGGGGACTTATGAGTCACTGAAAAGAAGTTTGCATCTTATTCTAAGTACAGTGGAAAGCCATTGAAAGGTGCTAACAGGGACCTGACCATATCTAATCTACTGCCTCAGAAGGACATTGTCATTGAGAGAGGCAAATGGATCCATAGAGGTACCAAGAAGATGCAGAAAGACATTGGGAAGCCACTCTGGATTTTGAGGTGGGAAATGATGGTGTCTTGGACCAGGCTGGTAGCAATGAAGGCAGACAAAAATGGATGGATCGGTGGTGGGATGAAGGTGGAGGATGAGGAAGAGGGGAATGAAGTTTGACTCAACTTTTTGACTTGAGACAAAGGTAATTGAATGTGGGAATGAGGAAGAGGTTTTATAGGAATGGATTCTGTTTTGAACATGTTAGGTTTGAAGTGTTTGTAAGCTATCCAAAAAATGATGTCAAGTTGGCAGGTGACAAGCTTACTAGTTTGAGCTCAGAAGGGGTGCCAATTAGAACTATGACCTGGGGAATAATAAGCTTCTAAACAGTATTTAAAACTCTGAGAATGGATGAGATCACCTAGGAAAAAGAATTCAAAGAGAAAGAAAGAAAGAAAGAAAGGATAAATTCCTAGATACACTGGGTAGAAGTAAAGGAACTTGGCAAGGAGCCTGAGGAAAAAGTGGGGAGACAGGCAGAAGAAAAACCAGGAAGCCCTCAAGAAAGAACAATGTTAAGTAATCAAGATTTGGACAAGCAACTTAATCTTTCTGTGCCTCTGTTTCTTCCTCTCTAAAATACAAATCTATAAAATAAATTTATAGTTTTTATTAAATAAATTATAATAGTGTATTAGCTTTCTATTGCTTGTGCAACAAAGTACCACAAACTTAGTGTCTTAAAGCAACAAAAACATATCATTTACATATTTGGGGGTCAGAAGTCCAAAATAAATGTTTTCACCAGGCTAATGTCAATGTGTTGGCAGGCCCTTGTTCCTTCTGGGAAAACTCTGTTTCATTGTCCTTTCTAGCTTCTAGGGACTGCTCATGTTCCTTGACTCACGGTCTCCTTACAACCCCAAAGCTGGCAATGGTGGGTTGAGATGTGACATTCCTCCAACCTTATTTCCGTGATCACCTCTCCTTTTGACTCTGCTTCCCTCACCCCCTTCCAAGGTTCACACTTGTTTCCTCTCTCTAGAACATCTTCCCGTTCTCTGCCAGGTAGAATCCTGTGCACACACTTTTTCAGCCCCATTTCCAACACCACTCTTCTCAGAAGCCTTTTTGACCCTGGCAACAATGTCTTCTCTCTCCCTTAATATCGCTGTCCTGTTGATGTCCCACAGACGCGTCTGTCTTGTAAGCATGCCTGTATGCGCTCTATTTCTCCTCACTAGGCTCTGAGCTTGTTCAGGGCAGTGACTGCATTTTCTCACACTCACAAAGACTCTAGATCCTGTGTTTGAATCCTGGACCTGCCACTTTCAAGCCCGTGGCTTTGAGCAAGTTACTTAACCTCTCCAGGCTTCAATATCCTTATCTGTTAAGTGGGGTTAATGATATTACATAGTCAGAAAGGTTATGGCAAGGATTTACAGAATAAAACACAGAAGCTAGCACATGTAAACACTAATTAGCATTTGTTGAACTTTGGCACATCTGGATGATTGCGAATTTGCTATTACCATCTTATTTGGGAGAAGAGAGATTTAAGTGTTACATGACTCTCCCCAAATTGGAGAAGAACCAGGTTCAGAAGTTATATCACTTCAACTCCACTTCCCAAATACCCACTGCTCCTGCGTTGGAAGGAATATATTTATTTTATTTGAGTGTTTTGTCTTTTTCTTAAGTAGAAGCCCAGAGCTAGGCTACCTAATTTTACATACTTTGGCTTTAACATATGGGAGAGTATTTGGGCAACATTCTCATCCTGTAAAACTTTTCACATTCTGTATCACATCTGGCCAACCCCCGAAGTCTCAGCTGTAAACTCCTTGATTCTAAACACACTAGGTACTTGAGAGCAAGCTACCAATTTCTCTGTTTCATGAAATCCCTGTAGTATCTGGGAGCCTCAGCTACTCCTGAAAGATCCTTGACATTATTCCCAGTTGCCTTGCTCTTTTATTTTGATTTGTACTTGCTAGAGGCCTGGAATGTAAATCTCCACAGTGCCTGAGATGATACAAATATCTGTTTTAAGATTTAAGGAAAAAATTCAATTACTCCAGGGCTGTAGCTGGCTGAGAGTTGTCAGAATGTACATTGGGGTTTCAAAGTTTGGTTCAACTGTCATCCTCTTGGGGCAGAAATGGAAACCTCAGTGGCTTGAGAATCCTTCTTTGCTTCAGGAAACCACAAATTGCAATGCAAATCCTGTGACGGTATCACTTGGAGAAGTAGGGCAGAGAAATTCTGGCAGCCTGAGAAGAGGCGAGACACTTGCACACCCCACTTGAACTCTGTCCTGGTTGGTTTTGAAAGAGAAAAATGTTCACATCATTCTCTGGCTCAAAAATTTCAAATGCCTCGCTGTTGCCAACAAGATGAAGCTAGACTTTTTGGCCTAGCCCGTAAGGTCTGCCACAAACCAGGGTCGATGCACCTCTCTGGCTTTCTGACCGCCCCAGCCCTGCCAGCAGCCACGTGACTCATTTTATCGTTCTCGGTGTCCAACCCCAGCCCGCGGGCCCCATGCGGCCCAGGATGGCTATGAATGCGGCCCAACACAAAACCATACATTTACTTAAATCATTATGAAATTCTTTGTTTTCATTAGTGTTTATGTATTTAATGTGTGGCCCAAGACAACTCTTCTTTTTCCAGTGTGGCCCAGAGACACCAAAATGTTGGACACCCCATTACACATATGCTGTAGTTTCAATGAGATAATGCTAAAATGTGATTTTTAAGGGGGGAAATAGTAATGTTCCACTTCTATATACCAAGCATTGTACAAAAAAACACTTTACACACATTAACTTATTTTAATCTTCATGACCTAATCACCATTACATTTTCAAATAAGGAAACTCAGGTGTCAAGAAAATTGCCTAAGTTTCTATAGTTAGAAAGTGGTGCAGCCAGGGTTCCAACCACAACCTGGCTTCTCAACCACATTCTGGAAAGACTTGTTCCCAGGGAGGGATTGTTCTACTGACATTTGAAAGTCCAGGAACTATTACTGTGTCTGCTGGCTTCTGCTGACTTTATAAGACATTGCTGACTTGAAGTTGAGCCTTACAAAGGAGAAAATGGACAAAACCTCCCTTAAAGCCAGTGTGTTCCCCAGAGCCCCAGTGTGCATTATAATATGATAATTTTCTTTATTTTTTCTGCAAAGGACCAAACAAAGCTAGGGGTTTCTCTGTATCATCTCCCTTGCTGAGAACCCTTATTGAATTACAAGTTCGGAAGAGAAATGTTTATGTGAGCTGTATAATGTAACTAAACTTTCCACAAGAATGCACTGAGTTAATGGGTAACAGCTGTGGGTACTGTGAAAAACAACTTGTCGTACCTGGAGTGCCATCAGAGGGGTTTGCCACCCTGGCTGCACATTAGAATCACAAACAAAGCTTTTAGAAATACCAGGTGACTGGGCCCCTCCCAGACCTTGAACTGTATTCCGGTCAGTGTGGGTGAGTGGGCAGGCATCAGTATGTTTGGAAATCATGCCGGGTGATACAAATGCGCAGCCAGGGTTAGAACTCATCAGCTAGAAGAAAAGGTATGTGTTTATATATTTGTCTGGAGTGATCTGCAATCCTTCGTGGTGATCCCAATCTCTAATTTACTTAAAGTTTGAACAATATGGGTCCTTTATAACTGTCCAAAATGTATTTTTAAAAATGTGAACAATAGCAGTAATTCTGAATACATAAATGAGTTAACAAAACACGAAAAAATTCCAGATATGGGCTGTACCTTGGAGCCTTTTTTTTAAATTTCTTTAAATCTTTATTTATTTGGTTTTTTAGGGAGAGGGAAAGGGAGGGAGAAAGAGAAGGAGAGAAACACTGATGTGTGAGAGATACATTGCATGGTTGCTTCTCACACACCCTCAACTGGGGACTTGGCCCACAACCGGGAATCAAATTGGTGACCTTCCAGTTTGCAGGCTGGCGCGCAATCCACTGAACCATACCAGTTAGAGCCCTTGGCACCTTATTACTCTAAGTGTATTAGAGCAGGGTTTGAGGGTGTGCATCATCAGCCTCCCCTGGGGGCTGGTTAGAATGCAGGATGTCAGGCTCTCCCCTAGATCTACACACTTGGACTAGATTCCCCGCATAGTGTGTGAGATCATGTTTCAGCCCCCCTTTTACATGTGTGGAAGAGGTAACAAGGTATGAACAAGCTGATGGAATTTGCACCCAGAAACTCAACTTCCACAGTGGGAGCCCAGAGACCCTGTCTACTTATTCCTGGGCTTGTGACCTTTTCACTACATTATGCTGATATGCCATAACAATAAATTATTGTGGCTTTCTTTCCCTGAGTGGGTCAAGATTATCTTCCCTCTGTCTAAAGAATGCTCAAAGGAAGATGGGGCTTTTAATAATTAACTCATGTTTGATAATGGGGGAAAGACTTCTATGACAAAATGTATAGATTGAAAGTAGACATGGAGGGTTAGCAACAGGGGAGTGGGAGGAGAGGGGGGAAGGTACGAAGAATAAGTAGCATGGATGGTAGGTAGAAAATAGACAGGGGGAGGGCAAGAATAGTAGGGGAAATGTAGAAAATAAAGAACTTACGACACATGGACATGAACTAAAGGAGGGGAATGTGGGTGGGAGAGGGTGTTCAGGGTAGAGGGGAATGAAGGGGGGATAATAGGACAACTGTAATAACATAATCAATAAAATATATTAAAAAAAGAAAGACTTGTTCTATAAAATCTATTTTACTTGGAATCTATTTTACTTGAAATCTATTTTATTTCAAAAATAAAACTAATTGGACTACTATAAATTCATCTTTTTAAACAAAAGGAAACATGCTTTAAGTATAAAGCCATAAAATGGAATTATTTTCTTTGGAGTCTAGTGGGTAAAAACAAGACTTAAATAACAAAGGCAGGGTTTGACTCCAATAAAAATTTCCTTCTCAACTCTGCTTTAAGTGCTTTATTGGTTAAATAAGAACAAGGGGAAATACCTGGACAATACATGTTTAAAATTAAAAAGCGATCTCGATCCTGCCCAAATCCTACAGATTAAACCATATTTTAAGTCCAGTATGCTGTCTTTCAATTTCTTAGGCTTCCACATATGAGAGGCAGAGAACTGTAGAAACATTTTTTGAGTACTCTGTGCAAGACATTTGATAAGGTCCTACATGGGATAGATAGTCACTGCCCTCAGTGACCTATTGCTTACCTATTGCTGCTGTAACAAATTACTACAGGCTAGTGTGGCTTGGTGGAGTGAGTGCCAAGCTGTGAACTGAAAGGTCGCTGGTTCAATTCCCAGTCAGGGCACATGCCTGGGTTGCTGGCCAGATCCGCAGTTGGGGGTGTGAGAAAGGCAACAAATAGATGTTTGTCTCCCTCTCCTTTTCTTTATTTTCCCATCTTTCTAAAAATAAATAAATAAAATCTTAAAAAAAAAACCCAACAAATTACCACAACTGAGTAGTTTAGCCTGTAATGTCTGTATTATCTTAACAGTTCTGAAGATCAAAAGTTCAAACCATTTCTCACTAGGCTAAAATCAAGGTGTTGGCAGCCTGTGTTCTTTTTGGAGGCTTTGGGGGAGAACCCATTTTCTTGCCTTTTCCAGATTCTAGAGGCTGCTCCTATTTTTTGGCTCATGGCCTCTTCCCCATTTAAAGCCAGCAGTGTAGTGTCTCTCATCTCTGACTCCTTCCTTCCTTATGTCTCCTCTCCCTGACTCTGACCCACCTGCTTCTCTCTTAATAGGACTCTTGTGATGACGTTGGGCCCCCTCCCCCCGAAAATCTGGGATGATCTCTTCATTTCAAGATTCTTAATTTAGTCACATCTGCAAAGTCCCTTCTAGGATATAAGGTAGCATATGCACAGGTCCAGGGATTAGGATGTGGACACCTTTGGCGGTGGTGGGCAGGGGGCATTATTAGCCATAGAGGTGCCAAGAGGAGGGGACAAGGATGAGGTACAAATGGCTGGGAAACTTTCTGAGATACAAATGTATGTTTTCTTCCTGTATTTTATTATTTATCCTCCTTCACTTAAGTAGGAAGCCAGGTTCTGACCTTGCCTCAGAGGGGATGGAAAGCAGAAGTTACTGGCAAGACACTTCCCTTTATTTCGATTTTTAAAGACCTAAGTGCATTGAGGAAGTAGTGCTGGGTGTCCTGGAGAGAGAGGTGAGAACTCTGGGGGTGGGTAGAGGGTGGAATTAGGAGTAGTGTGGGAACTCTTGCTCCCTGGAAGCAGATTACATAGCTCTTGGTCTTGCCTGGATTCCAGTGCCTGCAGGCATAGCACAGAATCAGCATAGCTGATAATCAAGAGACCATGGGGGTGTCCTGGTGACTGAGGTCCAGAGGAACTTCCCTGGGGTCCTGATCCTGCAGGAGGACCAAGAATGACTGAGATTGAAATAACACCCAGCACACTGTGATGGGGACTTGCAATCAAATACATGGGTTTAAGGAAAATAAGGAAATGCAGTATTTCTTGCCCAAGTGTCCAAACCATAAATATAAAATGAAATAAAATCACTGCATAAAAGTCATATAAAGATGGGTAAGCCTAGAGTGAGATGCAGGCCAGTAACAGGGGATCACACAGCAGTGCACTGCACACAGTCAGGAGGGCAGTGCAGGGTGCACAGGGCACCAAATTCTCACTCGGGATCAGGAGAGACTTTCTGGAAGAACTGACATCTACGCTGCTTGGGACATGACAGTGTTTTCTTTTTGTGATTTTTATTAAATTTACTGAGGTGACATTAACCAATAAAATTATGTAGGTTTTAAGTGTACAATTCTATAACACACCATTTTTATATTGTATTGTGTGTTCACCAAAGTCAAGTCTCCTTCCATCACCATTTATCCCCCCTTTACTCTCCTACCTCTTCCCACCCCCCCTTTCCCTCTGGTAATCACCATACCATTGCTTGTGTCTGAGTTTTCTGTTTGTTTAATCCCCTCACCTATTTCACCCAGCTCTCCAACCCCCATCCCCTCTGACAGCTGTCATCAGTCTGTTCTCTGTATCTATGAGTCTGTTTCTATTTTGTTTGTTTATTTTGTTCATCAGATTCCACATGTAAGTGAAATTATATGGTATTCATCTTTCTCTTATTGGCTTATTTCACTCAGCATATTGCTCTCTGGTTCATCCATGCTATCGCAAAAGTTAAGATTCCTTATTTTTATGGCCACACAGATTTCCGTTGTGTAAATGTCCCACAACTTTTTTTATCCACTCATCTATTGATGGGTACTTGGGCTGCTTCCAAATATTGGCTATTGTAAATAGCTCTCAATGAACATAAGGATGCATATATTCTTTTGAATTAGTTAGTGTTTTGGGTTTCTTCGGATAAATTCCCAGGAATAGAATCGCTGGGATGTTTTGATGCCTAGAAAAACAATGACAGATAAAGGAAGATGAGAGGAAGAATTCCCAGCCCTGAGGTTGAAACTCAGCCTGCCTTGACCTGGGGATACACACCCCTACTCCCTTGGAGCAAGAGGAGGGCATTTTTTATGTTTCACCCACAGGCCCTTATACCCTTCTGCAGCTCTGGGGAGCTTCTTATTAAAATCCCCATAGGGGTGTGGGAAACCTTCTGGATGCCCCGGCTGAGTTGTGCCCCAGGCAGTGTAAAGGGTGTGGCCTGTACTCAGAGAAGTTGCATTTAAAGTCTAGGATTTGACTCATCTGTGAAGCTACAAGAATCAGTGGGCTAAGTAAGGGAGAAAAGTTGAAATAGAAGAGAGGAAAGTGTTGAAGAGAACCACGGTTTTGATTGTAGGTTGGTGGGGCTTAAAATGCTTCTCCGTATTATTTTTTAAAAATCAGGAATTGGTTTAGTTTTCCAGACCAATCTTCACATCATGATTTCCTATGACCAAACTACAATTATACACAGCAGTAGGGAAATGTCCCTCCTCCTGTTGTCTCTATTTGTTCCAGGTTCCAACTGGGGATTCCAGGCACTCATTTTTCTCACAGTCCCCGAAATCCAAGTGCCTCTTCCCAGCCTCTCACTCCCAAACCCTCACAGGAATCTGACTTTCACATGTACCCTGGTGAGAGTGCTGGAAGATGGGGCCTGGGGGCTAGTTCCTGGCATGGATTGGGCAGGAAGGGAAGGAAGCATCTGTGGAGTTGGCGGGAAGGAAGAGAGCAAGAGCAGTGAGTCAAAGGCCCCTGCCTGTCCAGGGCAGTGCATGGGAGGAGCTCATGGGGCTGTGGTTCTTAGGAAGCCCAAGGCTCCCTAATGGGCAGGAGGGAGATGGGAAGGGAGTGGTAGAGCACCTCTGCGTTTCCTATAAGGATTACAAGAAATAATCTATAGTATTAATGATTCTTTTTTACTCAATTTCATTTCTGACTGTCTCTATTCACCTGTATGGGCAGCTAAAAAGCATAATATCAGGTCCTCTGGGATGTCTTGTCCTCTTACCTCTCTTCTCTAATCTAGCATCTTTGGCTCTTGGTCTGAAGAAGGACCTTGGAGGTAGGAAGGAGCATGTGGGCCTGGTCTACACTGTGGACAATATCTCTTGCTACTTGCTCCATGCTTGGAGCACAGGAACTGTTTTGTGAGGCTGCCTTTTCTTCCTTGATCAGTTCCTACATGCCTGGCCTGTAGGGTGCGTTTAATCCACAGGTATTACATTGGACTGAATGTCTCTGTCATCTCCCCAATTCATATGTTGAAATACTAATCCCCAGCTTGATGGTATTTGGAGATGAGGACTTTGGAAATTGCTGAGGTGAGGAGGACAGAGCCATCAAAAATGGGATAAGTACCCTTATAAAAGAAGCTTCCGAAACTCCCTCACCCCTTCCATCATGTGAGCACACAGCAAGAAGATGGCTGTGAACTGGGACCTCACCACATACTTAATCTCCTTGTGCCTTCATCTTGGACTTCCCAGAACTGTGAGAAGTAAGATTTTGCTGTTTATAAGTTTGTGGTATTTTTGTTCTAGCATCTTGAATGGACTAAGGTATGTTAAGTTTGACATGGACAATTGAGTCAATTAAAAATTAAGAGTTTGTAACTTAAATTTTAGATTTGAAAAACCAGGAGATCTGGCAACACTGGGCCCCCACTCCTGCTGGGCAGTAATCAGCAGACTTTGAGTAACGGCAACCCCTCTAGGTGGGCCATTTCACTCCTCTTAGTCTTCTATGACCATCTGTGCTTCCCTCATTTGTCACCTACCTAGACCCTGTAAGCGTCTGAGTTGTAACTTCTGGCCTAGATACAGACATTTGTTTTCTGGAATCAACTATTCCTATGCTTGTCCATTGTCCCACCTATCAGCTACTGACAATAGTGTGTGCAGGTTATTTCTGATCCAGGAACTCAAAAGATTGCTTTCTCCCTCTGCCTGCCTCTCATACTCTCTCTGCCTCCTCATCTCAGTCAGACACATCTTTTCCTAGTCGGAAGGAGACTCTACCTTCCCTTTGCCATCGAACAAAACATTTTGTTTATACACATAAATTCCTTTCCCCAAGGGCTTATGCTTTTGAAACATAAAAGCCAGAGAGACTGGGAAGACAGCTGGCAGATGGGGAGATTGCTCTCTCAGAAATAAAACAGAAAAAGGACAAAAGGAGAGTAACTTAGTGAATTCA
This sequence comes from Trachops cirrhosus, assembly GCA_028533065.1. NCBI lineage: Eukaryota > Metazoa > Chordata > Mammalia > Chiroptera > Phyllostomidae > Trachops > Trachops cirrhosus. The sequence continues at coordinate 159,986,049 of CM052538.1, read as the reverse complement.
ACCTCTCTCTCAGATCTGAGTTTAAAACTAAGTTGAGTTCTCAACACTCCAGATGAGACCAGATTTCTGGAACCTGTAATCATGTGTTTCTGTTCTTTATCTTCATAGAACTCATCACAATTTGTGATCATTTCATTAATATTTACTTTTCTATTTAACTGTAAACTCTAACATAGCATCATTAAAACCTAACAAAGGGCAACCACGTATAGCGAATGTTATTAAATATTTGATGAAAGAAATAAAGAAGGTAGAGAAAGAGAGGAGGGATTAGGAAGGGAAGGGAAGGGAAGGGGAGAGAAGGTGAGAAGAGGAGAGAGAAAAGAGAAAAAGACAGGAGAGAAGACACAAGAAGAAAAAGATCAAAAGACAAAAGCAAACTGGCTGGTGAACACAGTGTGGAATGGAATTCCACTGGTTACAGCACCGTGGGGTGATGGAGGAACCTGGGATACATTGGAGATCTAGGCAGTATATATATGGGCAGTAGAGGTCCTAACATCTTGATGTGAATAGTTTGAGGTCATTATGTGTGTTGCTAAGCATTAGGGACTTACCTATCAGACATGGGATACAAGCACTGCCATATTTATAAACCTTATAAATTATTGGTGAGGATGCTTTTTATAAAATGTCCAGCTGGTCTGGCATTGGTTTAAGGAGAAAAGCTGTCTGTGGTGGGACTAGGCTTGGGACAAAAGTTAAAGAGTTCAATAATCTTAAAAATATATTTGAAAAATTATACATACATGATAGAAAGTATCTTCTAGCTTTCTATTATTTTTTTTACTCTAGGTGACCCTTTGACTAAATATAGGATAAATACTTATGAGTAAAATTTATAAAGATAACATTCTCTGAATATCAAATACCAACACAAACAAACAAAAAAACAGCTACAATCTCTGACAGAAAAAGCCATTTAAGCTTTTCTTTTAATATATTTTATTGATTTTGCTATTACAGTTGTCCCATTTTCCCCCCATTATTCCCCTCTGCCCTGCACCACTCCCCCCCACCCACATTCCTCCCACTTAGTTCATGTCCATGGGTCGTGCATATAAGTTCTTTGGCTTCTACTTTTCCTATACTATTCTTAACCTCCCCCTGTCTATTTTCTACCTACCATTTTTGCTTCTTATTCCCAGTACCTTTTCCACCATTCTCCCCCCTCCACCTCCTGGCTGATAACCCTCCATTGATCTTCGTTTCTGTGAGTCTGTTCCTGTTCTCGTTGTTTGCTTAGTTTCTTTTACTGTTTTGTTCTTTTTTTAAGTTCAGTTGTTAATAGTTGTGAGTTTGTTGTCATTTTACTGTTCATATTTTTGATCATCTTCTTTTTCTTAGATAAGTCCCTTTAACATTTCATATAATAAAGGCTGGGTGAAGATGAACTCCTTTAACTTGATGTTATCTGGGAAGCACTTTATCTGCCCTTCCATTCTAAATGATAGCTTTTCTAGATAGAGTAATCTTGGATGTAGGTCCTTGTCTTTCATGACTTGGAATATTTCCTTCCAGCCCCTTCTTGCCTACAAGGTTTCTTTTAAGAAATCAGTCTTGTGGGAGTTGATAGTCTTATGGACACTTCTTTGTAGGTAACTGTCTCCTTTTCTCTTGTGCCTTTACTATTCTGTCATCTTTAATCTTGGCTAATGTAATTATGATGTGCCTTGGTGTGTGATTCTTTGGGTCCAACTTTGGAACACTCTGAGCTTCCTGGACTTCCTGGAAGTCTATTTCCTTCACCAGATTGGGGAAGTTCTCCTTCATTATTTTTTCAAATAAGTTTTCAATTTCTTGCTCTTCCTCTTCTCCCTCTGGCACCCCTATGATTTGGATGTTTGAACATTTAAAGTTGTCCCAGTGGTTCCTAAGCCCCTCCTCATTTTCTTGAATTCTTTTTTTTCATTCAGTTCTGGTTGAATATTTATTTCTTCCTTCTGGTCCAAATGGTTGATTTGAGTCCCAGTTTTCTTCCCGTCACTGTTGGTTCCCTGTGCATTTTCCTTTATTTCAGTTTTCATAGCATTCACTTTTTTCTCTATTTTGCAGCCATACTCAACCAATTCTGTGAGCATCCTGATTACCAGTGTTTTGAACTGTGCATTTGATAGGTTGGCTATCTTTTCATTGCTTAGTTGTATTTTTTCTGGAGCTTTGATCTGTTCTTTCATTTAGGCCATTGTTTTTTTTGTCTCAGCACACCTGTTACATAGCAAGGGGTGGAGTCTTAGGTATTCACAAGGGCGGGGCAACCCTCATCGCTGCATTGTGGAGCTGTATGTGAGGGAGAGGTCTGAGAGGGAACAGTTCCATTTGCTCAACTCTTGACCAGCTTTCAGTCACTTCCTCCACTACCCACAAGCAAACTAGGCCCTTCTGGTGTTCATTCCCAGGTGGGTGTGTTTGTGTATGTTCTAGGACCCAGTGGTTTTCTCCAACGAACTCTCCTGTGAAGCTGGGAGTTTCTCCCACTGCCACAACCCCCACAGGTATTTTCAGTCAGAGGTTTTGAGTCTTTATTTCCCCATCCTGGAACCCTGGGTTGCACAGTCTGTCTCGCTCCCCGGTTGTTCCTCTCAGTTTATCTGCATGTAAATATGGGACCACCTGCTTCATTAGCCACTGTCCACCCTGGTCCTCCAGCTGCCACCTTGCCATGAGTCCTGTTCACCTCAGCTGCCTGTATCTGCCCCTCCTACTAGTCTGGATGAGTATTTCTTCTTTAACTCCTTGGTTGTTGGACTTCCATACAGTTCAATTTTCTGGCAGTTCTGGTTGCTGTTTTTTTTTTGTTTTGTTTTTAAATTTGTTGTTGTCCTTCTTTTGATTGTGTGAGAAGGTAAAGTATATCTACCTATGCCTCCATCCTGGTGGGAATTCCTCCAGCTTTGATTGGCTTACTAATGAGGCAGTTAAATTTATTGAGTTATTATTTTTAAAACATTGAAATTAGGTGTTGTAAGAGATGCCAAGAATATAGAGATGGTTTTATTTACTTGCAGTTCAAAATCTAACTGGAAGACAATTTAAATACAATAAGTTGAATAACTTTACAAGGTTAGAGTATCAGAATGTATTATCATTAAGAAAAAAATCTCTCTCATGGGTGTTTCAAAGACAATGGGAAGTTGGGGCAATTATTGCCATGTGCAGAATTCTGGATATTGTGTGCTGTGAATTCTGAAATGATACTGGCCTGAAGTATGAGAAATGAGAAATGGTATTTGCTGCTGCTCACATTGCAAGCCCAAATAGTAAGACAGAAAGTAGTCCATATTACTAGCTAATTACAGTTGAAAACTGTTTGATTTGGTTGGGCTTACGCATATGGTGACCACTTGGAAATTCTAGACTTGCTGCTTGCAGAACATTTTAACTAAAAGCAATAAAATGAATAGACTTTGAACTTTTAGCTACATCCTTTTTTGCATACATGGCCATTTCTGTTTCATATTGAGAGATTTGGCTGGCAATCATAGGAAGTTAGCATGAGAGAAAAGTTGACACCAAAAGAAACTTGGAGAACATGAATCCGTGTTCAAAGTTCAGCTAAAATGAAGAAGTAGGTCCATATCAACATGAGTTGCCAATAATAATATTATAAAAAATGTTTTCCGGAGGATGACAGCCTTTTATTTTTGCATGAAATAACTCAAACCATACTTAGTAAACAGAAGTTCTAGATGTAATTGAAAACAATGGATCATCACATCATACCACTTACAAATAGAAAGTTAAAGATTGAGAACTTAATCTTTAGGTCACTTGGAAGGTTTCCCACAATAATGGGATTTAAGTAAACAAGTCTTCACTGAATGTCTTTTATGTGGTTAGCCTTATGAGGGGAAAAAAGAGGATAGGAAGGAGAACTAATGAAGGACTGTACCTAAGACATGGTCCTTGACTTTGAAAACACTCACTGATTTGGAGGAATAAGCAGGAAACACATGAAACTGCTAAGAAACAATATAAAACAGTATACAGTTACCTATTTAAATGATTAGTGAAGTACCTGTAAGTGTGAAGGGTGGTTGCAGAAAGTGAGAATAGTGAAGCCTAGAGGGGGTTTCCCTGGGCTAGACACGGTGTGGAGAGGGCATTTGGACAGAAAGGGCTTTCCAGAAGGAGGCAGCAAGAAGCAAGAAGGATGGGTGGGCAGGACAATCAGGTCAAAGTGATCAGGTCACTTTCTAGCAGATGAAGTCTTTGCTTCCCTGTCCCTACCTGCCTTATTGTATCCATCCCTTCGGATTTATACCTCACTCCATCTCTTGCTGCTGCCTGAACCATCTGCATGAGTATGGAACACTGTGTTCCTCTCTCTCTGTCCAGTTTTGTTTTGTTTTTTTTATACCATCTCAGGAGTTAAAACTGCTTGGGTTGAACCCTGACTCCTCCACTTACCAACTGGGCAAATTATTTAACTTCTTAGTGCCTTAGTTTCCCATATTTAAAGAGGAGTTAATAATGGATTAAATCCATTAATGAATATAAATTTTTTACAAAAGTGACTAACATATAGTAAGCAATTAATGAATGTTAACTATAATATCAGCTATTCCTTGATTGGTGTTGAAGACCCACTTCAAAAATTAAACTGGTGTCAAAGAGCTTTGGAGGCACTGATAATAATCCAGGGTCTGGGCAAGAGAGGCTGAGTGAGGCCGGTAAGTAGGACATGGTGGCTTAGCAGAGGTATACACCACATTGCCTCTGCCAGTACCAGGGTCATCCCTAGACACTGGCTCTATCTGAGCTCCCACACCCTAAGGAAATGCTTCCACAGATGGTGATAGTTGGGAATAGAGGACTGAGGATGTTGGTTTTTATTATTGACAAAGAAGAAACACTGAACAGAGACAAGATGAAAACATCTTCTGGAAATAATTTAAGTAACTGATTATACAGACAGAGAGGTGATACTTGGATTTAGAAAACCATGTCTGTGAACATGGAATTTAAGGAATGGGAAGAGAGAAAGAGAAGTCAAAGAATAAGCAACCAAAGAGAAAGGAAATGAACCAGAGAAGATGCCCTTATGGAAGCCATGGGAACAGTTTCAAGCGGAAGTGTGTTTTATTTGTGACCCAAATGAATATTCAACTCCCACACCAGAATTTATGCTTCCTCCGTGTATAATTTCTCAAACATTTCTCACAAATCCTACCATCTGTGACTCTGTCAACTCTTTAAGGAGGTTCTTGGGGTTTTACTCATTATTGGTAGAGTCTCCTGCCCACTCACCACCCTTCAACACTAGAGTTGACCACTAACCTCAGTCCCATTCACGGAGTACCCACCAGCACCCATTCTCTCAGCCACTAGTCTATTTACTTCTCCTTTCCCAAAGCAGAAAGGCCAATTTCATTTGGAGTCATGACAATTTTGAAACTATAGCCAGGTATTTTAAATTCTTTGCATTTTTAAATGCTGTAGTTCCTGTACATATTTATAGAATTTTGATTTTCTTTTCTTTCTTAGTTTCTGCATTTCAGTTGTATGTCATATGTGGTGGACTGATTTACAGCTGCTGATTCATGGTGGTTCCCAGAGCAAGCCACTTGACCCTCTGTTCCAAGTTTCTCATCCAGGAAATTATCAATTAATTTTTAATAAATTATCTCAGAATGATCTTGTGAAACAAACCTATTCCAAGGACTTCTAAATTTATTCAAGACTCTCCTTCTTTCTCTCTGATGCCATCATCTTTTCCCTTCCCCTAGCTCTTCTTGCTGCTCCCGAAATGTAGCCACACCGCAGGGCTCACATTGTGGTTCTCTGCTCTTCTCTCTCATAGCATGAATCTACCCCAAGAGCTTTATATATCTTTTCTATGCTGAAGTCTTCCAAATCTATACCTCTGTTCTTTTCACCTAAACTTGAGTTCTGTATCTTTCATTGCCCTCGGTTGGGTGTGCCACTGTTAGCTCAAGCTGAGCACGTCCAATGTGGCCCCACCTGCCAGTTCGGTCACTGGGACTCTTTTTTTTTTTTCCCTTGTGTATTCTATTACAATTGTCCCAATTTCTCCCCTTTCCCCTCCTCTGTTCCGCCCCACCCCCTGCTCCCACAGTCTATCCCCACACCATTGTTCATGTCCATGGGTCATTCATACATATTCTTTGACTACTCTCTTCCCATTCTTTCCACAATCCCCCCACCCCTTTCCTCTGGCAGCTGTCAGTCTGTTCCCTGTTTCCATGTCTCTAGTTCTGTTTTGCTTGTTAGTTTATTTTGTTCATAAGATTCCTTTTACAAGTGAAATCATATGGTATTTGTCTTTCACCAACTGGCTTATTTTACTTAGCATAATGCTCTCCAGTTCCACCCATACTGTTGCAAAGGGTAGAAATTCCTTCTTCTGTCTCCCGCATAGTATTCCATTGAGTAGAAGTACCACAGTTGTTTTAATCCATTCATCTACTGATGGGCACTTAGGCTGTTTGTCTTTCCCTTTCCTCTATCCTTCTGCACATTCAGTTGATGAGCCCAAAGAGTTTGTTCACTTTCAATAGTGACTATTATTCCCACATGGTTTTAAGATTTTAAAGGATAAGAATTATATCTTGCTCATCTTAAGTCCCTATAATTCTATATGTTTGAAAATGTCAGACATGTAATAAATATTTGTTTGAATTTAGTAGTTGAGTTGCAAAGAAAGTGTCCCACACTCAAATACATTTGTAAAACCTCAAGTTGAAATTAATCAGGATTCCTTAGTAGATTGCTAATGGTTATTACTAATTCCTAAAAGAAGCATTATAGTATGGGACTCAGTCCAATCTTAATTGATTTCAGGATCCATTTTTCACCAGTTTGTATCTTTCTGAACAAATGTCCTAAGAACAAAGATGGTTATATGCTGTGCTAATGCTAGCTAATTTACTATTTGTATACAAAAATACAAAATACAAAAATTAAATCCACATGGATCAAAGTGTTTTTATAAAACACATGCACATATGCATGTATACATAGGTATCTTAACAACTAAAAAACTATAAGAAATATAGGTGAATTTTTTCCATCTTGTGGTAGGGAAGACTTTTTAAGTATAAGATACATAGCAGAAAGCATAGCTATTGACATATTTAACTATATATACATTTAAAAATGTTTAATGTTTCTGTACATTAAAAAACTAAATTCAAACACCAAAGATAAAAAATATGAATAAAATATTTGCAATGTATGTGACAGATTTCAAAAATGAACATTTTTACTATATAAAAAACTTAAAAAAACAAGAAAAAGCCCTGGCTGGGTGGCTCAGTTGGTTGGAGCATCATCCCATAGACCAAAATGTTGCAGGTTTGATTACCAGTCAGGGCACGTACCTAGGTTATGGGTTCAGTCCCTGGCTGGGGCTTGTATGGAGGCAAACAATTGATATTTCTCTCTCACATCAATGTTTGTCTCTCTCTTCCCTGCCACCTCCTCTCTCTTTAAAATCGATAAACATAACCTTGGATGAAGACTAAAAAACAATAATAAAAATAAGAAAAAGACGAACGTCCCCCAAAAGAAAAATAGGCAAAAAACATACTAGCAATTCACAAAAGAAGAAATAGGAATGGTAAGTAATATTTGGAGAAAAGCTCAACCAAGCAATGTATTTAGTGAAATGCCAATTAGTATAAAAGATTTGGTGAGAATGTGGGAAAAATAGACACTGTGTTACATTGCTGGCAGAGGATCAAATTTGTATAATCATTGGAAGAGTAATCTGGCAGTATTTATCAAAAGCTTTAAAAATTCTCCTTTTACCTACAAATCTACTAAAAGGGATTAATGGTAAGTAAATATTCAAACAAGTATTCAAAAATGAAGGTATGGTGGTATTTATCATAATAATGTTTATAGAAGTAAATGATTAAAATAGCCTAATTGTCCAATTACAGTGGAATTCTATACACCAACATTTAACAAGAGGTTCTCTGTGTTAGGGATCAGAGGTGACCTGATTCTTTTCTTTGTATTTTTTTTTGTTTCTAAGTTCAGTGTGCATTTTGTTCTCAGTTATAAACCAGTGACTGTCAGTTATTTTTAAAAGTGGGCAACTCACATATAATGTAACATGCAAGTTTCTTAATGAGGGGTTAGAATGTACTAAGTTACATACCTGACACCATTTTATATTTTAATTCCCCTTTTACTTTTCAAATTTTTATTTTCAATTTTTCCCTTTTCCTAGTAAGAGAGAGAGAGAGAATGTCTTCTAGATGTGGTTTTCAGTTTCTCTACCACAAAATCCCCCTTTTCCCTAAATAGCTCATGCCTCCAATCTGCCTCTGTGTGAACTTCCTTTCTTTGAATCTCAAGTTTTGTGGCTCTTTTCTTCCAGCTCCCACTCCGTTCCTGAATAGAGTCGGGAAGGAAGCCCCAAAGCAGTCCAGACCTGCCTGTGGGGTCAAGGCCTGCCCTCTTTGAGAGACAGTGAAATTTTTACTCTAACTCATGTGGCAAATGTACTTCCAAACCAGAGTGCCAAATTTTGCTTAAATGATAGCACGTAACAATCACTACTCAGCCTACAAATCTGCCCCCGTGCTTTGAGTAAGGATAAAAGAGGTGTTTTCAACTTGCCACAAGCTAACTGTTTCTCTGAAATCAGGACAAGCAACGTGAAAGATTTGGTTGATCATTCTTGGGCTTCCATCACAACCACGCTTTCCCTTTTAATCTCCGACCTCCCCTCAGACTCCTGCTCTGACTCCTTTCACTACCCCGTTCATTTCTGAATGTGCTTCCCAAGGCTCTGACCTCACCCCTTCCCTTAGCCCTTTCTGCCCAGTGATCTTTTCCACTTTCACACCTTCAGAGCTCACCTACCAACCAATACCACCTGAAGGCCTGTCTCCAATCCATTGGCCTTCCTGGTTCCAATTCTACATGCCCAACCCACAGCTGAAAATCTACTCAGGCTGTCCCCTTGGTGTCTCCAAATCCATAAACTATATCAAATCAACTAGCCATGTCTTCCCCCAAACTCTAGACCTTCCAGCTTTTATAGTAAAGCTGCCTTTTTTCATTTTATTAAGTTCAAAACCTCAATCACTTTTGACTACTTTCTCTTTCCTGCCTCTCTGAAACTCTTCCCTACCGCCCTTCCTCCAGTTCAAACATTTCTTCATACCCTCTTTCTTCTACCCTTTCTTCCCTAGTGATACCATCTTTTCCCTAGCTCCACTCTATCACTCATGCACAGAAGGTGTGTGACCCCTTAACTCCTCCTCACCTCTAATGTTTCCCCAATTTACTATTAATTCGACTTTCTGAGACACTGCTTGCATTCTGCCATTCCTTCTCAAACACTAAGATGGGTCTTATTCAATCCAGAGCCTGACATTCAAGATTTTCTATCATCTGGCCCCAATCTACTTTTGACCCCTATATGTTACTACTTCGTAATACAAATTTAGAATTCAGTTCAACAGATATTTTGACCATTCTATAACCCCACCTTGGTCTTCACCTTTGGGAGGGAAGAGATTTCAGACCATCAAGGAGATCCAGGAAAATATAACGGGGCAGCTGATGGCAACTAGAAGAACTATATGAGGTCCCAATATGCCTATTTTGAAGGGGGCTGAGGTGTCATTGTCCTGTGTACAGTGTTTCTTGTATCTTGTATCTTCTTGAGTAAATGTCTTTATTTTTCATTTTATATAGATGGATACTTTCTGGTTACTATATATCTATCTCCCAAATGTCCTGTCACATATTAAGTAACTTATATATACTTATTTAATGAGTAAGTGAATGAACACTTAGATCAAGTAGCCAACTTATTTAGTCTTTCTGTCTCTAAATAGGAATCACTTAGGGGTGGCCAAATGGGTGCATCATCAGTCATCTTATTCTGGCAAAGATGCCTACATAGAGCTATCATTTTGCAATGTGGCTTTTGTGTTTCATGAAACAAAATACAGATTGTTGTATTTTGAAAAAAAGTTGCTATATGGGCAAAAGCAGGGCCAACTCTTCTGTGTTTGGTGGTGGTTTTTGTTGTCTGGATGGCATACCCTTCTAACTTCTTTCTGATAATATACCCTGTGTACTTTCTCTGGCACCACTGCCCACCAGCCACAAGAATGGGAGTGTGACAGGTAAGGTCCAGTAGTAGGAGTCTGTCAGCACTTGGACATTGGGCCAGGTCACACTGATCAGATCCTCCACAGAGACTTTTTGTTGGAACTAGAAGGGAAGTGGCTGTGAGGCTATAACCCCAGAACTACCATGGACCACAGCTCCAATTAGAAACCAGTGGCCTCCGTATTGCCCAAACCCATTATTTGGCAATCAATATAATATTTACCTAGGTATCTTAAACTTTACATATCCAAAATGGAGCTCTTTACCCTCTAATGTATTTCCCTCCCAGTCTTTCACATCAAAATATGTGGCACCATTATCCACCTGATTACTCAAGCAGAGAAGCAGAGTCATCTTTGATTCCCCGTTTCCTCCATCTCCCATGGTTAATCTCTCAACACATTCTATTGATTCTAATTCTAAGTCTGACTCTTTCCTTATATTCTTTGTTAGCAACCAAGACCAAGGTGTATCTTCTCTCTGTTGGACCACTGGCGGTTGTTTGTCCAGCCTCATATCATACCAGTCTTCTGCCTGTTTAGTGGGCTCTATCCACACCATCCTTCACTATGTTCCTCTAATGACCTTTTCTAATGACTCCACAATTTTGTACTTGTTTCTTTCTGCCTAGAACATTCTTTCCACTGCTCTGGAATAGCTGACCATCTTCAGGTCTCAGTTCAAATGCCACTTCTTTAAGAGGTTGCACCTGTTAGTCCTATAAAGACGTCTTTCTCCAGCTTCCCCTCATTGCTTCATCCCGTTTGTTTCTTTATGGGTACTTATGACAATGAATAATTTTCTTGCTTAGTTTGTTTACTTTTGCTTCCTTTTACTGGAATGTAAGCTCCCCTAGGGTAGACTCTTTCTGGTCTACTATTTTTTTATTGTAAAGATTTTATTTGCTTCTTAGAGAAAGGGGAAAGGAGGAAGAAAAAAGAGGGAAAGATTAATGTGTGAGAGATACATCAATGTGTGCTTGCCCCCTACTGGGGACCTGGCCCACAGCCCAGGCATGTGCCCTGACTGTGGCCTTCTGGTTCACAGGCCAGCACGCAATCCACTGAGCCATACCAGCCAGCACTTCTGGTCTACTCTTTTGTGTTTGCCAGGTTCCAGGCACTTAGTAAATGTTTATGGAATAATTATAGCAAGTCAATTATTTTTGCAGTATTTCTACTCTTTCTTGACATTTCTCCTCCTTTGACATCGGAGACATAGTATTCTGCCTGTCCCCTGACTTGCTTTTCTTTCTTTTCCATCCTCTAAGAGTAAATGTCTAAAATTTTGACTTTAGCTTTCTTCTCTTTTAGTCTACATTCTAGAAAATAAATTCCATGAAGGCAAGACCTCTGTCACCATTGCATCCCTAGAACCTGGGACAGTGTTTGATATGGAATGAGGACTCAATAAAAATTAATTGAAGGGATGAATGGTTTCTTTCCCTTGTTACTGTCATTGCTTCAATTCTTCGTGCATGTGACACACCCATTTCTGTAATCAAGCCCTGACTGATCTTCAGATCATCTGTCCTATGTTTTCAGTTCCTACCAGATGCTTGCCCCTGAACTTCTGGCAAACACTTCAATGTTGTTTTATTCAAAACTGAACTCATCACTGCCCCTTTAAGCCTTCTTCCTTCTCGGTTCCTTTCTGAGTTCCATTATCATTTCTGACAATGATAGCATCATCTTTAAATCATAGAATGTGTGAGAATCTTAGAGTTATTTTTACTTCTTTTCTCACTTATTCACCACATTTATTTGTTTTCCAACCTTATTAATCTCACTTCCCATTCACCTCCTTCCCTCTGGTCTGTCTGCCCCAACCTAATTCAATTCTCTACATCTTGGCTAGAGTTCTCAGCCTCCTTAATGTCCTTTTTCACACAAGTGAATCCACTTTCAATCCTCCCTGCAGACCACTTCCAGACTTCTTTTTCTACAATACCCTACAACTAGAAAACAGCAGATATTCTCTGGAATGAATATAAATCTAGACTGGAAATTTAAAATTTCCATTATCTGCCCCAAACAACCATTCTGACTGTACCTCTTCCTACCTCCTTTTTAAGCTTTCTCTTTTCTAGCAGTCCTGAATGAATCAGCATTCCTGGTGTACATATTATGCTTTTTTCTCTAATACTTATAGTCACACTATTCACTCTATCTCCAATTGCTATAGATATTTGTATTATATCTATTGGACTGGACCCTATTTATCCTATTAAGCTATAATAAATTCCTTTAGGACAGGAACTATGTCTAATTCATGTTTTTAACCTCTACAAGTCTAATATGGTGACTAGCACATATCTATTGAATGTTGAGATGCACTATAAGAGAGTGTTTATGGACATGAGGACTTGGATCCAAATTCTAGCCAGCTTGAGCAAGCATTAAACCTCGCTAAGCCTTGGTTTCCTGAAAAATTGATGGAATGATGCTGATCTCATATAGTTGTGAGAATTAAATGCAATAGTGCATGCAGAACACATGGTGCCTTATAAGTGGTATTATAAAGGGACAACTTTGTTCCTTTGGTCACATGAAAGCATAATATTTAAAGAACCCACTAAGCATGAAAAGCTGCCTTCCTTTTCCCTACTCTGTGTGTACCCATTCTGTGTCTTGTGTCTATAGAGAGCCCAGGAGCCTGATGTGCCTTACAGATAGACTAGGCCAACAAAGCGGGCCCTGGAGGTTGCCTCCCACCACTGTTCCTTAACATCCCTGCTACTTTTACTTTGTGGGACTAAACAGTAGGAGGGTATCTGGTATCACTCACAGTTTCCTGATTTCCAGACTTTGCTCCATCTGTGGTCCCATTGCTGACACTGCTGCCATGTTCGGCCAGTCCATGCTGTTGGTGAATTCCTGGGCCAGTTTCGTTCTACTATTACTTCATTTTCAAGCCAAGAGCCTAGACCTTTCCTTGCTTGTGGTGCAGGTACCTTTGGTCCTAAGAATTTGGAAGACCGAACTCCAAGCTAGGAACACAGAATTAGGAGATCACCTGAATAAGGGTCAAAGTTGTGGCTGGGGTACAGGTGCTATATAGAAAATTTGATTATCAATGCACTTTTTCAAAAAGGTCTGTTTTCCTTTACAGAAGTGATTAATGCTCAAAACCCTTGAGACACATAGAGAAGGCTCAGAAAAACACAGAAGATTGAATCCCATGGTACCAAGTTATGAGGAGGTCAAGAAGAATAAGAACCAAGAGGAGGCCATTTTGCTTGGACATGAGGAGGTTAGCTGGCTATGGGTGTGATGTTTTAGTGACTTGGAGAAGGCAAGAATTGTGTCTCCTTCTAGGTGAGCTGGTCAACAAGGATTTCCTGAGCACCAGCTCCCATGCTGGACCTGGAGACCTAGCAGAGGGTCAAACAGATATGTTATAAGATACTCCATGAAGAAGTATAGAAATGGCAGTTACGGTCCCCACCCTTGAAAAGTAAACCATTTCTTTGAGGAATTGTAAGGGAAACTCATATTAAAAGTTCAATACAAATTATGTGTTTCTACATAATGTATCATTTCCAATATTATAACAGGCTATGGTATATTCATAGAATTTCAAAGTTTAAAAGAATCTTAATGATTTTTCTTCTTCAATTCTCTCTTTTGGCATGAGGCAACTAAAGTCATAGAAACAAAGAACTCTGGCAAGGTCACACAGTTATCCCCCTTTGATTGTGCAGATTTCACTTATTAAAAACAGCTTTAGATCATTATTATAACAATCTAATGAGAAGTTTCATGTATTTCTTATGAGAATTATAACTTAACACACAAAATGACATTAACCATCTTCATGATTTTCATGGAAAGCACCATAGCAAGTATAATATGATCCAATAATCCCACTCTGGGTATATATCCAGAGGAATCAAAATCAGAATCTCAAAGAGATATTTGCATTCTGTGTTCATTGCAGAATTATTCATAATAGCCAAGGCACAGCATCAACCTAAATGTTTATTAACAGGTGTATGGAGAAAAGAATATGGTATACATATACAATGAAATATTATTAACCTTTAAAAAGAAGGAAATCTTGCCATTTGTGACACTGTGGATGTTACTGGAAGACATTATGCTAGGTGAAATATGTCAGACTCAGAAGGACAAATAAATGTTACCACTTATATGAGGAACCTAAAACAGTTAAACTAATAGAAGCAGAGAGTGGTTGTCAGGGGCTGAGAGAAGCAGGGAATGGGGAGGTCTTAGTCAAAGGTTACTACTAAGTTTCAATTATGTAAGACGAGTAAGTTCTAGATATCTACTCTACAACATAGTGCCTGAAGTTAACAATACTGTATTGAATACTTACAAGTTTGATAAGAAGGTAGATCTTATGATGATGATGATGATAATATGCCCTGGCTGGTATGACTCAGTGGATTGAGCACTGGCCTGTGAACCAGCGGGTAGCTGGTATGATTCCCAGTCCAGGCACATGCCTGGGTTGTGGGCCAGGTCCCCAGTATAGGGTCATGAGAGGCAACTACACATTGATATTTCTCTTCCTCTTTCTCCCTCCCTTCCCCTTTCTCTAAAAATAAATAAATAAAATTCTTAAAAAATAATAATAGAAAAAGAAAGTGGGAGGAAACTTTTGAAGGTGATGGATGTATTAATGGCATAGATTTTGGTGGTAGTCATGGATGTATACTTATTTCCACACTCATCAAGTTTAATACATAAAATATGTATAGATGTTACCTCATCTATACCAATCACACCTCAATTAAATGGTTAAAAAAATGTCAGTCTTAACTCCATCTTCCCTATCAACTGAAAAAAGAGAAGGTGATGGGGATCTTATGAAACAACTTCACTAGCCTATCTATGATTCTGCACCAGTGTGATGAAAATCCTAGTCAGTATACACTTTTAAAATGCTCTGAGATCCTTGATTGGTTGAAAAGTAGGTACCTGCAAAGTGGTCACTTCCTAGTTTAGTGTTGTTCCTTGATAGACTGGGAACTAGATGCTCTGCTTGGCTACAGAGGAATTTAATTTTCTGTTAGTTATGTGACTTGACTTAACAGCAATTCATTTGTGGCTTGCACTGTAATTTCCAGGTTTCTCATACCCCTATGAAACACTGAGTAATATACTGTGGGAACGAACTTAATTCAATTTAGCCCCCCTCTAGAGAAAAGGCCATAAGGACAGCATGTGTTGTTCTATTATTACCCAGTTGCTCCTGTCCACAATGGATGTTTATGGTTCATTGCCTTTTGAGGAACCACTTATATGGAAAGTTGCCAATGATCATCTAAAAATCCAAACAAAATGTCTTGCTCTCTGGTTTGGGGATCAGAATTGAATGGCTCATTTTCAAGTTGGTCAGGGCCACACATTGAGACGTTGATAGAAAAGTCCAAGGGACTTAGGAAGTTAAGCCTAGGTCTGGGAGTGTGGAGCACCAACCTCAGAACCCAGGCTCTGCCAAAGTTCTCAAAGGAGAAGGCCTTCCTGAGGCCGTGCTGGGAGGAGGGGTGACGTGGGGCTATAACCACCCGTGTGGGATGTTTTCGAGACAAAGTGAACTTGAGCGTGTCTACATCTTTCCTCAGCAGTCTTAAGATGCCGCTGGTCAGCTTCATTCTGGAGCACCCATCTAAGTGATGTTCCATGGAAATTTTAAGGGGTGCATGTTTGGGAAATATTAGCTTGAACAAGGTTAAATGTGTTCCCTTTTCTTTTTTGCAATATTAGACAAGGTTTACTTGATAGATATTTTATAGAGCATTGCATTAAAAACTTCAGGGTACACATCTTTCCCTAGTTTACATGCAAAACTTTCTAAGATCTTATACTAGGAGGAAAAAAATTCTCAGTAAATTCTAAATATTTAAAGTGTTTCTTTACTGTAGGATTTCTATGAGCCTTCAATATATTTGTACTTATTATGATTCATAGTTAATCTTTAATATAATGTTGCTTTTTACATATTTATTTGATCAGGAGATCATGGTTTTCTTTGTCCTGTCCTCTGGATTTTGGGATTATTTGTACTCCCAGTACAAACAATGAGCACAGGGCGATCCCAGAACGTGGAATGGCTCCAGAATAGATCCAGTTTCCCTGAGGGCTCTAAACCAAAGCCAGTGTGTAGCTGACTGGCCCTCCTGGGGCCATGTAAAACGTGCAGGGTTGTCTAGTACCTGAGAGCCCAAGCTCTGGAGCTATGCGACTCAGGTAAGGTACTTAATCTGTGTCTCAATTTTCTCATCTGCAAAATGGGGACAATAATAGCATGTAACCCATATGGTTATGTGAGAATTCAATGTATTAATACATGTGAAAATATAAAACAGTGCTTGACACACAGTAAGCACTAAACACTATTAGCCATTGTTGGATCTGGACTGAATTTCTGAGGCTGCCCCATCAATGGAGACGGTAGGTAGGGAAGCCCTTGGTCTCAGCATTGGCCCAAGGCAGTGGCTCTCAGCTGGTGGCTTCAGTCTAAGTGCAAATTGACAACTAACTTTTCTCTCACCTTCAATCTTGCCTTCCAAACTGACCACACATAATTAACACCATTAGGGAATGCCTGAAAACATACACTTTCTTCTCAGAAAAAGTAAACTTTTGTTTTTATCTGGTAAGATTGAAATATGGACACCTGGTTTATTTGATGACTTATGGAGCTGTACCTTTGTGTTTTTAAAATGTTCAAGATGTGCATGTCATCTGTATAGAAACTAAAAGCACCCATAAGGCTGAATAGGTTTTCCTGATCTCATCTCACTATGGCCCTCAGAACTTGCTTATTCAGTTTAATAGTATTGGTCCTGATGTACAAATTGCATGTTGCTTCCTTTTGATCCAGTTTCAGCAGTACAACTCAGAATGGGGAAGAATCCAGGGTTTCTGGCCCATTCGGGAATGATATCAGGTCACCTAAAGTTTAGAGGATGTCTACGAACTCAGGAATGAAAACAGGCTCTTTTTATTCCTGTTACGTTTGGCTGAAATTTAGTTTGTTTTTTTTTCTCTTAATTCCAGATAATACCATCTTACGGTCTAAGTTGAGATAACCTGATTTATTTGAACTAACATAATTAAATAAATTTAATAAATATGACAATTTAATAAGTTTGACTAAAGCTACATATCAGTTCTCACATCTTTCCCAAGCAACTGTGACTGAGTCATCACATTATTTCCTTTGTGGATGGAAAATAAGACAATGACTGAAAAGGAAAATAATCCAGCTATGGATTGTCATCAGAGAATTCTTCATCAATACATAATTTGCACTAGTCATTGATTTATTTTGCTCCTAACACTCTTTCTTCTCATATCTTTTTAGATAAGGTATGATTTACACATGTAAATAGTTGAGATGAAATATTTTAATATATGTTAATAGCTAAAATCATGTTTATTAATTCAAAAATTTAGTTTTTACAAGTGAGCTCAGCTGGGTTCTAGACCAGTGGTATCATTTTAGCAGGTTTCTTGGAGATATTCTAGGATAGCTAAAATATTAAGATTCTTGGATGAAATTAGATAAACACAGTATGGTAACACTAGTTATTATCTAAAGATCTAAAACTTGAACTGAGAAGTCCTATTAATATAAGAAAATGAATTAACTTATATGCAGTATGATAGAAAAATAGTTTTTAGGTTATGAAAGATGACAAGAGGTACAATTCTGATATTTCTCTATAGGAACTAAGATTTGTTTTACCAAATACCCTATTGTGAAGGGAATACATACTAACAAAATAGAAACTTATAATGAAAGTGATTTATGCTAGGTAGTTATAATACACAAACTGATATTTATAGTCATTCACTGATTTAAAAATTATAAATAACGAAGCTATGTTTAAATATCCCAGAAATAAATGTGTATTAATTCTTCCACAAGAGGACGTAACCCATTAAGAAGATCAAAGATGTTCGAAGATAAATTCTGCATCTAAGAATGATGGAGTCATATTTAGATTGAAAGTAGAAACACAGAAATCCCACTTCGTGGTGTAAATCTTAGAGAAAATCATGCACATGTATACCTGATGTGTTGCTCAAAGCGACTCATCGCAGCTGCATGGTCTGTGATAGTTGAAAGTTCACAATTTTAAAATGCCTACCAGTAGGTGAAATGGATGAACAAATTGTACCATATTCGCATAATGGAATACAGCCAATTGTTAAACTGAATAAACTAGATCTATATTCATAAATCTTGAAAAAATAATATTAGGTGACAAAAACAAGTTGCAGACTGCTACTTTATAGTATGATAAAACTTGAGTAATTTATTGAAAACATTGTTTAAAGATGCACAAAGCCATTTTATATGTCACTTGTGGATATATACTTTTCACATATACATGCTATATATATGAAGGTGGCTTGTTGACCAGGACAGTAGTTGCCTGCAGGAGGAAGGGGAATGGGTTTTGGAAAGGACATAAAAGGGGCTTCAGTTGTATGTGTAATGTTTTATTCTGCACTAAATAGATTAATCATACATTAAATTTTTGAAATTCTGAGTTGTAGTACCATTGTACAATGCTCTCTGCACTTCTCATGAACTTAAAACATTTCACAATTTTTAAAAAATAATTAAGTATTAGGTACAGCCTCTTTTAGACTCCCCACATTTGTTCTATGTTAAAGAAAACAGAAAGGCATGTTCCACTGTGGCTTTCCCAAGGAGGATACATTGACCTAGCCAAACCCAAGAGACAATCCAATCTCTTCTTTTGGACAGAGGGGACAGAATACTTGATTATTGTTCCAAGAGAAGTTTACAGTCTGGAGGGACTTCTAGTTAATAGTTAATGCTTCTCTAGTAGTGTTACTTTAGGGAATTCAAGTAATGCACTGTTGTTTGTAAATAAACTGGAGTCTGATTTTCATCCAAGTTTATGTGTGCTTGGGTGAGCCTGCCCAATTTCCCTGGCTCTCCTCTTCCCCAGCCTTTCCCAGCTGGCTGTTCAACTCTCTCCATCTGCAAATGTAGCTGAGCTGATTCCAAACAGGAAGTCCCTAGCCCTCTTATCTCCCTGCCTCTCAGCCTGTGTCTGGTCTGGCTTGGTAAGGAGCCAGTTTTCCTGCCAGATTAACACACAAGTCCTCTGTGTCCTTGGACACTGTCCACACCTGACTGACCCCTGGGTCCTCAACCTTATATCCTCTCTTGCTGCCAATCACATAGTCACTTCTCTTCATTAACTCCTGAGATCCTACTGCTTTGGGAAACAGTACATTTGTCTTGTATTTGGCTTTACCATCACTTCCCCAGATTAGGCCAGATCTCCTTATATTAGATGCTATCCTCACAGCCTGGGCTTCTCCTGTGAAATCTCATCACAGGTATAGTCAAATAATTACTTTCATAATTAGTTTAATGTTTGCTTCCTTTGCTCTAATGAAGGGTCTATGAGGACTTGGATTATGGTCCCATCATGGCAAATAGTACCAGTCATAGAAGATATATGTATTGATTAATGAGTGAATTAAAGTAAACTTTATCTATACACAGAAAATTATATATTTTCTTAAGAATAAAAATGGAATGTACTAAAAGTTTAGTTTTTACAAGTTGTCCCTTATTAAATTTTTTGAAAATTTCCAAATATATACTCAGAAGATAGATAACAACAAACACTTTATGCTAGTACCTCTCTGAGTTTTAATAGTGATTAAAGTTCTGACATATTTTATCTTTATTAAGTCTATTTTTTCTTTGTTGAAATATTTAAAACAAATTCTATTCATCATGCCATTTTACCCCTAAGTATTTCAGCATACAGTTCCACATACAAGCCCATTGTGCCTAACCAAACCTAACAAAATCAACAATAATCCCGCCATCCAATGTTCAGTCCATTTTCGTTTTCCCTGAGAGCATTTTTACAATTGTAAAAAATGTTTTCCTACAGTTGATTAGATTCAGGATCGACTTTTTGGCAAGAATACTTCATAGGAGGGACCCTGTCCTTCAGATTACACCCCCTGAGGAGGCTCACGCATAACTAGTTGTCCCACTGGTAGTGTCGACAACATGGTCGGAGTGACAGCCTGGCTCCTCCAATATAAAGTTTTTATTTTCTCCTTATAACCAACAAGTAATCCTTTTTTGGCATTCTGCAAGCACCTAGTTCTCATGCATCTTTCTTCTAGAGTTTTAGCATCTGTCAATGACCATAGTCTGAACCAACTTCTTCATTAGAGATTGTAAAATAGATGTTTTGGGATTCTGTCACTTCTTCCACACTCACTTATCAGCTGGAAGTGGTCTGTAAAGTGGCACTTTGTGACATCAGTTGGGTTTACTTGGGTGCTTTGACATATCATTTGTGCCGGAAAGGCATAAGAAATGCCTCCTTCTTCCCCTTTAATTACCATGATAGAAATAGAGGGTTTATGCACAAGCAATTTCCAATGGACACAGATTAATTTTTAAGGACTTTCTCTTTTTTTATGATGAGTATAATCATAAACTTCTGGATATTTTAGTATTTCACATGATTTCAATGTCAATTGTTTTCAATTCTCAAGTTGGCTGTGGAGGGCGCCATGAAGCTGGCTCCCTCGTCGCCTGTATCCTGTGCCACTCATCTTTAACACATTTCGTGACTTTCTTGCACAACAAAATGTCCAGGGTCGTATTGTACATTCTCTTTGTTTTTCTCTGCACACTTGCAATCAATTATTCCTCCAAGAATTTTTGTTAGTGTTTTTGGTTTTTGTCCTGAGGGGTGGGGATGGTATTTAGAAACCTAATTCTCATTGTTGAAGTACTTATTGTTATTGGACTTTTCAGTGGTCAGAGGCAGCAAAACATTCTAAAAATTATGAGTTCATACTGATACTTTCAATTAAAATATGATTAGAGGTTTTTGCTTACCGTATTTTCTGAACTATAAAACGCAGCTAGGTTTTAGAGGAGTAAAATGGAAAAAAAATTAAAGCAAAAAATGTGGTAAAATATTTAATAACAAATAACATAATATTTCACCAATGAAAATGTAAACAGAACTCAACAGCAGCATTAACAACCAGTATTCCTCCCAAATTTGGGGGTGGAGGGTGTGTCTAATAGTCTGAAAAAATATGGTAACTTGTTTAATTTTGTTCTTCTGTCTATTTTTATCCTAAAAATGTTGGTTCCCTATAATAGTAACAAATTGCTCATTTATTTTATCTTGCAACATATAAAACAGTTTCAAACTAACAGTAATAACATCATGACTATTACCACTACTAATAAAACTACAGAATGATGTTGAAATTGATTTGCAATTACTAACTATCTCTCAGGAAGGATGTATTTTCTGGTTACTTGAAGTTTTTCCTTTCTCTGTGAGGTTATGTTACCAATATGCCATACAAGTATTTTCATTTATTTCAGTTTGCTTTCAGTTCATAGAGATTTCTTTTTTCATTTTGACTAAACTTTATTTTTTGAATTATTATAAAAGTACATCTCCTGATCAAACTGTAATAACAACCTTGAGAGAAATATTGTCTCCACCCTGATCCTTCCACTCTGTTTTCTACCTCTCCAGTGCATAATCATTTTTAATATTGTTTGATTTAAACTTTTCACATTTATATTGTGAAAATATAAGCATATGTATACATATATATAGTCTCCATTCTTACCTAAAACATATTATTTATACTATTCTACCTGTTGCTTTTAAAAATAATAATTGAATAAGTATACTGGAGATAATTCTAAATCAATATATAAAGTACTACCTTGATTTTTTTATAGCTGCGTAGATTCTACATGTAGGTGCACTATAGGCATTTTTCTAAACCAGTGTCCTATTGATGGACACTTGGGTTCATTCTAATCTTTTGCTATTGTAAATAATGTCACAATAATTTTGTGTATGTGTAATTTTTTTCCTTTGGGATACATCTCTAAAAGTGGGATGACTAGATCAAGGGAGAAATACTTATAATTTTTCTAATTATTGTTAAATCCCCCTTTACAGAGGTTGTGCAATTATGCATTTCCACCGACAATGTATAAGAGTGCCTGTTAATCCACAACGTGGGGAAGAGTGTAAATTCTAAGGAGTTTGGATTTTTGTCAGTCTTTTGATAGAGAATTAATATCTCATTGTATTTTAATTTTCATTTTTCTTAGTGTAAGTGAGGTTGACTTTTTCCCTATGTTTAGAGAACATTTGATTTTAATTTTCTATAAACTACTCACATCTCTTCCAAATTTTGTATCAGGCTGTCAGTCATTTCCTTCCCACTCTCAGCTTTATTGAGATATAATTGATATAACATTGTATAAGTTTAAAAAGTACAACATGATGATTTGACACATGTATATATTGCAGACAGAATAACTACCACAGTAAGATTAGTTAACACCTCAGTCATCTCATGTAAATACTATATTTTCGATGTTGTGAGAGCATTTAAGATCCTCTTGCTTAGCAACTTATAGATTCCACAGGACTTAATTCCTCTTAAAACTGGGAGTTTATACCCTTTTACTGACATCTCATTCCTCCCACCCAGGTTGCCAGTCTTTCTTCTCAATCTCTAAGAGATCTTTTATATATCAATAATTAGCTCCATGATAAACACTGTAAATATTTCCCCCAATTTGTCCTTTATTTTTTGCCTTTGCTTATGAAGTTTTGGCCAACTGAAACCTTTTTTATTTTATTGTGTCTGGGTATTGAGTCCTAGGTAGGAAGGTTTTCCTCACTCCCAACTTTAAAATTAATTCACTCATTTTCTTTTAATACTTATATGAGTTATTTTTCTACATTTAAGCCCTTGATACATTTGGAATGTATCCTGATACATGGTATGAACCAATTTGATCTATTCATTCCAAAATTTCTAGGTCAAACATTTTTTTAAATTAAAAAGATTGTTTTAAAATCTATTTTTCTCCTCTGGTTTGAAATGCCATGTATATAACTTATTACATTTTCATATCAAATTGGTTCTATTTTTTTTAACTTTCAATTGTTCCATTGCTTATCTTTTTATGCACCAGTACTATGCAATTGAATTGCTGAGGCTTCTATAATATTTTTAGTATTTGGTAAGGACTATCCTTCCCCTTCCTCCCATAATATCTCATTGTTTTCAGGACTCTCCTGGTTATTCTTGCTTGCTTATTGATTTTTTGGCATGAAATTTAAAATTGATTTATCTAGCTCCAGAAAAGAAATCTAATGTTATTTTTATTGGGACTGAATTACATTTATTAAATAATTTAAAACTGATATTTTTATTGAGTCTTCCTACCCAAAACACAATTATCTTTCTATACATTCTGGCTTTACATGTAATATTTTAAAAACAAAAAAGGGACTATTTTTGTAATTTGTCTTTTTTATGATTTTAACAATATATCTTGAAGACCATAAAGTATTCCCTTCTATGAATGAACCACAATTTATTTGTGTTCTGTTAATAGGCATTGTATTATTTGGCTACTATAAATGTTCTATGATGAAACTTCCTAGACATACATGTGCAAATATTTCTGCAGAATACATTCCTAAAAGAGGAATCTCTGGGCCAAAGCATATGCACACATTTAAAGTTTTGATAGATATTGCATATTGCTTTCAAAGAATTATATCATTTCCCACTCCATCACAGATTGAATGAGAATGCTTGCTTTTTCACACACTCACCAATACTGCATAGAATCAGTGATTATGATCTTTGTAATCTGATACTTTAATTACATGGGTACCAGTCCACCTTGGCTGCTTCTCTCGTCCCCCTTGAGCCTTCATGTGACATGACTGAACAGAAGCACACCAGCACTGCTCTGGCCAGGGCTAGGTTTGATGGTATTACATGGACTGACCATGGCACCTGGGTACCTCCGGGAAACGGTGTAGAACACACCTTAGAGTTATAGCAACAAAGAGTGAGGAATTTAGAGTATTTATATTCCAATTCCCCATCTATCGATGCTCTCAGGATCATTAACTCTGACACCTAGGCTTAGCCTGTAAGCTTGCTCCCTGCCCAGGAAGAAAGCCTGAAGAGTCACAAGTGTTGTCAGTCAGCAGTGAGATGAGCGCTGGGAGGAAGTGGATGGGGTACCAACAGCGTCGACTATAGATCTTTGTCAGGAAACTACACTTCATGTCAAAGAAACAAAACAAAATCACCTTGACTTGGCAAAGAGGGCAGAATGTGGCAAAGACACAGATGCAAGACCCAGAGCTCCTGAAATAGATATAAATGAAGTGTCACAGGGTTGTGCAAATGGGGCAGGGCAGAGTGTGAGATGAACTGAAAGAGAGACACCCTTTACTAAGTTAAAAAAAAAAAAACCTACAGCAGGCACTTTGTAAACCTCCTTAGCAATCTATTGATAATGACTTTGTACTTAAAAATCAACTTTGACATATTTCAAGTCATCTCGGGGCAAGGACACCATGAGATGGATAGAATCTGAGACAGCGAACAGTGAGAGGAGCATTTAGACCGGACAGGGAGAAAGATGATTCTCTTAACCCCACCTGGTGAAAGGTTTTTGTCAGCTCCCTAGAGAGGAGAAATTGGAAGGCTATGTAAGAACGTCACAGTACATTTTTACAGTTTATGCTATATTTTAAATTAACCCCAGTCATTCTTAACTACTTCTAAGATTTCCATATAAAGTCTTGAGTTAAAGAACTTTTGTAGGCATTGTCATTGTTATTCTAGCAATGTTATTCATTCTATCTATCTATCAACCATCTATCGTCTATCTATCTACATTATTTCATTCCAAAATGTAAAATATTGCCCAAAAGACTAAAGGCTCTGGAGTCAAACTCCTTGTATTTGAACCCCATCTCTACTGATTGCTCGCTGACTGTGAGCAACTTTCTGAACTTCTCTGAGCTTGTTTCCTCATCTGTAAGGTTAGCAACATGTCCCACAGGAATGTGGTGAAGAGTCAATGAAATGCCTGGCATATTACGAGTGCTCCACAAACACTAGGTATTTTGTTAGTATAACACTTCTGGGAAGCCTTCATTACAGAAGTCAAGTTTCTGTGCTCCAAATAAATATAGTTCATGGAAAAACTGTCCTTACAGAAGTCTGTTTCATCAGGCCTTACTTCTGTCTGAACACACCCACACTGAAAGTAGGTACAGACCATTGTGTCAGGATACCAGTGGTTCACATTGTTCTGCTAGGCCTGGGGACAAACTCAAAGTCATATGTTTTGGGGGAAAAGGCTCAAGGGCTGTGACTCCTTGAGTAGAGACTTGTTCTGAGGAAAGGACACACAAAGAGGCCCGGAGCGGCATACATTGTGAAAACCGGCTGAATAGGTAGTTGACTCCTGCATTAAACAGCCAGGGCTGCTTTGTCACCTAGTGAGGTATTTTGTTCTATGCATGCAGAAATGCCCATGATAGAAATAAAAGGATGTACCATGAGCATCAAAGCACAGTACTTCCTGGCATATTTAGCACCCTTCAAATGGGAAACAAAACAAAAATAAAAAATAAATCTCAAAGAATTCCCTGTATGATTATTGCAAGAATATACTTCTTTGCCAGTACAATTCTTCACCATAAAATTCTTGATATTAATTAGTGTCTGGCTTAATACAGCAATTAGAAGAAATGAGACCTATTTTTTTAAATATGTCATGCACTCTAAGAGACAAGCCAAACAAGAATGTGAGCTTCTTGTAACTAAAAGCTGGTGTAGAGTACAAGGATTTTATGTCTGTTATTTCATGATAAATAATTTTGATTAAAGCTTCAGCACTTGGATCCAATTCCTCTTGTGCCAACTTTTGTTCAGAGCATGCCTCTCTGTCATTTCATTACTAGCTAAAATGATTCTTGGGGCTAAGAGAAGTTATGGAAACATCATAATTTAGTTAAAATGTATTGAATGCTCATTGCTGAAATGATAAAATTCATATCAACTTCAGGTTCTTTTGCATTCAACTCCTGGTAAGAGACACTTGAGCATAAACTGGATAGAACATTTTCTAATGGAAGATAGTTTACAATGTTAAATTTCACAGACCACTTAAAAAAATCTGATTCATTCAGAAATGCCATGTATAAACACTGAAAATCTTACTTTTTATCCATATGTACTTCATGGTAAATAATTCTGAAGGTCAGATAACATGAATCTCTGGGCTGGAGTTGCCCATCAGAATGTAAGTAAGGGCTGTGGGTGGGATGCTTAAGGAGAGAGATGCTCAGCACTGGGGTGGGGGGGAGTTTGTCTCAACCCTTGTGGAAGGGATTAAGTCTGTGAGGATCAGGACACCAATTTGTAGAAAGGCCATCCTCATGAAGACTTCTTTACTCTCAATACACATCTCTCCGTAGGAAGTGGGTAAACATGGCAGCCAGGAGCAGAAAAGAGACGAAAGAACCCATCTGAAAAAATGGAAACACCAGTCTTTGGTTTCTGCTGTATTATCTGGAATATTCACAGTAAATTAGCTTATAAGAAACTACCACTCTTGAACTATAGTTTTTCTACAAAGAGTGGAACTATAGAATTGTTCTTATTAGTGAGAGTTTGTTGCTATTTTTTGTTGTTTTGTTGGATTCTTTTCCCTGGTTTATGTTTCGGATATGAATAAAAGTCCATGAATGGAATCTGGTAACATGCCACATTGAGTCATAAACAACATGTAGTCAAATCTCAGTAACTTCCGAGCTGTAATCTGAAGTTTCATTTGACCCTTGCCTTTGATGCTCAAATGGTACTATGAGTCCTTTTTTTAAAAAAAGGGGTTTATGTCATTTGTTCCTATGGTCTTAGGGGACTTTGCTCTCCACATACTCAGCTGACGTGAATGGTTGAATGGATAAGACCGGGCAACGTGAGCTCCCCTGAATTTCATGCCTTCCAAGCAACAGCATTGTGTGCATGCAGTGCTGTCGTCCAGTTCAGGGATAATACGCAGCTGGATCTATACTTGGTGAACTGTAATAGAATCACAGACTCCTCAAAAATGGACAGCATTAGTTCTTGGGCTAGAAATGATTCATTATTTTAATCATCACATTTCTACAAATCATTTGTGTCTCTCAGATGGGAAATTAGGATTAAGTGGCGAAGCTGAAGGGCAAGACAATTTAAGGAAAAGAAATAAAAAGAAATGTCAAATTTGGTGTGTAAGATAAGTCATTTTGGATTGGTTCTCATGGGTATCAATTCCCAGACTTCTTGCTGAGCTTGAGAAATGCAGAAAACTGGAGAAGATGGAAGCTGGGCAAGGTGTCTGCAAAATCCTACTGGTCCTTTAGGGCTAAAGGAAGGTTATTTTAGGATCAGAAATATGTTCTTTGGAACTGTGCCTGTTTTTCGAATTTGGATTTTCCATAATTATTTTTTATGTTCTCCCTTACTTAGTCACTTTTCTTAAAAGGTCAATGATAAACCACAATAACAAAATAAAAAATAACATGAGTATATGCATTTATAAGCATAAAAGAAAATATTACATCAGTTTCAACTGGGTCAAGGGTAATGGGGAGGGTGTGACTGTTCTTGAGTCAGAGCTTCAGTGGGAATTAACATGTGGAAAACCTAAGGGGACTCCCATTCTGCAGTGACTTCCTCGGGACTTTGTTTTCTGCTAAAATCTTGGAACATTTGTGTTTTACTCAGAAGGAGGCCATCTCTCATTATGCTATACTTTGTTTTGCTTAACACACATGATACTAAAATATGTTTATACACTGTTGAACAGAAGTAGAAAAATTCTACTTCTTTTAGCATCCGCTAAAGGAATTTTACTTTATGTTATCAGAGAAGTGTTTTCTAGATTATTATTTGTATAAATACATGTTTTGGTATACTGTTTGCCAAAGAAAAGTGGAAGGTAGTCACTTAGTTACTCTGAAGTGATTTATGGTATATTTTAACTTATTTCTATTTTCTTTTCATTTTTCCGGAAATAAGCTTGACTCATGTGGTTTATTAAAAGAAATTCTGGTTTGTATAACTACTTATCAGATAATGAAATGGGCAGCGTCATAACATTTCATACCCCTTTATTTGTAATTTTTCAGAAAAAGATCTCAGTAATATTATTAACAAGCTAAAAGTGTCTCCCCAGAATTTTTGACTTTTCAAGCTGATTTATGATCTAAAATCTGCAATGTGCCATTTGCACTGAAAGTGTGAACCACAGAATCACAGTGGTGCCAAATGGCCTAATGTAGTCATTCCCTGAAGAGAGATCTCCTTTCCTCCCTCTATTCCACCTCCCAAACTCAAGAATTCCAACTAATAGCCTTACTGTGTATTATAATGACTTATAGGAATGATATAGTATACATTACTCTTTCACAAAAAGGATCTGGGGTGCCTGCTTTCTTTGTAAGAGATTTTGACCAAAGCTAAACAATGAATAATAAGAAATGTTTATGGGGTTTTTTTTGGTATTTTTTTTTTTTTTTTGCAAAGGAACAATGGATGGAAAGAGAAAGAGAAGAGGCCATGAGAAGGTGAGGATAGCTCTTCGTGTAGGGACTCATCTCTTGGTTTTGCCTGAGCTCTTGAAGGGCAGGGGTTGGGTTGGGTTTCCTGGTTCAATGCTTTGAGGTGCCTCCCTTCCAGAAACCCACAGTTCAGAAGAAAAGTGAGATAAGCACACAAGCAACTGTAGTTCTAAACAAGTGAGGAGTTGAGTAATTTAAGAAGTTCTATAGGCTATTTTTAAAAGAAATACATGCATTATATTGTTAAGCACATAGAGTAAATTGACTCCCAAGTCAAATTTTACTTGGAAGTAAAATTTGGGAAGTACTATCAAATTTTAGTTACTGATGTTAACTCAAGTTTTTGATGAAATGTTAGACTTGTTTAAACTTTAAATCATGTTAACATGTTTTAACTAGTTTTAAAAGAACCAATTTTAGATTTGGCTGTATGGAAATGTTTAATTTTCTCATAATTGGTTGATTTGGGGCACACGTCACAGGAAAAGGAAGAACAAAGAGGTTTTGCTCAGAATCAGGCCACTGTGGTTGTTTTTCTCTCAGGGTGAAACTGTTTGGGGACATATGGAAAGGTGAAGAGAAAAATCGTAAAAAGCACCACAGTATTCACAAAAGCGGTCCCCAAGTTGCTTCGCTGAATGTAAAATTAAGACATCTGTTCACTGATCGTCAGTCCAAGTGCTGACAACCCAGTCAGCTTACTGATGTTTGTATAGAGCCCAGAGAGCTGAAGAAATTCGGATTTTAAAGAAGTAAAAAGTATGACAGAATTAAAATATAAGTGTCTTAAAAATTCATTATTATTAGAGGGGAAAACATCAGAGAGCTGAGACAGGAAATGCCCCCGGTCAATAACCGAGCCCCTGTGGGTCTGTAGGCCTCTATCTGGAGCTGCGCAGAGATGGAATTATGTGACTCGAGCAGCTGGCTTCGGTGTCTCTCTCACAGGCCTTGCAGGGCTGGGGGATGATATCTCCCAGAGTCAGACAGCTCAAGGGGAAAAAATTCACCCTGAGGGAAGACAAATGTTTTGTAATAAGTGTGAGTGATTGACTGAATGGAACAACTGCTTTTATCTTTGCTACCGAGTCTCTGGATTCTGCCAAGTATATTTGTGCTCCTTGGCAAAGACTGGGTTTTAATTTCTTGGCAAAACATATACACAGACATCTCTTTTACAATATCTGGTAAAAGATCCTACTTTGTAAATACTCTACAGGGTTTAAAAGCTACAGTGGCGGATTAAATAACATATCCCTCCTTATGTCTTCTGAGAGAAAAGAATTATTCATGAAAAGAGAACTTCACAACAGTTAATGGGAAGGAGTCTCTTTTATACAGGCATTTGGTCCATCGCCTCTGTTCCCAAGTGTTCTTAGTTTCTGAGAGGCAGTCTGGATTCTTGATGCCACTTAAAAAATAGAGCAGCACCCTTCAGACCACCTTTTGGTTCCTCATAAATCCTAGGGTATGATGGACTCATTTTTCTTCCTGTCTGGTGCGAATGTGGCTGTGATTTCAGCACTATGAAGTCACCAAGAACACTGGAGTAGGTGATTAGTGAGGTTATTAAATGTCACTTGAGGGCAGAATTCCCTATAAAAGCCAGGCCAAGGACCCAGGCATAAGTGAGCTCCTGGCACACGGTACTAAACAAAACTGACAGAAATAAAACTTGGAGGTCCTGAAACTCATGACCTTCTTCTGTGAGAAAGTGCTCTGACAAGGAAAAATGTTTTTCGTAGTGATGCGGATTGGCCCCTGGCTGTGGCCACACTAAGTAGGAGGAAGAGTAGAGCGCAATGGCCATTTGATATGGGTCTGTGGCTGGGCCCCCAAATGCAACTCTTTTGTTCAAAGGGAAAGGTATTGGGTGGAAAGTAACCAAGTTTTTTTTTTCTTCTAAGTGCTAGGTATCTGGTATGTGATAAAATGCAGCCTACCCATAGCCCCCAAGTTACATAGGCAGTCTCCTAAGCGATATCTTCTAATTCAAGTTCTGCTACCATTAGCAAGGATCTAAATTTTCATAGTTTCAGTCCTATTTTAATAAGGAAAAAATTATTCTTTACACTCAGTCATGGTAATTCTACAACTTCTAATCTAGAACAAGGATGATGAATCTGTGCCACATATTGTATATAATTCTCTGGTTTGGTTGGTACCCATTGTTAATTGATCATGCATCCCAATAAGCCTTCAGAATTCTTCTTGACAGAGCACTTCAGGCAGCTATCATGGAAAACACTTTAAAGATATAACAGTATATCATGGCACCCCAGGGCAGGAATGCAGGAATGTCTTGTCTAGGTCATCTCCATTCCTCCTTGAGCATTTGTGGTAGGCAGAATAATGGTCCCCATTTCTACTAAAGAAAATTCTACTTTACATGGCAAAAGGGATTTTGCCAATATAAGCAAGTAAAAGATCTTGAGATGGGGAGATTATACTGGATAATCCAGGTTGGCTCCCTATAATCACAAGTGTCCTTACAAGAGGGAGCCAGGAGGGTCAGAGTCAGAGAAGACATGGCAATGAAAGTAGAGTTCGTAGTGATGCAGCCACAAGCCAAGGAATGCAAGCAGTTTGTAGAGGATGGAACAGGCCAGAAATGGAATTGCCTAGAGCCTCCAGAAGAAACACAGCCCTCCAACCTATTTTAGACTTCCAACCTCCAGAACTGTAAAATAATAAATCTGCTTACTTAAGCCACTAAGTTTATGGTAATTTTGTTACAGCAGCAATAGGAAATGAATATAGCATTTTCTTCATTTGTCTGTCTCTAATGGCTGAGAGACTGACTTTTTCCCCCTCCTCAGTTCATGTGGCAAAACACAGCCTCCCCAGAGTGCCTAAGGTTACATGTTGTAGGTTGATGTTACACACAGATTCTGATTCAACTCTCTTGGTTTCAATTTCTAAATTCCAGAAAGAGAAAATGACCAGGTCAGCTTAGGTTAGGTGCTCCCCCTTTGGCTGGCCAGCCAAAACCAGGATATAGGGTCACACAGCATAAGCAAAACTGCTAGGAGCCCATTCCTGTGGGTGGGCTGTGTAGCTCCCAGAACTGAGAGGCAGGCTAGCCCTCTCAACACTGTCTACTACATTGTTCATGCCTTTATTTATTGACTTCCTTTATTTATTAGTGTTGTAGATCGATCACACTAATGGTCCCATTGTTTCATGCCTTGATATATTTATACCTTTTGGGAGTACCCGTCTAACCTGATCTGACCTTGGCTGCATGCCTTGCTTTGTTTGGCCAATGAGACAATAGCAAACTAGACACAAGTGGTCTAGTAATAGCACTTCCATATTTCTGCTGCTTCTCTTGGAACCTTATCCCTATTTTCAGAGCAGGCCCAGTTCCAGGCCAGCCTACTGGAGGATGAGAGACCATTTAACACAGACCCAAGTCATCCCAGCTGAGGCCATCCTAGACCAGTCAGTCCCCAGCTGACCGGAGAGCTACCACAGTTGTGTAAATGAGCCCAACTAGCCTGGCTCAGATCATCACGGTCGCTGAGCTAACCCCTGGACGCATGAGCAAGACTAGACGTTACTGTTGAATGCCACTGAAGTTTTATAGTTGTTTGTTACACAGCATTGTTGTGGCAATAGATAATTGATACAGGAGAATGTGATGTTAAAACATAATTTTATTTCCTTGATTCTGTTGCCTTCAAAACTGTTTCTAATTATCCTAGAAAAAAAATTGGCTTTCAGCATCTCAGCTAGAGATCAGACCTGAAGCATCAGAAAGGAAGGAAGGCACATGAATGGTTTTTTGCAAGTCTCCTATTTATTCAGCCTTCTGGCATTAAGCTAAGTGCTCTAACCAAGCCTACCTCATTGGAATCTCATAAACACTCTGTAAAGTAGGCTTGTTATAGATGAGGAAATTGTAACTCAGTGAGAGTTAAGTAACTTGCTCAAAATTGTTTCCATAGTACAGTCAAGAATTCAGATTTCGGCCCAGATCTGTCTTGCAAAGCCATCTTTCAGTGCCTGCCTGTAGATTGTAGTAAATAAAAATATAAGACTCTGAGTTAGATGCAAATTTCAAGTAAAAATCATTATTTATTTTATCTTGTTGGTGGGGAAGGATCTGTATGTAGTAAATGTGGTGGGTCTCATTATACACTAACAAGAGCATATTTGAAAGGAACTGATTGTCACGCTGGCAGAAGAAATCAAGCACTCTCTGAGGGCTTCCAAAGGAAGGATGCTGAGGCCCTGCTGTCACACTCCCAAGACTCTCAAACTCTCTAAACAGTCTTTGACCTCAAATGACTCTAGTTGTGTATGCTTGGGATATTTTTCCCAGCTACAAAGTGGGAGCATCCAGGCACCTTTGCTGCCTCTTTTCTAGGTTGCTTTAAAAAGGAGTGGAAAGTATATGAATCACTGGGTGTTTGTTGCTGGCTGCTAATGAATTTAAAAGTCTGAGGATATGGAATTTTTTTCTAACTAAGAAAGTAAGGGCATATCAGAGTAAATGAATAATAGCTCTTGCATATGGTGCTTATAAGTGCCAGGAATTTCTTTGAGCATTTAAAGTACGTTAACTCATTTAATCCATGCAAAACTCTACAAGGTAAATGCTATTATCATCGTTTCATTCTACAGATGTGGAAACAGAGAGGTTAAGTAAGTAAACTAAGTTTGTACAGCTAGTAGGCAGTGCTGCAACTAAAAACCAGGCTGTCTGTTAGATGTTTAACCACTCTGCTATACTGCCGCTTGGCAAGTGTCCACTGAATTTCTCCTACATGTCAGGCATTGACCTGGGGTTTGGTAGTGAACTATACCATTTCTGCCTTTGTGAGTCATGCATTCTGGTGAGGGAAGGCAGAAAATGAAGGTGAAAAAATGTTCCAATAGTGGTAAGTGCTATGATGATAATAAAGCAGGGTCACATGATGGAGAGTTTCTAGTACAAGGATGGCTGCATTAGAATGGGGAACCATTTTTTGAGGAAATGATATAGGATCTGAAATCTAATAGGAAAAAGGAGCTAGGCATCAAGGATCTGGAGGAAGAACACACCAGCAAAAGGGAATGTTCTTGTGGCAAAGGTGTTTGAGAAACAGGAGTAATGCTGACATGGACTGGCAACGGGAGAGACGGGTAAGATGTGGTCCAAGGGGCAGATCACAGAGCGCTCTGTGAGCCATGGTACAGGAGGATTGTGCTCTTGGTAGGATGGACAAATATTGGAGAGTTTTAAGCATGGAAGGAACATAATCTGATTTTGAGTTTTAAGGGTCACTATGGATGTTCTATGAAGAACAGACCATGTGCCAGTGCAGGGTGGGTGTGGTTGATGAACGTGGAAGTAGGAGGCCTGGTTAGGAGGCTATTACAGTAGTTCCTTTAGGTGGAAAAAAGGTGACACAGTGGATGGATTTGGGAAATGTCTGTGGGGTGGATTTGGCAGGACTTGCGGATGGAGTGCAGACAGAGAATGAGGAATTAAAGCAGGTACCTGGCTTAAGCATGTCCGTGGCTGTGGTACCATTTAATAACATGAGGAAGCCTGGGGGAAAAGCAGTCCCCCAGATGCTCAAGAGTCACCCTAGAGGAACTACTAGGGTGTTAGCTGAACCATAATTCTCTATCTCCTTTGTCTATATGTTCTCTCTCTTTTTTAAACCCAGAAAAAGGGCTTAGTGTATCTCTTAGATCCTTAAATAGAATTCAATCATACAGAAAAGCCTTAAGGAGCAATGTAAACTGAAGATTTCACTTGGGAGGTGGCAAAGGCATTTTATGTCATAAACTCATAGCAAACAGCTTAAACACTAATTAGACAACTGGTCCTTGGCCCTATAGTCACAGTTTTCTCTCTGTCTTCTACGCAGCACGCCCAGTATTTCTGGCTCTTTCCTTTTCAAATGTATTTCTACTGTGTACTGACCTTTTGGTCTCAAATTCCTTTTTCTGCTATTACACGGAACTAATCAGCTCTGCCGCTGAGTTGCACCCAAATTTACGTACCCAAACCCATCAAGCTGCTTAGCAGAAAAAGTGTCTCTTAGGTATCAAAGTACACCCCTCAGGTTTAAAAGCTTTAAGGTCATAAACAAGAGTAAGTTTTCCATTTTGTATGTGTATGTATGTCTACACATAAAAATGAATATCTCAGTCATCCTTCAATATAAAGTATTATTCTTTAAAGGTTAATGGGTTTGTGAGCTATTTATCATTATAGATTTTAGTTGGAAATGATCTTTTTCTAAAATCACAATCATTGTATTTATGATTTCTTCACACATAAAAAGATGGTTTTCTTGATTGAGAATTTCTAGAATTGTAGTATTTTTATTTCCTTTTTTTGTTTGTTGGTTTCCTTACTCAGTCTTCTAAGACCAGAAGACAGAACATGCTTCCTGTGTCTTGGCTAGATAATGCAATGCATAATCCCTGTGATCATCTGGTGTTTGCACGGTTCTCAACAGCGACCAACTAGGTGCCAGGTCCTGTGAGAAATAAGAAGAACCAAGTTCCTGCTCCCAACAAATTTATATGCTAACAGGGAAGACTGTGTTCTAGAATTGTTCACGATAAGTTGTAAGAAAAGGATTGTGAATGTTATTGTGTGTCTGCTTAAGGAGTACGTACTCTCTCCTCATTTCAGAAAGCCTGCTGTGCACAGAAGTCACCAATGTGACCAAACAGAAATTCTATCTTCGTGTAGCATTTACTGACACACAATATTTACAAATTTGTGATGACTCTTGGGAACAGAATTCCCTGCCTTATCTCCAGTGGTCAGGTTCAAAAAACCCAAGAACACTAAGTAAAGTCTTCTGCCAGCAAGCCCTCCATTAGGAGGGAGTGTTTATGCCTTTGAAAAAGTTGCGTTCCTGTGGAATGAGCAGGCAGGCAATCTGGGTGCGTCCCACCAAGAAAGAAATCTGAAAGGGGTCCCTAAACCTTTCAGCCCCTTTGTCAGGAAGTTTTCATTTTTGTATGGCTGTTGGATGTTAACTTAGAATATGCAGCCCAGAAAACCAACAGCAGATTATCTGTTAAATGAACGGTGATAACACTTTCCATTCGTCATCCTTCAGGAAATACAAGTGGGTGTCAGGAAACAGCCTCAAAAGTAAGTGGGTTGGAGATAATTTCTTCCCCACTTGTAATTATAATAGCAAAGGCAATCTAAGAAACTATGTTTGACCCAACTAATAACATCAATAAGCAAATAAATGAATCTGAGGTCTATGAAGAATATTGGGTGAATCAGGAACGGGCGATAGTTTGTGTTCTGGACTTGTCATTTGGCTGCCCTCTCTGCAAGAGCAACAGGAAGTACCCTTAGACCACTTCAGTACACATTGTCCTGGGCAAATGGACAAGTCTCTGGGCACTGCGCTGTCCAGGGATCTCTGACTTGGGAATGTAGTCACAGTTGTCATTATGAGGTCTCTCTTGAAACACAGCTTGGCTGCTTCTATTGCATGGAACATTCTCTCTCTCTCTCTCTCTCTCTCTCTCTCTCTCTCTCTCTCACAAATAACTTTTTTAATCAGTTTTCTCACCATAGTAAAATCCACACATTTATCTTGTCTTTGCAGAGTTGTTTCTTACTTTATTTCTCCACATTAATAGACTATTGGTTATTTTATTATGAAAAAATTTATTGGTTATGATATTCTTAAAAATTTCAGATTCATAAAAAGGAATATAACAAGGATGGGGGTGCTTACTATTCAGAATTAATGTTAACAATATATTTTATTTGCTTCAGATTGTTTTAGACATAAAAATGAGAGGTAATGTCCCTTTGAGCCCTCCCATCCCTCTCCTTCCGTCCCCAGAGATAGCCACCCTCAGCAATTGCTGGCAATCCTGTCCTTCTAGGTTTTTGTAACTGTCTACAGATGTTTGCATTCATAACATTTGGCTTACTTTTGTATGTTTTGAAATTTTACACATGTCACTTTATAAGTCAGTCTGAAATTTGTCTTTTTTCAATGTTGTTTTTGGTATCTGTTCATAAGGAAGCATTTAGATCTAGTGTATCCATCAATTCTGACAGATGTGAGGCTATGTCACAATTTATTTATCCATTGATTTAAAGTTTTCTCCTCTTGCCTCCTTTGGCAATAACAAACAATACTGATATGAGAATATGTATATATATCTCCTGTACCAAAATAATATTCTCTGTGGCACATTTTTAGAAGTGACACTGCTGGTCAGTACACATCCTAATCCCTTGAGCCATTTTACCTTATGTGGCAAAAGGGATTTGGAAGATGTGGTTAAATTAAAGATTCTGAGATGGAAAGATAATCCTGCATTATGCAGGTGGGACTGATATAATCACAAGTGTCCTTTAAGAGGAAGGCAGGAGGATCAGAGCGAGAGAGGTGATGAAGGAAGCACAGGTCAGAGTGGTATTGCCAGGAGCTGAGGAATGCAGACAGGCTCTAGGAGCTGGAAAAGGCAGGGGATGGATTCTCCCCTAGAGCCTCCAGAAGGACCGAAACCCCACTGACAGCTTGATCTCAGCCGTGTAAGTCTCGTGTTGAACTTCTGACCTCCAGACAGTCAGAGAATAAATTAGTGTTGTTTTAAGTCACTGTGTGTGGTAATTTGTTAGAACTGTGATAGGAAACTAAGACACTTGATTATTCTTCCACGTGAACTTTAGAATAATTTTGTTAAATTCCACACACACACACATTCTATATGAAGTATTGATTAGAATTTCATAGAAAAACTTGGATGATTTGATATCTGTATATTATTTAGTCTTCTCATTCATGAGCATAAATATATCTGTACATGTCTTCTATGTCTTTCAATTATGTATTATAATTTCCTCCATAAATTTCTTTCAAATTCTTTGATAGATTTATTCTGAGGTACATTATAGATGTTGTTCATGGAACAGAATTTTTAAAAATTATATTTTCTCATTGAGTCTCACAAACTCATTGTTTGTGTATAGGAACAATATAGGTTTTTCCAACTGACCTTCTTTCCAGTAAACTTGTTGAAATTTAAAAACATTATTCCAATATTTGCCTGAAGTTCCTATTCAATTTCCTATGTAAATAATCATTATTTACAAACAATGTGTCTTCCCTTCTAAGCTTCACACTTCTTGTTTCCGTTTCTTGTCTAACTAGATTGGTTTGCTTTTCCAGGTCAATAGAATAGGGCAATGATAGTTATTTCCTCCTTTTCTTGTCAATTGGCTTTGTAGTTTTATGTGTTTTTCCCCACTTTGAATAATGAAACAACCTTGCTGGTCTGGGCATAGCCTCTCCAAACCATGGAGACTTGTTCTACACAGATTTTTGTAGAACGAGCCTCCATCTCTGTACCATTTGTTTTCCTTGGCCCAAAAGGCAGCCTTATTGGAAAAGTTGGTAGACTCACCCTTAGAAACCCTGTTTATGGTATAAAGCTAAAAATATCACCAAAGGGAGCAGTAAGCCAAATAAATCTTAACAGTATTTCCCTTTTTTAGAATCTCTTTGATCAGTCTAGGATATCTAGGCTAGATATGGAGAGGATCTTTTATCAGGTTCCCACCTTCTCCTCAATGATGTGAGTGAGTGACCTGCAGAAAGCCTGGTGCACTCTTGGAGCAGCACATAAACCTGGTCCAGGATGCGAACTAGCTGAAGGAGAAAATCGCATCCTTGTTGGAGGTACAGTGGGCTCAGCTGCTGTTCAAAGGGGGTCTGAGAGGACATGGGAAACTGGGGACCCCGCCACTATCTTCCCATGCCAACAAAGTGAACCAGCAAATCCTCAACAGTGTGCATGAGCTGCAATGGTGTCCAACCTAACACCAGCATTCATGGCTGCTGCTTCACTTCTGCCTCCATAACTGGCAGTGATGTCACTTGTGGCCAACTGGAACTGTGTAGACAGAGAAAGGCACTCTGGGAAATGTAGTTCTAGCTTAACTACATTGACACAATAGAAAGCCTCCACAATTGTCTTACTAGATATAGTAAGTATTTTATGTACATCAGATTATCTTGACTAGATACAGAAACCTTCACTGGGTCAAACTGCAAAAATTTTGATAAAGTTTATTAAGGCTTTATTTGCAGAATATTTTTCTTTCAACATTGGACATTGTGCATTATATTTCCAGAGTCCCTCAGAGTTGACAGTTGAATTTTCTTTAGTGGTCATTCATATTAGATAACAAATGTCTACCATATCATCAACACAAAAGATAGGCAATGTGATATAAAAGAAAGAGCAATTTCTTTTATTTTTGTTCAGATATTTGCATATATATACCATATATATAATTATACATAATTGTTTTGCATATGTCATTTACTACTGCAACTTTCCTCAAATCCTTTTTGGAGGAAGCATGTAGGATACAAAAATAAAAGCAATATCTCTATAATTTTAATTTTCACAGGACTTTCCAAATACAAGTACAGAGATTCTTCTTAATCAACACTTGCATTTCTGGAGAAGAATCCCTTCAGTGAATACTTTTATTTATTTACTAATGTTTGCACACAAGATATATACTCATAATAATCTTTTCATAATAAAAGTACAAGTTCTCTTCTTATGTGTGTATTTGCTAATTTCTCTTTTATGTTTATTTTTCAGCTAAAGCTAGATACCCATGTTGGTCCTGATTCTTGGTTAAGAATTCTTCACTCAAAATAAGTAGTCTAAATTCAAAACAAAACCTTTGGGAAAACATTTAAAGTGGAAACCTACTAAAAAGCTTTTTAAATATGGCATCTGACCTAGTTTATTATTTATGTCACTATTTTGAGATCTTATCTTGAATTTTTAGGAAACCCGAACTACAGCTTCTAGTTTTAACCCCTGGGGTATTGTTCTTTGGCATAAGAAATGCAAGTGTTTATCAGATAGCAATTGTATTTTATGTTGTGCCTTGGGGAATTTTCATATAAAATAATGTATTTTAGTATAACATCATTACCTCGTTGATATAATTTATACTTAGAAATATATAATATATATAATAATTTTGAAGTATTTCAAAATTATTTGAAATATATAATTTTGTGACTTACCAAACCAAGTTTCTATATTTAAAGTTATTACTGAGTTAAAAGATGATACAATGAGTTTACAAAGAGATACCTGCCCAAGTCAGTGTTAAGTGTTCTTTGCTTTTTTTCCTTAAAAGTTGGGAACTGTTTGTAAGATTATCTTCTGGGGAAAAACAACTAGTCTGTGGCATATATTTCTATCTGTTATCTACAACGAGTATGTTTCTATTGTAGATTTGGATCATAGTACAATTCTATTGGAATTAGTGCAATGCCTATTATATTGTCATAATTAGGATCTCAGAAGCTATAGTTAGTGTGAAATGAGATGAATTTCTTTTGGTAAATTGAAACAACATTTTGAAGATAATGTTCTCAGAGGTAAATATAGTTTTGGAGAAAAAGCAGGGTCTAGGTTCGTTTTAGTTGCTCTAATCAGTTTTAGCACAGGATTACAAACACATTGTTGACTATAATGTTGAATTAGTTTGATTTTCATTAATGTCATGGTGGGAAGAGGAGGTCAGGTATACCTCCATTAGAGGCTTAAAAATGGATAGATGTGGACCAGGCCAGGGGAACAGGGGCAATGCAGACCGAGGGCAGCTTGAACCAAGGCCTGAAGTGGTGAGACCAGAGGCGTCTCCGCAGTGTGGTGAGATGTCAGGGGTTGCGTGAGGCAAGAGGAGAGACTGAGTAGATCCAGTTCCCCCTTATTTTTCTGTTGAGGAGCCTGGCTCTTACCCTGGAAATGATAGGGAGCTGATGATTTAGGGAAACTGATGATTTAGGGATGAACTGGTTCTGGGCATTAGTCATAGGTTGGACTGCTAGGTCATATAGATGCAATGTTATATAGTGAAGTTCTATTCCTAGAAATCTATTTCATAAGAAGAAAAATCCTAATCATAAAAATGAACAGAAAGATATAGAATATATGCTTTTACAAATGTGTACTAAGAGCTATGTAGTGGAACTACTTTTTTTTTTGCATGAACTGAACAGAAGTTGTAATGAACATGGGAATACTTTGTTTTTCCAAAGACTTTTGGCCTCAGTTAAAAATGAGGGCAATTTGCCTCTAAACTATTTGCTGACAATTAGATTTACTCATTCACTTAATAACTATTTACTGAACCCTTACTACATGAGATAGTATTCTAATGGAAAACAAAAAAAGGCAAAAAAATAAAAACCCTGCCATCATGGAGATTTTTTCTACCTGGAGAGAAAGACCATAAATATGCACACACAGACAGACACTTTAGGGCTAAGGTTTAGGATTAGGATCCAGGAAAGGAAAAAGAGAATATTTGATTGAGTTACCATATTTTTAGGACTATAAGAAGTACCGGACCATAAGACGCACCTAGGTGTTAGAGGAGGAAAATGGGAAAACATTTTTGAAGCAAAAAATGTGGTAAAATATTTAATAACCTGTGACCCTGCTCCATTGCCATACCCTCCCCCTGCCACAACGAGCAAGGTAAGCTACATTCAGACTATAAGATGCACCCCACTTTTCCTCCCAAAGTTTGGGGGATAAAGTACATCTTATAGTCTGAAAAATACAATACATTTTATGTAAGTCAGGGAAGACATCTCTATGGAGGTGATATTTGAGCAGAAACCTGAATGAAAAGAGAGAATGGGCGACGAGACCATTTGAAGGAAGACACAAGCATGAATGACTCCAAATGTCTTTGAATGGTGTGGAGACGGGTGGGGCTGCTGCTCAGTCACTGCTTCTTTGGGGATTCCTTGCTGTGAGCACTGATGTAGGTTCGCCTCTGACTTTATCGGGC
Source organism: Trachops cirrhosus (assembly GCA_028533065.1). Classification (NCBI taxonomy): domain Eukaryota; kingdom Metazoa; phylum Chordata; class Mammalia; order Chiroptera; family Phyllostomidae; genus Trachops; species Trachops cirrhosus. The sequence continues at coordinate 159,944,641 of CM052538.1, read as the reverse complement.
TCCTCAGCATCCCCAGCCAACCTGACTTGTTGGTAACATCTGTCAAAGTCATTAGGTAGACACGACTATGATGTTGCTTGTGGTGTTGTTGGTGTTGCTGTTGGTGGTTTTGGTATTGGTGGTGGTGGTGGTCTTTCTCTCTGTGTGTGCCTTTTGTGATGAGAAAGCCTTGAATGGCATATGGTTGGAAGTCAATATGCTCTAAAGATGAGACCCTAATAACATGATCAGCTTTTCATTTAAAATATCAATAATGTTAATAACTGGTATGTTTTAAAGCAGATACCACATATCAGAAATTGTCTTAAGTATTTCATGTGACATCATTTGATCCTTTTAGCAGTTCTATGAGGCAGTCAACTACTACCCTCATGACAGGGGTGAGAAAAGAGGCCTAGAACATCTAAGTAACTTGCTCAAGGTTACAACATAAGTGGCAAAGGCTGGGTTTGAAACGACGTCTGACATCAAAGTCCAAACTTTATACCAGTCACTGCGATGCTGCTGACAGCAGTGTGGAGGATGGGCTGGGGAGACATGAGGGCTAAACAGAATGCAGCAGTACGGAGGGCTGATTTCCTGACAACCTGCTCCTTCACCTGGGTATCCTGTTACTTATCTTCAGAGTAAACACAATCTTTCTATGCTTTTAAGCGTACATTTATGATTGACAGGAAAGGTGAGCAGACAGATTCCCTAAAAGAAAGAGGTCTTATGGAAATTCATCTTGAATAATTAATCTCCATTTGTGAGATTCAAAACTGTGTTGTACCTGGGCAGGTCCAACGAGAAACGAGAAGGTTGAAGTCAGGCCATCCTACAGTTTAGAATGAACTCATGATTCTGAGGAAGCTGCAAAGCCTACAGATTCAAATAATCATAGTATGGGGCTGGACCTTTTAGTGAATAAACGATGTTTTCTTTTGGCTAGAATAATTTTCTTCTATAATATCTACTATTACCATTAAGTCAATGCTGAAATAACTAAACTTTCCCCCCAAAATTACTCATGTAAATTTAAACAACAGTTCATAGTTCTGAATGTGTTTGGTTTCTTTTTTCCCTAATGGGAATATGATTATAGGTATATAAATTCTTTAATCCAAACCATTAACATAGTTTTAATGAATTGTAACACATAGCCCGATTTGATGAACAGGTTGGAAACATTAAGATTAACAGCTCATATGAAAATTAGCTTTATGGACCACCTCATTCTCCAGCCAGTGACATATCCACCATTACTACTTAGTTTTTAGTTTTCACTTCATAGATGCTCACTCATTCACAGCTCAAAAACAAAATGTATGGGGAAGAACTAATCAGAGTGATAGAAATTAGGTTCTGATTTTATTTTACCTTGTCAATTTCTCCCTATGCAAAAAAAAAGTAAGAAAATTTTTGTTTTCTTTTTCTTGCAAGGAGTGTGCTTGCTGCTTTAGTTTTTTAACATTTTAAATGTTCAAGGAATCATAAACACAAAATTCACAGAAACAATCACAGAAACACTGAAAGCATAGTACAAATAACTTCTCCCCCTTGAGTCATGTGAGATTAGGTTTCAGATGTGAAGCATCATCACCCCTCAGTACTTCAGTGTGTGTTTCCAAAGACATTCTGCTACGTAAACACAGTATAATAATCAAAATCAAAAAGTTAACATTGATGCATTACCACCACCTATTTCTCAAAGCCCATTTACGTTTTGCTACTTGTTCCAGTAATGTCCTTTAATTTTTTTATTTATTAATGTAGAGAGAGGGGAAAGGAAAGGGGGGTAGAAACATCAATTTAGTGTTCCACTTATTTATGCATTCATTGGTTGCTTCTTTTATGTGCCCTGACTAGGGATCAAACCCAAAACCTTAATGTATTGGGACGATACTCTAATCAACTGAGCTACCTGGCCAGAGCCCCAATAATGTCCTTTATATGAACAGGATCTGATTCAGAATCACACATTGCAGTTATCTGTCCTGTCTTTTTAGTTTCCTTCAGTCTGGCTCTTTTCTTTTATAAAGTTTTTTTTTTTAAATTTGTAGTTGGCATACAATACATATTAGCTTCAGGTGTACAAAATTCCTCACGCTTTACTCAACTTTCATGACCTTGGCAGTTTTGAAGACTATATACAGGCCAGTCACTTTGTAGAATATCCTTCAGTTCGAGTTAGACTGGTGTTTCCTCCTGATTACATTCAGGATATAAAGCTTTTACAGCAAGAAATATCATAGAAGTGACCCTGTGTTCTTATTGCGTCCTGTCTTCTGGCTCATGATTTAAATTGGTTCTGTTACTGAGATGCTTTCTTTGATCCCCTGATTAAATTAGGGTCTGCTAGGATTTCTTAGTGTAAGGTTGCTTTTTCCCTTTTGCAATTAATAATTACTTTGTCAGAAGGTACTTTGAAACCACAGAAATATTCTGCTTATGTCCCCCTCATTTTTTGAGCGCTTCATTATTTTCTTGTAATAGTGAGATACTCCCAGTTCATCTTATGCTTTCACTGCCCCTAGGCCTGGAAGCAGACATCTCTCCAAGGAGCCTTGGATCCTTTTAGAGGAAAATGACATTTAGAGATCAAGATCTGTACACTAGGTGTGCTCACAGCTATTGAGTGGGAAGGTGGTTGCTAATTCCAGTCTTTCTCAACAGGCAAAACTGCAGAACACACACACACATTTATACTCACCATTTCAATCCAATACTGTAGCTTTCATTCTATTTTTCTTTCTTTTTATATTTCTCTAACAGTGACAAAACTGGTTTCCATTGTCATTAATATATTTGCATGTTTGCTAAATCCCTCTGTATGTAACCATCCCCATAATCACCCTGCCCCACATCTCCATCTTTCTGCTCAAGCTCTCAGTCCTTAATCTGAGCCCATGACTACCCCACACGGACACCATCCTCACTCTGCTCTGCTGGCCCATGCCAGGATGCTGTGTGAGTGCACAGCCTTCTTATCCTGCTCAGCACCTAAACCCTGTCCCTGGGCCATCCCCTTGCAAGATGTCTTACCTCCCAACTCAGGTTCTGACTGTATACCAGTTTACCCCCTGTGTGGAGAGCCTCCTTCCCGTGGGCTCTGAGAACCCATGCAAGGCTGCCCTACTCAATGGACACCCTCTCACCTCTCATTCTGTTTAGGCTCCTAAACCCTGATGCCAGGCCACCTTCACCATTTGAGTTCTGACTCCCCGGACCAGGTCACTCTCCCTGTGTGGATAAATTCTTCACACTCTTTGGGCTCTGATGCCCCACTCCAGGCTGCCTATTTTGGGGGACACCGTCCTCGGCCTACTAGGGCTCCACATGCCACAAGGCACCACACCCTGTCTGGATACATTTTCACCCAGCTTGGGCCCTGACACCCACACCAGGCTCCCCTGCATGGCTTCTTCTCCCGCCTTCTCAGGCTCTCACACCCTGCGCCTTCAGAAGCCTACCTTCCTCTGCCCCACCAAATGCTTTAGAATTGAGTTTTTTAGAAAGGAGGGGAAGAGAAAGAGAAGCAAGAAGATAACCTATTTAAAGTCTTTCAGAGAGGAATGAAGATTGCATCCTTGACATCAACCTTTTATTCATTTGTTCATTTATTCAATGAATGTTTATAAGCAACTGTAACATACCAGATACTGTTCTAGGTACTAAAAATATGGTGGTGATAAGGATAGGCAAGGTCCCTGCTCATGGAGTTGTTGTTCCAGTGGACTACAGTCAAAGACAGAGGGCCATTATCGATGCCAATTTTGTGGGATCAGTAGTAGAATGACCGCTGGGCTTGAAATCAGAAGATGGTTTGCTTTAAAACACCTTTTTTTAATCCTCACCTGAGGACATTTTTTCATTGCTTTTAGAGAGAGAGGAAGGGAGAGAGGAAAGGAGAGAGAGAAACATCACTGTGAGTGCGAAACACCGATTGGTTGCCTCCTATAGACATCCAGATTGGGGATCATATGCCCCTTGGACTAGGAATCAAACACACAACCCTTTCATTATAGAACAATGATCCAACCAACTGAGGCACACCAGCCAGGGCAGAAAATGGTTTAATTTTTTAACTTTTCTTTAAAAGCTGTGTGACCTTGAACTAGTTGTTTTACTCTGAACATCTGTTTTGTCATCTGTAAAATGGGACAACATTGACCTTACAGTGTTTGGATGATTAAATGAGATTTATATACACAACACTCAAAATACAGTATGGTATCATTTAAAAAATATCTAAAAAATAATGTAAAAAAGTAGAAGTTCCAGAAATCTGTAAGATACAATACCAAGCATATGGGACATCTGGCAACTGTAAGACACCAAGAATTAGACATCAGAACAAGACCGACGACAATCTCTGCCTCCTGGAACTCACAGTCCTGTGCTAGGAGGTAGACTGTGAATGCTGTAACTACATCCACCTTGAGGTATGTTAAGATCATTCATATTAGAAAATGATAGAGGAGGGTGAAGGGAATGGGAAGCACGGGTGTGCAGCATTAGGAAAGATGCTCAGTGAGGAAGCATCACTGGAGCAAACTTTTGAAGGAGGTGAGAAGATGAAGAAGGGAGCCATGGCTGTCTGGGGGAGGAGCATTTATTCCAGGCAGGGACAAAGCCAGGGCAATGACCCTGAGATGGAAGCTTACCGGTGTGCTCCAGGTACAGTTCATTGGGTTGAGTGGCTGGAGTCAAGGAGTGGAGGAGAGAGGTGGGAGAGAAGGCCCAGGGAATGGGGACACAGCAGGTGAGAGATCTCACTGACTAGATGTCCACATTCCAACCCCAGTTTCCCCACGCTTCCTTCACCCCTCAGTGTGTTGGTATAAAATAGAGCTAATCAGTCTTTCTTCATGTGATTTGTCTCTTAATTCAAAAGTCCTATTACAAAGGGTTACAAATAGCAGTATCTTTAACATGCTCAAGTAGATAAACTAAAGGCAAGACCTTATTTTAAAAGAGCCTTGAATACTAATAACATGGAATAACTGTGTTTCCTTAGTTAGTATTTCTTTGCAAATATTGTGCTTCACTATCACCTAATAGAGAACACAGAAGCTATTTGCAGAAGAAAGACAGGAAGCCATGTATCTTCCTTAGTTTTCCAAACTGGCATTTCATGGATAGATGTGACTGTCTTGAGCTAGTGTTTTTCCAATCACCATAATAGGTAGTAAAGAGAATAAAGATCTCTCGTTTATAGCTAAGTGTGCTCTTTTATCGGAATGCCTACTCACAGCAGAAAGATTTATTTTCCCAGGTCACATTGCAGTGCACCACAGTATGCAGCTCACTGTGTTTTGGTTATTGCGCCTTCCATTTTACAAGTAACAGGAAGACATTTATTTATAAAAACAAAGAAATTTAATGTTGAGTTTTCAAAAGTCTAGGGCTTGAGCTTTTCACAGTGTGGACATGTTGAGAAACTCTCTGAGAGCTGAAAGATAGTCTCAGCTCTCTTCAAAGGTTGAATTGTGCAGCTGTGACCATTTTTAAACGTTTACTTTATCATGACACGTCAGGCACACTCTTAGGACTGAGATGAGCACCAGCCAGTTAATTCCAGCAAAAATGTCATCTGATAACTAAAGGCAGTAGGTTCCATTTTCAAGGGGAAAATTGTTCTTTGGGCTCTGGCACCAGCATCTAGTTCTCATCACCTTAAGAGCCAGTTACTAACACAAAAGGCCAGGTTCAGATGATAAACTCAAGGCTCCCCATCCTCAGTCTACAGAGCCGATCCAAAAAGTTATAGGCAGCCCTGGCTGGTGTGGCTCGGTGGATTGTACGCTGGCCTGTGAACCAAAAGGTTGCTGGTTCGATTCCCAGTCAGGGCACATGCTTGGGTTGTGGGCCAGGTCCCCAGTTGGGGGCATGTGAGAGGCAAACACACATTGATGTTTCTCTCCCTCTCTTTCTTCCACCCTTTCCCTCAGTCTAAAAATAAATAAATAAAGTTTTTTTAAAAAAGTTACAGGCAAATGGCTACAGAGAAGCTGGGAGACGATATGGCCTCAGGCAGCAATCAGCACTATGATCATAAGGGTATTATATGAGGATGTTCTTAGTGAACAACTCACCCCTGTACACCCAGATTTCCTCTAGGAAAGAAGCGATGTGTTGCTTCTTTCATTTGTTTAAGATTATAAAGGCATGATATAGTTGCTAATAAAACTTTGTAATCACAGGTTGCATTAATGGAAATTCCAAGGTCTAGATAGAGCCAGCAATTGGCATATCAGCATTCAGCACTGATAAGACTGGTTTAGAATTATTTATTGGTGTTGGATTCTGGCCCAGCATATTAAGATGGGCACTGATGTCTTGGATAAGAACTGGAGGAAGACACCCAAGTGGTGAGGTGTCACATAAGGGACAGCTGAGGAAATGAGGAATGTTGGGCCTGGAGAAGGGAAGTCTTGGGTGCTGGTTTCAGGAACATGAAAGGTCACCTGAGGCACATTGCTTGGACATATTCTGGGGATCTTCAGAAGAAGATGTGTAAATGGCATCTGCTCGATTTCAGCTTTGTGATAGAGCTGCATTTTCCAACACGCAACGTATCCTGCCTGCATGTTTCAGGTGCCGTTTCCTCTCACTCAGTTCCATGCCTCCGTGGAGGGGATAGGAACCATGTTTTGTTGCCTTTCTGTCTCTCCTGGTCTCCTCTTTCGTGCTTATACATTCCTCTACATAGTCCCATGTGTGTCAGTCTCCACTGCATCTTCTGAAATACAAACTTGTCCCATATGCTTATTATCGTTATCATTCCTGACAGTTACCCAGAGTTAAGAGATACCATGACTCTTAATACCACAATCCTCACCAACAGTGACCATCTGAGCCGGTGTGTATGAGGAGGTCAGAGGGGCCTCTGACCTGGGCATCAAAGATAACATTGTACTAATCCCTAACCATATTAGCATTTACCACTGCCAGGCACTGTGCTCAATGTCCTGCATGCAGTTACTCATTTAATCCTCAAAGTAATTCAGGGGATGGATAATTTTATTATCATTTTATAGATGAGGCAACTGGGAGTCAGAGAGGTTAAATAACTTGTCTGAGAAACTCCCAGAAGTCTGACAAATCTGTAATATCCCCCAATAAATCCAGAATTTGCCAAAAGGGGAAAGATTAAGTGTGTGCACGAAAGTGGACAGGACACAGTGGTAGAGGGGATCTGTGCCAGGAAAAGTGTGTTCTAGAAGGGAATGGAAGGAGGGAGTAAAGATAAATCCTGTGGTAGTGGAAAGGGCAACGTGGACAGATGGCCTGGGGCATCATACTTTGTCCAATCTTGTTTCACTTAGTTAAAATTTGCTTTTTCCTGATTTTTTTAATTCAGCATTTAAAACTGTGCAGAACTCATGCCCTGGCCGGTGTGGCTCAGTTGATTGGAGTGTTGTCCCACACACTACAAGGTTGCATGTTTGATTCCTGGTCAGAGCATATGGTTGTGGATTCAATCCCTGTTTGGGGCATGTACCGGAGGCAACCAATCAATGTTTATCTCTGGCATTGATGTTTCTTTCTCTTCCTTCTTCTCTCCCTTTCTGTCTCTCTAAAAAGCAATGAAAAAATGTCCTTGGGTAAGTATAAAAAATAATGTAAATTATGCAGAATGGTTGAGTTGCTATATACACTCTTTAACATCTGTGTCAAATCTATCTCAGCTTATGTTAAATTTGTGGATATGACATACCCTCAGCATTGTTAAGTGAGCCTTTTCGCTATTTTTCCCATTCCAGTTGTCCTTCTTAAAAATAAGGCTTCAGTTCATTTCCAAACCAGTATACGTGGCTGTCTCCCTTTGTTTTGCTTAGTAATAGGTATGCTATTGACAGGGAAAATAGAAAGATGCTTCAGCCTGATCCCCTTGCTCTTCCCTGATCATATTAACTGCCTCCAGAATTGGGTAAATGTAAATGCTGAGGCTCAGAGAGCAGAGCCATTGACAAATATTTCGGTAAAGGAATCTATAGTATTTTACTATTTTTCATACAGATGGAACTGATTCCTATTCCCCAAGCTTGGATATTTATTTGGAGTAAAAGGCAGGAAGAGAGGCCTCCCACTTTGTGGTTTCAATTTTTGTGTTGGTATAATTTAGATATATAATTTAATCTGTTTATGCTGGAATTTCTCCATTTGCCTATCTCAATCTACTCTCCACCTGTACCATGGGCTTCATGGGTTGCATTACCCAGGTTCCTCTTACTCTCTGGGTTACAGTTGGGTTTAGCCAATGGGAGAAACAGGCAGTGAGTAGCGAGTAGGAAGAGAGATGCTCCAGGAAGGCAGTTCCCTCATTCCCTCCCTATGGTTTGGCAGCCCCACTTCAGACCATAGCTCCTGCTGGGTGGAACCTCCTTCAGCTCTCACTGGTTTCCAGAGACAGCTGCTCCTCCCTTGTCTCTTCCAGCCTACTGGCCTACGAGTGTAACAGCTTGTAAGGGATCCTTCACTATCCCTTGTTGATTCCCTAAACCTAACTGCTCTGTAAACATTCCTTTCATTCAACGGCCCTCAGCTGCCCTTCTGAGTGTGCCATCTCTTTCTGGTGGAATCTTCACTAATATATTTGACTCTCGACAGAATTTAAAAAATGAAACACATGAATTGCAAAATTAAACCACCCAAACTGACCTTTAATAGTACATACATTTTACAGTAAATAAAAAAATATAATTCAAGAAAATTCATTTATAATAAAAAAGTCACACAATCTACCAGAAAAAAAAAGAGTAGCTTTCTGAAATAAAAATTAATGCCCAACACATGGCCTTGGTCCCATGTATAAATTAGACTATGACTTTTGGGAATTGCTAAAATAATATTTATTTCTATAGTGTATTTCATTTCAGGTGATCAAAATGCTTTGTAAATTTTTTAAAAATCAATTATAATGCTGCTAGTGATTGGAGGTATGTTGTAAGTGTGTACTCGGAAAGGAAATCCAGTGGAGTTAAGTGTTTGATGAAGGCAGAATAAAGTCATCAAATATTCAAGCTGCAACACCACCTGTATATAGTAGGCATTGTAAGTCCACATATCTAAATCAGTCATTTGCAGACAAGATTGCTTCTCTATCTGTGAACAGCTCAAGTAGGGATTCTTCTCAAATTCAGAAAACCATTAGATTGGCTTAAACTATTACATTTGGCTAAGTGAAGTAAATAAACTTTTGCTTAAGTGCGAACTAATTGTCTTAGCCCGACTAAGTCATCAAATTCTAAACTGAAATATATTGTTTTTTTCTTGATTCAAATCCGAAATGATGTTACATTAGCATTAGGACAATCCTTCTTTCAACATGCACTAACAGGAGCAGGCAGGGTGCCAACAGTTCTACTGAATTACACTGAGAATGTGATGATGTGGATGGGATTTCCCTTCCCCACTCCTCAGGGCTTGTCGCCTCTGCCAGCTCAGTGATTTGGCATGGGTGCTGTTTCTAGAGTTTTGGTCTGGCTCTTGGATGGCGTGGGTTCAAACCACTTTGAGATTCATGTCTTCTGGAGAGGCTTTCTATAGCTTCTAAGCAAACTCAGGTCCCTATAGGTTCTTGGCAGAGTCGAGGCCATAATTTAGTAGCAGAATTTCCTAGTTCTTTCTGGGAAAGATGATCTGGGGCTACCGTGAACCATCCAGGAATAATTCGGCTCAGAACAGACTGCTTATGCCCACTTCTGGACACCTAAAGTTGGGGCTGGCATTTTGAGGTGAATATCCGTGAGAGTTTCTTTATCCATTTTCATTCCACTGACTGTCAGGGGCAAAGAATAAAATCTAGGTCTTCTTTCATCACAATTCACTTCTTTAATATACCAGGCAAAGTTCTGTGTTTTCTTCTTTAACTGAAAATTCCCAGTGAACTTAAGCAAGTATGTGATGAGATGGGATTAAAGAAAATAGTCACATATCCAATCCTAGTATTTTTTTTCTGTTACCTTCATTTCACCATTCATAGTAGGTGATTGACTCTTACATAGGATTTTTATCTTCAATTCCTTCTATGTTTATATCAGTGCAAAAAATAGTCCTTTAACACAGTGCAAGAAACAGGAATAAACTAAGAAACAAAGTTCTAGAGATCTACCAGTTCTTTCATAAATGGATTAAACTGTTATATTTTGTCCTCACTAGTGATATTATGTCCATGTTTGCTATTTTAAGTTTTCAGATATTAGTCCAGATTTTTTGGGGGTGGTGAGGTGGGGTGAAGGATTGTAAATAACAGTTTCATTTGGAGGAAAAAAGTCATGTGATAAAAGAAATCAATCCTCCACATTCAAAGTAACCTCAGAATGTTTGTATAGAAATCACCCACAAGCTTAATTAGTTCCATTTAAAACAATTTCTTAACTTTAGACAGAAAAGATTTACTTACATGTCCAGATCCTAGTTAAGTTAAATTTTGCCTGGTTTGTTTAAATTGGTAGAAAAGCTAATCATTTATTTATTCTTTTTAAAATAAGAGCTGATTTGATGTAGATTGTGTCAAAACACACTGATGCCTAGAATGGTTTGGAAAAACTCTTAGTGATCATCTAGTTTGATAACTACTTGTAAGAAATGGTTTTACGTAAGCAACTTAAGGAAACTGGAAAAAACAAACATCCCTTTTTGTTTTTGGTTTTTTTTTAAATAATGGCTATCCTGTAATAGTACTCACTGAAAAAAAATAAGGTGGTTCTACTGTTTTAAAGATCACATTGGGAAGAAAAGAATCCTGTACTACCAAGTATTTTACACTCTAATTTGCTATGTAACCATAATTTAAAAACCTGCCAAGTTATTTTTTTCTAATTATATCTTATTGAAAAAACATTATATCTACACTAACTATAAAATGTTATTTGGGGGATTCATTAAGTACTCTTCCATTTTCAAATTTTTCTTTCATAGTTTATTTTTGTGACATTTCAGATGAGTTTACACAGTAATAAAGATAAGATTGCACAGTGCAAACTCACTGAAATATTTTGATGCTGAGTTTACACCATGTCAAGCACTTCGATTTAGAAATATATAAAGATATGACTCATTGTTACATGATTTCCTATATAGTATTAGTCAACCCGTGTTTCCTGGATAAAAATACAGGCAGATGAGTTTTGCTACAACACAATCCTCTTATAAAGTAGATGTTAGTTATGGCCTCAACATCAGCGTTAAAGTGGTTCCAGTGTATCTGAAGAATTGACCAGGTTTTTCAGTTTTTAACCCTAATACATGGCTTCAGACATAGCCATATATACCCTCCATTGGAAACAGAATGAAGAGCACTAATCAGAATCGACTCTCTTAATAGCCTGTTATTTCTTGTTGAGAGGAAAATTCTTAAAAGTTTTCTTGATTAGTAGTAGCATAATAGGCATTATAAAATAAATAACCGGACACTTTGAAACACAGCTTGCAGAGGACTAGTGAAAAAGCTGAGCCTACCCTTCTATGAGTAATACTGTAGCCATGAGAGAGCACTCCCACTACCCAAACATTACAGTACGAAGAGCCTGCAATTTTCAAACCTGCTGTCCAAAGAAAGGGTCTGTTAAGCAATCACGGAACACGAGGCCTGGTTGCTTCAACATCTCAACTTCCTAGAGAATACATATGAAGTTTTATCTGATCTGACTGTAGTGTACACTGTGTGTTTATAACATCAGTAACACAAAAGACTAAAATAGAAAACACACAGTAACTATTTCAGGTTTTAAACAAATTACAAAACCACATGCTTTCTCATTCAGCAGGAAAGCTTAAATCAAAAGGCAACCAGATCTTTAATGCCGTTGGTTGTTCCTCTAAAGGCCACGCAACATGTTCGAGGGGTAGCTTTTATAGCTCCTTCTGACACCTTCCAGGAAGTGCCTTGTCAGCACATCCGTAGCCTAAACCACTGCTAAAATGTTGGTTTACTTACTCTGTTTTATTAGGGTAGCTTCAGTTTGTTTACAAACTGACTTTTTTCATTTCTCCAAGGGAGCCTTTCAAAACGATCTTCCAGATGCTAGCTAATAAAGCACTTCTTAGCTATTGTCCACAAAGTCAGTCTATTTACTGGCATTTGACCGTGTAGAACAGGAAGTTTCTGTTGCATCTTGTGCTCTTAGTGAAATCCGACAACAGAGGACTGAACGCATTAGTCTCAGAACAGAAGGCCTCAGGATGACAAAGACCCAAGGGTCGATTATTGAATTAATTGATAAAAATCTAAGCGCTTGGAGGTCCCACTTTTCTTTTCGGGAAAAGGTTTCATTCATATATGCAAAAATCTGTAAGAAGCAAAAGGGGGAAATGATGTTAGTTTTACATTGTGGCAGTGGACAGGCTTAGATCATATGCAATTTTTCAAAATTTAAAGACGTGTTTTGTTTGTGGTGGTGCTGAAAGGGGAATAGCAAAATCTCACACTTCTTCTACATGTTTCTCCCTTACAAAAACTCTGAAACATAAGTATTATCTCTGTTTGGCAGACGAAGAAGTGTACTTTAGGGAAGTTAATAATAACATGCTCTGTTTACTTCCAAATACTTAATCTGACTTAATTACTGCAATTCAGCGTGAGAGGGTGCACAAGAGAGCCCGAGTTCCGGCCACCGGACTGCCTGGGTTTGAATCGGGCTCCATATACAGCTTTGGGACCATAAGTAAAAAACTAACCTCTTGGTGCTTCTGTTACATCTGTAAAATAGGTGATGACAACAATACCTCCTTCTTAGTTGGGAGGATGAAAGGAAGCAATATGTTTAAGCTACTGGAAACAGTGCTTACTTAACAAGTGCCCCACAATGTAAGTTATTATCTCCATTTTACCGATGAGGACACTTGGGTGCAGAGAAGTTAGGTGACTTGACCAAGTTCCCAGGGTTCTTTGGTGGACCCCAGGGAGCTGGAGTCAAGACACAATCCCAGCTCCCTCGACAACACTGCTTTGCTCACCAGGTGCTCCATCCTGGCTGCTTACGTTAGAGCAAAGGTCTTCAGAGCAATGTCCTAAACAATGAAAAGCTGACACATCTTTACATGTTGACCAATGTTCTCAAACTGGTATACTACCTTTCATCGGATTCCTTAGATGTTTACAGAGCAACACAACTTTGTGGTCAGGTTTAAAGGAATGGAACTGTACCTGCGTGATAAAGATCAAACATTGCCACCCAGTTTACAGAAAAAAGGAAAACAGATGTAAACCACACCCAGTCACTTAAGGTGTTCTTTATAATGCTCCCGGGATTTTCTTAACAATGGTAGCCCCTGAGTTAGAAAGCTAATCCTTCTTTCCTCCACTCTTCTTCACCAGAAGAAGGAATGTTTTCTTTCCTTCTCTCCTGCTTACTCTGTAGGCATTTGACAACTGGATATACAAAGCAAATTGCAGGGAGGCAGAAGAGTAGGCATCTTCGAGTTGCTTATGTTAGGACAATAGCAGCAAGGTTTGGCAGCCACAGGTGTTTATGCCAGAGAATCTTGGCATAGGGAATGGAGAAAAGACTTGGCAGATGAGTAAGGAAAAAGAAGAATTGATGGTGGATTTCCCAGATTAGAGAGAGAAGAGAAAGTTAGGTAGGCAGTAATTTTCTTGGCAGCTAAACTATTTTGGATAAGAAATATACAGGACTTATATGGTGTCTTTTAAGGAGAGATTTTGGAGTTTAGAAATTCAGGATAACATTGTGTATAAGTCTAGTTGATGAAAATGTATTAGTCACCACACACACACACACACACACACACACACACACACGCACGCACAACTGAGCACTCTGTAGCAGAAAAGGCTGAGTTTATAATCTAGTTTCCAAAGAATACGATAACAATGAACTGGCTAGCCAAGTGGGCAATATAGAAAGGGCTCAGGATTCCCATGTCACAGCTTCACACGTGAAAATGAGTCAAGTTTTCAGTTCCTGATCTCCTTAGAGTGTGACAGAGCAATGAGAAGTGAAAAATGGTTTTGGAGGATGAAGCAATTCTGTACTATTTGTTTCCTTTCCATTTCATCCACCATGTTGGGTGATTTTTGAAAATGGTTAAAATTTCAGGAGCTAGCCAATATTTTGCAGAAAACAGTTTTTCCTTTTACACTTAGAAGAGAGATCTACGGCAGCAGCCCTTGAAGTTCTTGATTTTCTTCTCCTACCTCCTCATTTTTTAAAAAAAATTGGTTCTTGTCTTTTGCCCTGAGTTCACCATTTTGATCTTGTGGACCCTGTTTTTTTTAAATTATTATAAAATATATGTAACAAAATTTACTATTTTAACCATTTCAACCATTTAACCAATGGTACAATTCAGTGCCATTAAGTGCATTAACATTGTTGTGCAACTGTATTGTTTATATATTTTTTGTTTTCTATACACTGTGATGCTTTGACACCCTAAAAACCTTTCTCACTGGGTAAAGACTACCCCTTCAGGGATAGCCAATTCTTGGAGACAGCCAAAGGCTCACCCGGCAGCAATCGTTCGATACGCAAACTAAGGAATCCAGAGCCTCCATCTGGTCCTATTCCCCAGGAAGCAACATTCCTCTCTGCCTTAATCTTCCCAGGGCCTGGTACCGGGCAACTAGAGAACAGCACTGCAGCTTCGAGCCTGCTGAAATGACTTTAATAGCCCGTCCTACACTGGTCACCCTGCCTTGCTTCACTTTTCCCTTGGAAACTCCATTAAGGGCTGTGGCCCAGGCTCCCCCCCAGCAACTGCTGCTGTCTCATGACCTGCATTTGCACTTTCCCATGTGGCCCTTTCCCACTGGTTTTGTGTGGTCCTTCTTTTTTCTAGGACTTGTGAGTATGATGAATTTGTCTTCTTGTCTTCTCTTGTGGCCACACCTGACTGACCATCACATAAAAGAACAGAACAGCAACCATCACCACCATCTACTTCCAGAACTCTCTTCATCTTCCCAAACTGAAACTCTACCCAAGTAACAATAACTCCATTCTCCTCCCCCTCCAGCCAATCCTGGTTTTTCATTAAAGGCTGATACATGCACATAAGTCAATTAATTAATGTTTTAATGATATTCTGCTTCAGAGGCTGATAGAATTTATACATATTTTTGTATACTTACTAATACATTTGCTATAAGAAACATACCAAGTGCTAATCTAAGTGAGTCAAGTGAGCTTTAATTTCTTAGGCCAGGCTCTCTCTGCAGGGCTTTACTAAGACTATGATACCTACAAAGTGGCACAGGTGAAAATAAGTCGTTTTTTTTTTTAAATCTTTTATAGAATCCTTGCAGCCTCCCACAGAAAATTTTATGTTGGCACTGACTGGATACTATTTGTTTGAGATACTTTCATACCAGCAGTATAACCACATAGTAGTTTCAGAATTTGAAAGCAAATGAGAACTTTATGTAGCAGCTCATTGACATTAACCAAGGAGCATTAAAATTATTCTGATGGCTTGCTCCCTCCATCAGAGACTTTGATTAATTAAATCTGGGCTGTAACGTGTGTATCAGGTTTTTATTCCCGCCCCCCATGGGATTCTAATGCCTGAAATAAAAACTAAAGACCCATTTACACCTGGCCAATCAAACAAATGACTTTGAGCTTCCAGAATTCCTGATCATTAACATATGATCGGATTTTTCCTTGGAAATTGAATCCTATGGAGATAGCAGCTAATATTTACTGAATACCTATGTGTGCCAGTCATGGTGCTAAGCAACTTATAAGTCTTATTCTATTTAAGCCTTACTTGAACCTGCAAAATATTATTATTCCCATTTTAGTAAGGAGGAAACCAAGGCTTACAGGGGTGTCCAACCGTTTGGAGTCTCTGGGCCACACTGGGAGAAGAAGAGCTGTCCTGGGCTACACATTAAATACATTGCGACATGTGATCACAAAAAAATCTCATAATGTTTTAAGTAAATTTATGATTTTCGTGTTGGGCCACATTCATAGCCATTCTAAGCCACATGTGGCCTGCAAGCCACAGGTTGGACACCCCTGGAGAAGATTAGTTACCTTGTCCCAAGTCATGCCCCAGGTAAGTAGGGAGGCAATGGAGTCACGCTCAAGGAGTGGGACCCAAATTTTCTTTTCAGCCACTACTCTGTTGCAAGCCTGTGATGTAAAGTCTCATATAAAATCCACCACTGACTAGGTTTGTAGGAGACAGCTTTTTGAAGGTGTCAGCAAGGTTTATGGGCAACACTGTTCCTGTTAAGAACCATGGCTGCATCTAAGTAACTACTCGGCTTTCTCGGTGCTTTTCTTTCTCCTACTTTCCACATCTAAATTGCAGGCAGAGATTGTTACGTGTTTATCTCCCTTGTGAAAGACATTAGTAAGTATCCTGGCTATAGGCTTTGCGCAATTCATCTTTTAAAGACAAATTTCATGGGGGTATTAGATATTTTAAAGAAACATCTTCCCCCAAATCATAGGCGATTTGTGGTAGAGGGAACAGGAGCCCATTTCCCTTCAGAAGGAAAGACTGGGGCATAGATGTGGCTCCGGTACTAAAGAGTGTCCCCTGCCTTGTGCTCCAGGTGATCCCAGAGCCAGACACAAAACAGTTAATGCTAAGGTTTAGAACTCTGGGCCTGTATATCCAGGGTGGTGGCTCTAAACCCTCTGAGAAAATGTTGGATGCCATGAACCATCTCCCCAGAGCTCACATAAACACAAGATTTTGCAAATGATTTCAGAGTGGCCATGCGCTGTCCATGGAGTGCAGGTATGCAGGAGGTGTCAGCCTGCCCCGAATTCACTTCCCTGTCCTTGGCCCATCCCATCACTCATATGTCCCAACTGTAGAAGTCTTAAGTCTAGTTTTCTGTTAGAGGGAAGCAGTTTTAGGTAGCAAAATAGTTTGAGAAAAATGAAGCGTGGTAGACCTTAATATAATATGAGGCACAGGGAAGGTGACCTTAAGATAAGGATGGGGAGTGGTGATCAGAAACTTCACGAGAGAGGACAGGAGGAGCCATGGAAACTAAACAGATCAGGTTGCAGGTTAACTAGGTCTTAAGCCTTTAGGTGGAAAGAGACTTGTTGATTGCCTTCCTGAAACTCTGTGTCTTCAGAGACCAATCACATACCATTTCTGTTCTTTTTTTTTTTAAAAAAAACTTAATACTGTGATGGTCTCTTGTAATGCCAAAAAAGAAATATACCATCCCTAAGCTGTTTTTCTTTAAGCTGATGTCTTAATCATCGGAAAGAGCAGTGATGATCAATACTTCCAAGGGTGGAGACATTAATGCACAACTTCTCTTCTGGGGAAAGGACTACGGTTCTTGCTGTTTAAATTTAAAATCCTCAGTGTGATTGTGTCTTTATTCACAACCACCACTCTATTATATCAAAAGGCAAAGGAAAGGATGTCATGTGAAAACACTCATATAGTAAATTTTCTTCTCTTAAAAAGTATTTTGTAACCCTAGCTGATGTGGCTCAGGGAATTGAGCACTGGCCTGCAAACCAAAGGGTCGATGGTTCAATTCCCAGTCAGGGCACATGCCTGGGTTGCAGGCCAGGTCCCCAACAAGTGGCGCATGAAAGGCAACCACACACTGATGTTTCTCTCCCTTTTTTCTCCCTCCCTTCCCCTCTCTAAAATAAATAAATAAATAAATTTTAAAAAGTATTGTGTTTGTGTACAGATGATGTGTTGTGGAATGGTGCACCTGAAACCTGTATAATTTTGTCAACCAGTGTCACCCCAGTAAATTCAATAAAAAGGAAGAATAAATAATGTGTATTAAAACTATTTCAACAATCCTCAAACACATTATTAATGATGCATGAATGATAAAGGACCTTCCAGTAGTAAATGGATATTAACTTAAAACATCACCAAGCAAAGTTCATTATGGTTATGCATAGAGATTTCTAGATTGCTCTTTCATCTGCACTAGAATTGCGATATTTTCCATGTGTGTAATTGGTCAATTTTACATCAGTTTTACAACCCCTATTCATGTCATAAAGAGTAGCAGGAATGAACAGGAAACTGCAATATTATTTACTTGAGTTTGTTCTGTATTGCAAATATCAGATTTCCACTAATCAGGTTTACCTGGAAATTGTAGCCCTAAAGAATTTCTAAACATGAAGAAACTTTTAGAATGAGTCAACGGTTTGCTCTTGCTCTTGAAATTTTAGGAGTGAATAAAATGTATAAGCACTTTATCCTAATGGCATGTGGAAAACAGTTTAAAAGACCAGGAGTTACCGACAATTATCAGTAAAGTAGTGAGAAAGTGGCTCGATGTGGCTGGGAATGAAGACACAAACAGCATCTGAGGCAAGAATGGGGCCTGATATACTTCCTGTGTTCTGTTCCATTTCTTGAAGAAAGTTTCTATTTATCTCTGTGAAATGATGACAACAGCTGATTAACATAAGGAGGAATTTATTAATTTATGCAATATCTCTTTAGTGCATAAACAGTTTAGAATATGTTGTTGGTCCCATGCATGATTTCATATTGGACAGCCAAAGTAATGTCATTTCATAAACAACTCATGTCTTTTTTTAATATCACTTAAGAAATGTTTTGTGGTGACAATGGAAGATTTTACATGAGGGGTAGCCTGATTATCTCTTAATTTTTTTAAAAAAATTCTGTCTATTTATTTTTAGACAGAGGAAAAGAGAGGGAGAGAAACATCGATGTGTGGTTGCTTCTCGCATGCCCCCTACTGGGGACCTGGCATGCAACCGAGGCATGTGCACTGATTGGGAACCAATGGTTGACCTTTTGGTTTGCAGGCTGGTGCTCAATCCACTGGGCCACACCTGATTATTTCTTAATTTAAGCATCATCTACATTAGCCAGTCTCCTTAAATCTCAGTCTCAGCTTTTTAATTCACAGATCTGTGAAGTAAAAAGGAACTTACACACTTGGCCCCAGCTCAGGCCCCTTGATCTGATATGGAGTAAAAGGTCTTTGCCCTTTTATTTTTAAAGCTCACAGATTAATTCATAAATGGAATTAAGAGGCAAAGTGGTCCAGATATTTATAACATCTTCACAATTCTCTTTGAAATCTTGAATTAATTTTCTCCTGTGTTACCCTGCAATAAGTGCTTTCTCTGTGCTAGTATAGTGGTTAAGTGCATAAGCTCTGTGTTTAAACTGCCTGGCTTTAAATCCTCGCTCCAACATTTACCAGCTGTGGGACCCAGGGTAAGCTAATTGCCTCACCCATAGAATGGGAACAATAATACTATCTATTTCACAGGTTGTTGTGAAGACAATAGGTTAGTGTATGTAAAAATTAGCACTCAAAAATGTTAGCCATTTTGATGTTGATGATAATAATGATATTGAGGTTGAATCTGACTTCATTTCAGGCCTCTGGGTATTTTACGTTTTGATAGTTTCACTTCCCAGACTTTGGAAGTCCTAGACTGGGATTCTTGGAGGATGTAGTAATGCTAACCTGCCCACACCTTGGGACAACAACGTTAGTAGTTTCAGGTTTCCTAAATCCCCACTGTGCTCCTTCCCCCACTCCTGAAGTGCTGGAATAAGCTGGCCTCCCACTGGGCACTCTCTTCCTTGCTGGGCCACTTTTAAGGGACATAGAAAGCAGTTCTGGCAGGACCAGGCTGAGATAGGGTCACTTGCCAGTATTTTCTGGAATGCAAGGGAAAAAATTAGTTGGAATAGTTCATTAATAACTTTTTTTACCTTGCTTACATTTTAAATTGATGATATTTTGTATAAATTGAGTTAAATATATTGATTAAAATTAATGTTTCTTTTTAGTTTTTGTTGTGTGACTTCTAGAAAATTTTAAATTCTGTATGTGGCTCACACTGCATTTCCACGGGTCTGCATGTGCTCTGTGAGAGGAACAGAAAAATGTCCGAAGGCAACCACAAGCCTTTGCCGTATCTAACAGTTAGGGGGTGTGGAAGCGAGGCCTGCCTCAGGCGGGAGATCGGTGCAGGCAATTTCTGACCACAGGTTTAGTGCAGACCAATAAACCAAAAGACATGGGGGAAAAGTGTCCCACAGGCCACATGGCAAGCATTTTGCAATAGCAGAATGTATGCATCAAACAGTGGCCATGAGTTTGAATTATCAGCTAAGCCCTCCAAGAAATAACTTAAATTGAGGTAGTACAGCATTTCATAGGCGTTAAAATGCTGTGCAAATGAAGACACTAACAAGTACCAAGAATCCGCTGACAAAATAACCTTCATCTAGCCCCCCACCATCTAGCCCCGCCCTGCACTTTTATTTAAAGTGCTGTAAACAGGCACTTTAAATAAAAACACAGCTTCAGAGCGAACCTCCTACTCCCCAGCTCCTTCCAATCAGACATCTAGCTCTAAGTCCCTTCATACCAGCAATTCTGGATCTGCCTCTGGCTTAATATTAAATGAAGAGGGGAAAGTGTGTGTGTGTGTATTTATATATTTTCAAATATATGTATATTACATGTAATATATTACATATTGATGTTGGAGTCTCTGTGATAAAAGGCAAATTTACTCAAAAAGAGGGGAA
This sequence comes from Trachops cirrhosus, assembly GCA_028533065.1. Lineage (NCBI taxonomy): Eukaryota > Metazoa > Chordata > Mammalia > Chiroptera > Phyllostomidae > Trachops > Trachops cirrhosus. Next base: position 159,924,145 of record CM052538.1, on the reverse strand, counting down.
CCTATTGAAAATCACTACCTTTATTTTTAAAAATACAGTTTATACAATAGATCAGTTCCTAAATTTCTCATCTGAGCCCATCCCTAGGCTGTTTAAGTAGCTGGGGGTCAGGGATATTTTAATATACACACTCACAAATAATAAATAAAATTCCCAGAACTGATATCCTAAGGGCCACCTGTCCAAGACAGGCACTCATACAAAGATGATTTATGACTCCTAAGTTGAATTCTAAATTGTTTAGTGGAACTTGAAATGCTTTCTTTCATAGACACTTATTCTGCATCTCAGTCCCAACCCCAAAAAGTTGATTTAACTCGTAACATAATCTCAATGTCCTATCAGTGAAACAAAACAAACCCATAGAAGCCATGTTGGCTTCTACATCATGGCATTTCTGTTGCACGAATTTCCTGGCTGTGAGTGGAATGGGAGTTGCAGCCTCCTACAGTCCTATTTCATTTAATAACATGGTATATCATACACACCCCATGTGTGTGGACAGGGGGAACCAGGGAGAAGAAAATATAGCTAAGAAAAAGAGTTAATTTGGGGCAGGGGAGGGTCATATCCAACCCTGTGTTCTTTCCCACCCCTGAGAATGAGCGTATGAATATAATCAAAAACAGTGATGACAGTGGGAAGTAAGACAAAGTTACTTCCTCAGTTTCTACAGGTCAGACCAGCTAATGGCAGGCACTGTCCATTCGCTTTTTTTTTCTACAAGATTGTGGCAAGTGGGAATCACTGACAACTACTTGCTCCCTGCAGGGTCAGTCTTGTTATGCTGAAGATTATGAAGTGGAGCGGCCCAAACTTCCAGTTTCCACGTCTCCCTAAGAGGCCAGCCCACCCTCAGATATATCCCCAGCTCTGTGAGGCTCAAACTCACAGCTTTGCAGAACGAACTCCTGCAGTTGCTCCACACCAGGACAGCACCCATCCCAGTACCCAGGCTCCTGCCCTTCAGTTCTCCAGACAGTCTCTGGCCTGTGGGTCATACAGGTGCTGGAGATGCCTACCTCTCCCATCCCTGAGATGGACTAGCCATTCCTATTGTGGTTTTGTGCTCATAAAGTGCACAGTTATAAACTGAAGAGCACCTGTATACATTTCTGACAGTGACATCAAGAAATTTTGTAAGAGTACAAATACCTCCTCTAGAGGGATTTTAAAGATTACCAAGGGGTTACTCCAAGCAACCAGCCTTTCCTCTAATTATCATTACAGACCTATTGTATTATGAGTTTTCATGGCCAGAAAGAGTTACACTACCAATTTGTAATTTAGAAAGCCCGTAAACTTGAAGGTGTTTCTTGAACTTTGAAGACAAATGATGAATGCTCTGGAGCTCTGCAACAGTGACCCTTCTCACCCTGGACCATTCTCAATGGCAGCTGCAATGCTATGGGTTGGGTACCACGTTTTATCCTGGGAGAAACAGCAGGCAGTTATGGAGACTAGCACTAGTGTGTGGGAAGGGGGTACCAACCACCCAGAGGGGGAAGGGGCTGCCTCCTCCTCAGATGCTAAGCCAGGCTAGTTGTTGGGGGGCGGGAGGTGGGGGCGAGCGGTGAGGGAAAGGACACTAATAACAGACCTTTGATTCCAGGATGGAGAGCTTGGCTGGCTTAGTGAGTGCCAAGGCTCCCTGTCAGTGGGACTGTATTACTTACTGTATGGGAAACACTAACCTAGAGAGGCCCATGCGCCAGGGTTGAGGGGAAAGGAAGTGGGTAAAGGTGAGAAGCAACAGGGGAAGTCTACAGATTAGGACACATTTTTACAAGTTGTGAAAGTTTGTGTGGCAGTGGGAAGGGTGGAAATGAGAGAGCGTGTGAGAAGGCTGCGCAGAGCTGGACTGTGGAAACGAAATGAGTGACTTACCGTGAAAGGCAAGGAACAGACGGCGAAGGTGATGGTCATAATAGCAAGGAGAATAAGGTGGTCTGTCTCCTCTGCCATGGACACCCTTTCCCCTCTCCTGCGGGTCGAAGGGCCTCCCCGGCCGCTGCCCACGGAGGGTCCGCAGCGGCTTCTCCTGCTCCTGCGGTACATGCGGATGAGATTGACGATGACACTGAAGTTGCAAGCGAGCACTGCCACGATGAGGAGCAGCAGCAGAGTGGCGTAAAGCTGCAGGTACGCGGTGCTCCCGTGCCTGAGGAAGCACCACGTCCCAGGGCAATACTGGACGTACTGCTCGGAGTTCAACAGCGGCAGAGAGCAAAAGAGCAGGGAGACCACGTAGATGGCAGGCAGAACTGCCAGGCCGCTGCGGCGCTTGACGTGGCGCTGATAGAAATAGGGGTGCCCGATGGCTAGGTAGCGCTCCAGGGCCATGGCGAAGAGCATGAGCATCGTGGCCAAGCTGAAGAAGGTCATGGCAAAGGCGAAGTAGGTGCACGCACGGCTCTCCGGCGCCAGTGCCACCAGGGTCTGGTTCCGCGCGTACGAAGCCAGCACCACGGGGCTGATGAGGCAGGTCCCGAGCAGGTCGGTGAACACCAGCTCGGTCACCAGCACGTGGAACAAGGAGATGGAGTTCCCGCGGCAGGCGCTGCGCCCCGCATCCCCCAGCCAGCGGCGCGCCAGCAGCGCCAGCGCTATGAGGTTCCCCAGTACCCCGGCCGAGAACATCACGGAGCTGATGGCTGGGCTTTCGCCCGAAGGGAGCCACTTTCGAGTCTCGCAGTCCTCGAAGCGGGAGTCATTGGAGGTATTGTCCATGGTGGGGTGCCGGCAGCAAGGATGTGTCTGTCCTCCTCTCCCGGCTTGTACCTGGCAGGAGGAGGGTCTGACAGCCGGAGCGCTCCGGGACCCAGAGAGAAAAGGGGAGGGATTGAAATCCAGAACCCCCTTCCGGCCCCCGGCGCTCCCGAGGGCTGGCTCGACCCGGGTCTCCCGCAGCTGCTGGACAGGCAGCTCGGCTGCAGCATCCGGCTGGTGCTCGAGGCTCCGCCGACTGGTGCCCACCGTGTGCTTCGGGGGCTGCTGCCTCCTCCTCCGCGGCGCCGGAGCTGGGCTCAGTGTTAAGGGTGTCCTGGAGCAGGCGCCCACGGGATGCCCCGGGGCACTATGAGCCGTACTGCGCCGGCGGGGAGTGGAGAGGGAGTGGGTCCCGGTACTGGCCGGGAGCGCTGCCGGGCAAGAGGCGTGCCGGCCGCCGGCGTCCGGCAGCTGCTTGCTTCCAGCGGGAGCGGTGTTTCTTGCTCCGCTCCCTCGAGTTTGGGTGCTCGAAGCTGCCCAGTCGTCTGGCCTGCTCTGGGAAGTGTTTAGCCCTGGCAGAGGGATGGAAGGCAGCAACAGGGAAAGCAAAGCTAGTCGCCAAAAAAGAGAGAAGTTAGGAAGACCCAGTCCCGTGAGATGTTAAAAAGAAGGGAGTAACAGACACCAAAGACAGCTTACAGTAAGACCAATATGTTCTTTATCTTCTTCTTCTTTTTAACATTCGCAGGAAGATACACTAAGAGGGCGGGACCCACACTGGGAGGAAGTGGAAAGCCAGCATGTCCATCCAAGCAACCAAACCATGCTTGCCGCTGAGCTGCCTGTTGCACTCACTATTGCTTTTATTAGGTTGCCAGCATTTCACCTTTTCTTATGCCAACACCATAACGGCTAACCAACTATTTGTTTAAGCAACCATTTCTTTTAAAAAGAAAAAAAATTCTTGTGGAGAATTTTTTTGTGGACATGGCTTTAACTACTGCACATTGTTCTCTCCTCAGGCTCTGCCTTGAAAGAAAAGGTCGTTAAGCTGTTAATTTTTTCACAGTTAACTGTGGCCTATCCAGCGAGACCCATTCCTGGTAAAGTTTATTGGTTAAGTGATCAGGTTAAGAGATTGCAGCTGACAAAAAATGTTTGCTTACCATCTACTGTCCCCCAGAGTCGTGTAAATGGGCTTATGTGTAACCAAAAAAATCCAGTTTGACAGACATGAGTAATTATATTCTATAAGGAAGGTCTTAATCATGTTTCGGAAAGGAGGAGGAGAGAAAGGTGGAAGGACTTGCATAGGAAACTGGCAAGGGAAAAAATTCATTATGTTGTAGCAAAGGCAAGATTGCTTGCTGGAAAGCACACCTTACTATAGAGCCTACTTGCTCTCCACGGATACTTTAGCTCACATTGTTAATTCTGGCCTGGGAGCTGGAAAGGGGTGGGGTTCCCAACAGGGCAAACTAAGGGGGTTCTCTTTTTCTCATATAAGAAGTTCAACAGTGGCAGGCTGGTGAGCCTGCCCTGGTGTCTCCTCTCCAGCCCTGTTATTCCTAGCACGCTGGCTTTCTGTCCGCATGCTCTTTCCCACCCGGTCACCAGTTGCTGCCTCTGTCAGTCAGGATCCAACCAGAGAAACAGACCCACTGAGTGATAAAGAATGAGAAATTTATCCTTAGATCCTAGACCTATGTCCTTCAATATGGTAGCCACTACCCACAGGTGGCTATTTAAATGAATTAAAATTAAGTAAGAATAAAAATTTTATTTCTCAGTTGTGCAAGGTGTATGTCAAGTGCTCAAGAGTTATATGTGCGAAGCAGTTATCATATCGGCAGCTCATATATAACACACTGTCATCTTCACAGGTGTTCTACTGGACAGGGCTCACATGATTGTGGGAGCTGACAAAAGAGTCTATGAAAGGCTGTTTGATGTCTTTGGTTCTAGTGTTGAGCCCGAAGTCACCATAGGTCAGCCAGAAGGAGTTAGGGTAGAAAGCTGGACTTGGATGAGGGCAAGAAGAGACTTGGAACCTGCAGGGGCAAACTGGAATTCATGAACAACTGGAATCCTCAAAGACAGACTGGACCTGCATGTATCTCTCACTACCTCTAACCTTGATAATGAAGAAGAAGCTAGCACCCTTCATGGAGCTGTGCATGCACTTGACTTAGGACTTGGAGAGACTAAAGACGGAGATCTGGCAGGAGCTGGAGTCTTGGTGCTGCCTCATGCCAGCAAGGTGAGCCAGCAGAGTTACCACCATGCCTGGAGCCCTGCATTGTCCCCCAGAGCATGAAAACCATGGCTGATGCTTCGCTGCTGTCTTCCAGATCTTATGCAACATTTCTCTGAGACCAACAGTAACCTATGCAGGATTCTGGAACACAGATCCTGCTTAGCTGAGTTGATGTTGTACAAAGTCACCACAACTACCCAGCAGCTCCAGGCATCAAGTCTGCATTGAAGGCAGAGGGTGAGGGAGAGTCAGCACCTGTGAGTTTGCTTTGTCTTGTGCCTGTTTTTTTTTTTATCAGGAGAGTAAAAGGTTTTCTAGAAGCACCCCAGTAGACTTTCCTTCTCATATCATTAGCCAGAACTAGGTAAAATGGCCAACTCTGAGCTCTAAAAGATGCTGGAAAGGGGGGTATTGAACATTTCCAGCCTCTTCTACATAAGAGGCAGGCAAGGAATGATGATGTGTTAGTCAGCCAACAGTGTCTGCTGCAGATCTAACACAGTGCATTACCCACTATCAAATCCTAATATTAGCTGGAAAGGAAGCTTGAGAATACCTATTCCAAGAATACCCATTTCATTCACACTTGAAGAAACTGAGGCATAGAAAGGTTGAGTGGCTTACCCAAGGACACAAAGAGTTAGTGCAATAAAACTAGGAGTGTGGAAACCAGACCATCAAATTTCTATTTCAGGCCCCTGTATATTGGCCACTCTGTCCTTTTAAGGCCCTAAAGGAGCATGTGGCAAGATACACAATCCTCAACACTGAACTTGAACTCATTGGCAAATCATTCAAAACAATTTAGATGTTACTTTGTGACTGACACATTGGTAAAGGTTGAAAAGATTGCACATACCCAGTATGACCAAAGATGGAAATGGTTTCCAGACTGACAGCTGTCAGAGGGGAGGGGAACTGGGGGATGGGTGAGACAAAACAACGTGGTTGAACAACAGAATATATATATAAAACACATAGACACAGACAACAGTATGGTGGTAGGCAGAGGGAAATTGGGCGGAGGCAGGTGCAAGAAGGCAGAGTGGGGATCAATGGGGACAGAAAGAGAGTTTAGGAGATGAGCACATGAGGCACTATGCAGATGATGTTTTTTTGAGTTGTACGCTTGAAATCTGTATGGTTTTGTTAACCAATTTCACCCCAATAAACTAAAAAATAAAGATGAAAATGGTCTCACTGTGGTGAGAGTGTGAGTGGATACATCCTTCCTGGTGGGAATAGTTTATTTATTATTAAAAATTTTGAATATGCTTTAACCCAGAAATAATAAAATGTATTACCCCAAAGAGACATAAATGCACAAAGATTTAACACACACACACAGAGAAAGCAGAAGGAGCATTCCTTATTGCAAGAATCTAGAACTAAATGCCCTCCCATAGAGGACTGGTTTGATACATTCAGTACACTTATGCAACAGAATATACAGTCATTAAAAAGGATGATGTGTGTCTACATTTATTGATAATGATATTTATTATCTGTTGAATTAAAACCATGTATACTATTTCAGTCACATAAAATTACATGCATAAGTATTTGCATAAAGAGGTATCTAGAAGGATGTTTAGCAAAATATTAATTGTAATTTCTCTTGGTAGTGCTTTCTTTTTTATGCCTGTCTCTCTTGGTTGATTTTTTTTCTTTAAGTATGTGTTACATTTATATTAGGAAATGAAAAGAAGCTGCTTTTTATTTAGAAAAAAAAATTATTGGAGGAGACTGTTTTCTACTTGGCTAAAGGCAGGAAGTTAAATGCTATTTTTTTAAATTTTTATTTTAATCGTTGTTCAAATACAGTTTTCTGTCCTTTACTCCCATCCCAGCCCACCCACCCATCCCTCCCCACCTCCCTCCCATTTCCATCCCCCTTACTTTTTGTCCATGTGTCCTTTATATTTGTTCCTGTAAACCCTTCCCCTTTTAGATGTTAATGTTTTAAACTTTCTTCCAGTTCTATACTTTAATGAGTGAGGAGGTCTTGTGGTAGGTTGAGACTGATCAAGACGATTGGAGGTGCTACTATACATTTTCACAAGCGTTTTGCAATTCTCCTACTTATTGGAAGACTGGAAATCATCATACATTATTCACATTTTCAGAGATGGTACCCTGACCCACTTCAAGTGACTGCTTTGTCATTAGATTCTTGCCATCCCTTAGTGTCATTGCTTGACCCAGTTCTGACACTACCATCATCAGGAAGTCCCTCTTTTATAAAGGTGGTAACAAATCAATCAAAAGGTCAAAAATTTAAAAAAAAACAGTCAATATAGACCAACCTCCGGATATGTTCAAAAAATTAAGGAAAATTGTGAGTAGGTGGGTAAAGAACCTTAATAGAGAAACCGAAACTATGAAAAAGATCTAAATGGAAATTCTAGAACTGAAATTCATAGCAGCTTGGGTTTGGCAGAAGCAAGGGTGGACTTGAAGACTAATCACATCTGGTTGCCTTTCTTTCCATGTCACATTACGTTTGTGCTCATGGGAAATATTCTCACTCTTTCCAAACCATGTAAAGCTCAGGTAACTCTTTACACTTGCCTGTCCTGTTTCTACCCAAGAGGTGAAACATCAGTTTTCTATGCTCTCAGATGCCTCAAACCTCTCGAGATTTTGAGGGCAAAGAGACACATTACCTAGGAACCCCCTGCGTTAACATCTTAGCTCTCATGTTCTCTTGCACTTTACCTTCCCCCCTTCACAGTCTCTGGAAGTTGTTGGGGGGAGAAGTGGTACAATTTTGCTCTTCCTCATTTCTGATCTGGTCTCCTCTAGGCCTACTCTTTCAAGTCATAAGTCAAGAATTGATGGCCATGTTGTGTTGCATTGTCCTTTCTCTGAGGCAGTAAGCATAGAATGCTCCAGCTGCTGCTAAAACCAGAGAAAGGTCTGGAGTATCAGGAAGTACTGGGCAAAAAATACATAGGTTAGTATGTCAAATTAGTATCTGGCCACCTTTGCATTCATGTAGGCGTGTGTGTGTATTCAAGGGAATGGGATTTATTACAACTTCACAAAATTGTTTGAGAAACAACTTGATAAAGCCTTTGCAAAATGCTGAGTCAATAAAAACTGTTTTACAAATGGATGTAGAGTACAACAGTTCTCTTGTCCTCAGATGGGAAATATCAGAAAGGCAAACCCATGGCACTACTTGTTAGCACCAGGAATTAGATCAAATGAATCACTCCAATAATGTTAGGAAGACAAATTACCTGTGATTCTAAATTTCTGGTGAAGATTGATAGAGCACAAAGAACCCAATATAATTATGAAAATTCTCTTAGAAAGAGTTTGCTTCTAAGGATAGAATGAACTATAAGACAGTAAAGCACATATAACACAAAAATAAAGCTATGGTTGTTCAATTTGGTTGTAGGGAGTAACAACTCATTACAGAAATTTTGGAAAAAGGAGGAAGAAAAAAAGTCACCCATGAATGTATCCATCAAAAATGGCCACTCCTAACATTTCAATGTTTCCTTCAATCTTTCTTCCATGCACTTCTGTTTCTGTAGTTGGGATAATAATATTGGTAATTTTTATACTGCTTTTTAGAAAGCTTAAAATTATAATGAATAACTTACATTATAATATGTACATGCTCTGAGATGCAGAAATTGCATTTTTAGAATACTAAAATCCATTATTCTATTCTGTTAGCCACATATTTACGGAGGCAGCACAGTATGGTTTCCAGAGCATGTGTGTTGGAGTCAGATTGCTTTGAATTCAAATTTTATTTCTGTCCTTGGAAAAGTTACCTCATTTCAATGTGCATCAGGTCCCTCATCTGTAAAGTGGGGGCATGACAGTACTCACCTCAGAGGCTGTGGTTGAACTGAGGGCCTGGCTCATAGGGATCACTCAGCAGATGCCAGGTGTTTCATTATTGAGCCACGTCCCGAGTAATGCTAATATGGTCCCATCCTAGTGAAGCTCATAATGAGATGATGATAATAATAATAAAGGCTATAATTTATTAAGAGCTTACTATATTCCCTAAACTGTTAAATTCTCCTTATACATTATCTCTTTAATTTTTTGAAATTTTGTGTTCTTTTCTTAAAATTGAAGTATGATTGAGATACAAAGAACTGTATATATTTAATATATACATTCATACTTTGGGTGAGAAAAGCGAAAGGACTAAGCAGTACAAATTGGTAGTTCCAGAATAGCCACAGAGAAGTGGGTTACAGCATAGGGAGTGTAGTCAATGATATCTGGGTGAGTATGTGTGGGGCCAGGTGGGTACTTGAAGCAGGGGGGCCAGTCTGTAATCAGTACATGATTTTCTAACCACTTTGCTATATATATCATTCATTTTTAAAATTCTACAGGAAGGGTCAGAGATATTCTCATTTTGCAGATGAACAAACTGAGGCTAAAAGGACAAATGCTCAAAGTTGTAAGTATAAGGAAGTTCTTTTCACTGTTGTTTATATGTTACCTTTAGGAACTAACTAAATGTCCAGTGGAAGGGAGTTCTACAAATACATTAGGTGTACCGGTTCAATGGAATATTTTGCAACTATTTAGACATAGAACTCTACATTTATTTATATGGGTAGATGTCTACAGTGTTAAATGCATGATGCAAATCATGGAACACTATGTATGATATGATTTAATTTCTGTAAAAATAAATACTGAAATATATGACTGGTGAACTTTCCATCAAGAATAAGTTCTGTTATGTACTCCCCAAAGTCAACTTTTCTTTATAATATCAAGCGTGTTAAAATTTGGCTTATTAAAAGATCAATGATCAATTTTAAAAGAATAAGTTATTACCATCTTAATAACTTACAAATATTTAATACCTAGGTATCAATATTTAATAGAAAACTGTATCAGCTATCCATTTCTGTATAACAAATCATTCCAGAGCTTCGTGGTTTAAAGTAGTCCTTTTATCTTCTCATGTTTAGTGGTTCAGTGACGTTGGGCTGGACTCAGCTAGGTGGTTCTGTGCTGGTCTGAATGGGATCGTTCTAGTGGCTGAAGTCATCTGGTGGCAAGACTGGGAGTGGTTGGTCTAAGAGGCCTCAGTTGGTAGGGCTTGTCTCGTTTTCCAGCAGGCTGGCCTGAGCTGGCTCATGTGGTGGCATGGTGTCCAGCAGGGTGAAACTGGAAACTGTAAGGGCAAGACTTGGAAGTTTTACATCATCGTGTCACTACACTCTGTTAGTCGAAGCCAGTCCCATGGCTGGCCTGGATTCAAGGGGTGGGAAGTAGGCCCTGTCTCCAGATGAGTGAAGCGTGCATGTGGGACGGAGGTATTACTGCAGCTGTTTTGTAAACAATCTGCCACTTTTACTATGAAATCTATAGTTATTATAATTACTATGTTTAACATGACAGGTCTATTTTATTTAAGATTAAAAAGAAAAGTATTACTCATAGAAAATTCCACTCTTTGACCATGCTTTCATACTTTGAACTCCTGATTGATTTTTCACTGTCAGAAAGTAACTATTACTTGACATAATTTTAAAAAGGGGTGAAAAATGAGTGTATGCCTTGGAGGTTGAGCCACTTCCATTTCTCCATTTCTGTTACCTGCCCTCAGGAGCCATCTGAAGTATCACAAATGAAGAAATACCAAATTCCCACTACCTCTTCTCCCAAGTTTTCACATTTTCTTTCTCCTGTGAGAAAATTATCTTAGAGTAATCAAATAGCCCCAACTGATTAGGGAAAGTTCTATTTTACAGAAGAATGTTAGCCAAGAACATAGAAGGAATGATAGAATTAGAAAATCATCATTCTGTCACCTCTATTAAAATGATAGATTTAGGGTATTCAATTGCTATTAAAATATTTAAATCCATGATTGATGGGAAGTAGACATTCTTATAAGACCACAAAGTAATACCACAGAGATCACTTTCTCATTGGGTGCAAGGAGCACTAATTGTTCAACATAAGGCTGCCATGGCTGGTGTGGCTCAGTGGATTGAGTGCCACCCTGCTAACCAAAGGGTTGCTGGTTCGATTCCCAGTCACAGCACATGCCTGGGTTGTGGGCCATGTTCCTGGTGGCAGGGGTGGGGTGTGCGAGAGGCAACCACACATTGATGTTTCTCTCCCTCTCTTTCTCCCTCCTTTCCCCTCTCTCTAAAAATAAATAAATAAAATCTTTTAAATAAATAAATAAGCAAACAAAAGGCTCAGGCTATAACCTTAATCCAGGGGTGAATCTTAGCAACCAGTTAATATGTATCTTCTCTGATACGAAGAAAATGCAACATGAAGTACAATACAACATCATCTATGATATATCCTAGCTAAAACAAAAATAAATCTGAATGCATCAAGTTTTTCATTTTAACTTTCAGATTTCAGTTTTGGGGTTGAAGAACAAGTTGAATGGCATGACAAGGTGGCAAGCAGACAAACTCAGACTGTGGGGCAGCTGACTGGGTCTTCAACAGTGATGTTCATTAAAAAGAGAAAAAGGAGTGTGCTAGATCAAGAGACTTACGGGACATCATGATCAGATGTGAGGCATGGTCGCAGATGGAGTTGTGGTTTGAACAAACGAGATGTAGAGGGCATTTTGGGAACAAATCGTGGAATTTGAGTATCAGTCAGGTATCACACAAGAGAAAACGTATTGACATGGAAAGCTGGAGAATCTTAATAAAATAAGCAGATAAAGCAACATAGTATGTCTCATTTCAGTAACACACACCCACACATAAATGTCTTGAAGGTCATACACTAAGTTGTTAATAATGGTGATTTCTTGGTGGTGGGAATATGATGTGTTATTTCAGTCTTCTCAAGTTTTTTGTAACCTTCTACAATGCACACATGCTTTTTAATATTAATAATAGATAGAAGGAGGCGGTGACCGAAAGTGCAAAGAAGATGACTGAGGAGGCCTCCGTGGGAGGTAGTACAGTCCAGCATCTCCATCTGGGGCAAAAGTTCCACATCCGGGATGGAAGTCCAGAATCCTGGCCTTTTAATTCATCCATCAGACTGCATCCAACAGAGGGAATAAGATTCCTGAGCAAGCCATCCCACGTAGAAGAGTTTTATGGGCCATTTCCACCTCTGGATTCCATGAGAAGTAGTCCTACCTGCTCCTCTTCTGTGAGACCACAAAGCTACTGGGACTTGTTATATTATCTGAGACTTTCATTGTTCAGGTCTAGTACCAGAGAAAGAGTTCTCAGGCGCCTACCATCCCCATCTGTTGTTGGCGTCTAGGTATAGGAACATGGAGGGAGGAATAAATGCTTCTGGAGAACGTGGCTCTTCATTTTGTTTTTGGTTCCAAGTAGCTTTGAGGCAAAGCTGGGTTACTAGAAAGAGATTATGCACATTAAGTAGGGCATTTGAAATTTAAATATAACAAACTGAGGAGAAAGTTTAGAGTGAACTCAGAGCTAGAGAATGGCTGAGCCCAGATGTAACCTGAGGACATCCAAAGCTAAACCCCATCTCCTCCCGCAACTGGCAAAGCAGGAGACACGCATTTCAGGCCCCCAACTGGACCCTTGATCAGATGTACCCTGGCTGGAGAGACCCCTAGTCAGATTAACCACACATCAAAGCCTCAAATTCCTTCCTTATCTTGGTGCTCTATGGAATCCAACTTTAACAGGATATATATAAAAAAAAATTCACACCCATACACCCACAACAGAACCATTACCTGGGCCCATAGCACTTTTCTTTGGAATTTCAGAGGACAGTTATTAGATTGTAATTCCATGGCAGAAATATTAGGGCTTTGAGAATAATTTGCACCCTGATTTTCTTTTACCATCTTCCTCTCCATTGTGAACTTTAATCCAAAAGAAATCCAAATACTCAACCCAAGAAAATCTGTCACTTAAAAGCAGCACTAGTAATAGAAACAAAATTATTTATAGCTAGAGATTGTTTTCTGTATCCCTAAGACTAAAGAAAACACACTAGATTGATTATCTTTGAAGTCCCTTGTAGCTAAAAATTCTTGACTCCTGCGGTTGTGGCAGATGATTATTTTAAGCACTTGTGCTCCCTCTAGAGGAGCAACATAAAAATATCAGGGCTGGAGGCTTTTGTCAAAAGTTTTAAGTTATTGATAGGAGGTGAAAGAATGGAGCAAAAAGGCAAAAGGACTCATCCTGGACATGGACAACAGGGTGGAGTGCAGGAGGAGGGGCTATAAGAGGAATATAGGGTAATGAAAAAATACAAATACATAAAATAACATTGTCCAGTGAGGAATCACTCACCGTAGGCAAAAAAAAAAAAAAATGGTTTTGAACTTAAATTTTGGTGTTATTTAAAAGAGCAAGAACCCATTTGTAAATAATCAGAAAAATAGAGTTTTAAGTAACTATAATTTTTTAAAATTTATTTATTTTGGACAGAGGGGAAGGGAGGGAGAGAAACACCATGTGGTTGCCTCTTATGAACCCCCTACTGGGTACCTGACCTGGCCAGCAACCCAGGCATGTGCCCTGACTGGGAACTGAACCAGTAACCTTTTGGTTCATAGGCCAGCACTCAGTCCACTGAGCCACACGAGTCAGGGCTAGTTAATTATAATTTTTATGTTACAAAAGTAGTAATTCTCCACAATCATGCCATTTTAATATGATTCCTGTTTCTAATTTGAAATATGTCCTTCCAGATTTGTCTGCTATGCAATACACAGAAAATGCTGCATCCTGCCTTTTTCCCTCTCATTGTGTCTGCTACTTCAAAAGTCTGAAAAGCATGAAAAAAGATAACATAGCAAAGATTTATCAGGCCAAAATTTAAACAAAAATGGGAATCTAAAGGGAAAACAGAACATTGACATTGCTTTTGCCTCTGAGGACATCTGCCAACTAAGGACACTTGTTTTTTATTTTTTATGCTCCCTCAAGGCCCACAACTTCGGAAATTAAAATCTAAGTTTTGGTAAAGATGGCAAGTGTGATAGGAAATCTTCCTCCATAGGGTTAGGGTCCCCGAAGGACTACTTCCTCAGGCTGAGAATGAACCAGAAGTAAACCTCTTTCACTCTACCCTACCTCCAGAAAACTGTAAGAAAAATAAAATTCTGTGATGTTGGACAGTACAGATGGAGAAAAGAAAAGATAACAGAAAACCCCTGTCTCTAGGAAGTTACGGCCACCTGCTGGCTGTCCCTGTGACTTTGTAACATCTCACCTGTATGGTCCAAAAATGTCTCCTGCCCCAAACTGGTGTAAAGTAGGCCCGGACTGATGCAGGTCCTGATGAAGGCAAATCTTCTCTGAGGAAGGCACCATTATCCTAGGCATCAGAAAAATCTCAGAAATAGGAGCAGTTAGCATATCAGGCTTACCAGGAAATGGGATGCCAGATGCCAGAATCAGCAGAAACACACCTGCAATGGCTTCAGGTATCTTTCATTATCTAAAGTCTCATATTGAATTCCAGGAAACAAGTAGGTTTGGATTTACTCGAATTTCCACGCTGTGCAAAATTTTGCCACACGCTGCCCAAAGCCCCAAACTCAAGAACCTAATAGATTCAGATGATGAAACTCAATAAGCGAAAGCAGACAACCTTTTATAAATAGGAAAAGACTTCCACAGACAGATCCCTTGCAGACACGGATATCCAAAGGCCAATAAACATGGGAAAAGGTGCATCTCAGGGATAGGCAAGTTAAAACAACAATGTGTTACTACTCTACAGTCTCAGAATGGCTAACCTGAAGTAGAACGGCAATATGAGGTATTGGCGAGCATGCAGATTGACTAGAACTGCCGTGCACTGCTGTAGAAATCAGTACGATCCATTTTGGAAGACAGCTTGGCAGTCTATACTAGGGACAAAGCTTGCAACCTAGCATTTACATTCACAGTCATACACGTGATAGCAAGCCATGCTCGTGTTCGTGAAAGAGGTGTACAACAATTTTTATTACTATTTATAATAGCCCCATCAGAAATAACTCAAACTGCTATCAACAACAGTGTAAGTTAATCTATCATAGTAAATTCATATAGCGGAATACAACACGCTACAACAATGAGAATAAGTAAAACATAACTGTCTGAATAATGTGGATAATTTCATGAGCATAATACTGAATGAAAAAAGCCAAGTAGTATATACTGTGTGATTCTATTTATATAAAGCCCCAAAGCAGACAAAATTAATATATGCCAAGAAAGTGGTTACCCTTTGTGGGTGAGGTTAATAGCTAAAAGGGAATTTGAGAGTGGGGTGGGCTGGTGGTGTTCTGTTTCTTGATATGAGTGCGGGTTACTTAGGTGTTTACTTTGTGAAATTAATTCCACTGTCTACACATAATTTGTGTACTTTTCTGTATATATATTATACTTTAATAAAAGTTGAAGACTTTACAAAGAGACATTGAAGAAGACCTAAGTAAATTGGGAATATACCGAAGTGATCAACAGATCCAGGAAGTACCAATATCCCAGCAGGTTTTTTGTTTTTTTTTTCTGGTAGAACTTGGCAAGCTTGTTTTAAAATGTATGTATACAGAAACACAAAGCACTAATAAGATTAGCAGGGCCCACTTGCAAAAGCACTGGCTGGAAATACGTAGTGTGCCAGATATTGTAAAACCATAGTAACTAAGATAGTAGGCCAATGGGATCGTATAGACAGACTAGAAATAGACATTTAAATTTGGACACTTGATATATGACAGATGATACTTAATACCTATGGGGAGAGGATAAACGTTTCAATAAAAAGTTCAATTGGAGACAACTGGTTATTTACACAGTAAAATATGAAATTGGATCTCTACATACACAAAATAAATTACAGGTGTATGAAAACCCAGGAGTGAAAGGCAAAACTATAAAGTTTTTATAAAATAATACAGAAAACATTTGATGACTCCAGGTCAGGAAAAAATGTCTCAGACAAGACATTAAAAAGCTTAACCATAAAAGAAAAGCTTAGTAAATTAGGTTCTAATAAAACAAAAACTTCTATTCCTCGGAAGTCACCATAGAGAGACTGAAAAGAGAGACTATAGAATGGGAAAGGGTCTTCCCAACACACATAACCAGCAAAGTAACAG
Organism: Trachops cirrhosus; assembly: GCA_028533065.1. Lineage (NCBI taxonomy): Eukaryota > Metazoa > Chordata > Mammalia > Chiroptera > Phyllostomidae > Trachops > Trachops cirrhosus. Next base: position 159,908,102 of record CM052538.1, on the reverse strand, counting down.
CAGACAGGATATTTGCAATCGATGAGAAAAGACGGACAGGAAAAACCTAGGCAAAGGACTTGAACAGAAGTTTTATCAAAAGACAATTTCCAAACAGCCAACAATGTATGGGAAGGTGTGCAACATCTCTATTATTAGGAAGGAAAGCACATTAAAATCTCAATGAGATACCATTACAATCTTATCAGAATGGCAAAAATAAGTGACAAAGATAGGGAGCAATGGGACTATCAAACAACGCTGGGGGTCAATGCATATACCCTACAATTCGGCAATTGCACTCCTGGGTATATGCCTTAAACACACTCTTTTACGTGTACAATACAATATATGACAAGAATAGTCAAAGCAGCATTATTTGTAACAGGCAAATCTGGAAACAACCCAAACGGTCATTGGCAGCACAGGATATATCCGTACAATAGAATACAATTTGACAATGAAAATGTGTGAACAGCAGCTCACATACAGTGAGGCTGAATTTCAAACATAACAGGTCGTGGATGCATTGGCCTGTCCAGATCCCCTTTCCAGGCCAGTGTGCCCACCCCTCAGCTCCTGCATGTATTGACTGATAATGGCTCACAATTGTCCACTGCTCCAGAAAACTGCCCTTGGCTTAAAGGGTACCTACCCTCCAGCACACCCTGGCCAAAGACTTCTTAGTGACATGCAGGCACAGTATCTCAGTAGGACTAACACTGTGATGGTATTCATATTCCAGAGCTCCCTTGGGGGTCAGGTTGAAGTGAGACCTCATCGTTGCCTAGTTCCTGGCCGTGCCCTGTCCTGTGTCCCTCGCCACCTTTCTCCTGATGGAGACCTGACTCCCTGTCCTTGCCTCTGCATGTGAGGAATCCAACCTGAGACATATTGCTAAGCTAGAGAGAAAAACACTAAAGAGTACATGTATTATGGTGCACAGATGTGGCAAACAAAGAAAAGCGAAGACATGGTTAAAAGTCAGGATAGCGTTTGCCCTACAAGCTGTGATCAGGGAAGGCATGTGGAGCTTCTGGTCCCGGCAATGTTCTCTTTCTTGACCTGTCCTGCATCTGCATAAATGTTCACTTTATAATTATTATTTATTGCATAAGCATGTTTTATGCTCTATTTAGTATGTGTGGTATACACAAAAGGAAACATTTCCAAGTAATTGAAGTTTCTTTTCAGGTTTCAACTTCAATAAAAATGTATTTCTTAATCAAAGAAGATGAACTGTTCAGTTTCTGCTTCCTTACATTTGTTGAGATTTTCCTTGTATCCTAGAATTCAATCAAGGCTTGTAACTATTTTATGTATCATATTTATCAATAAAATTTGCTGGATTTATATGTAATTTCTATAGCCATTAATTTAAAGTAGTATGTTTTCTATGACTGCAGGAAAAATTATCCCCAAATTTAGTAGCTTAAAACACTTTTTGGCCTGAGTGGCTGCAGGGGCTGCGGAGCCTGTGGGCGGAGTCTGCTGTCATGCTGCTCCTCTGCCCGGGCTTCCGGCTTCGGCGATGGGCTGGTCCAGGAGGAGGGACAGCGCTGCCACCGTTTAGCCTGCAACACCTGCCCCTTTGTGCGCATCATCGCCAGCAAGGTAACCAATCGCAAGTATGTGAAGCTGAAAGAAGTGGATGATGGGCTTGGGGGAGAAGCTGCCTGGGTGACGGCTGACTCTGCAGAGATACGTCCCACATGTGAACATCCTTGTGCCTACACTTCATGCAGCTTCAGACCTGCTCTGCAGACGAGCCGATGACAACCTTCTGCAAGTGCTGCAATGCTCAGTGTGGACACCGCTGGAGGGACTGCGGCCACGCTGGCCCACCTGCGTCAGCATTTGTTTACCTCATTCCCCAGAGTGGATTTCCAGCTGGGAGCCATCACTCTGTGTCCTGAGGGTCTTTGCTGGTGTGATGGACAGCTAATTCTTTTAGGGTTGTTGGCCACGGTGTCAGGAAATGGATAGCCCCTCTGCCAGTCAGTGGATGAACTCATTAATGTTAAGGGAATTTCTGTTTTGGGGGAAGATCATCCACAACTAAGTACACTCTGTTTAAGGTCACGTTCATTCATCTTTTATATTTATTGGGCAATTACCATTCTTTTACCATCAACCAATACTCTTCAATATTTATATCATCTGCACAACTAAAAAAGTAAAATGTATTTAGTACATTAGTTGTTTCTAATTATTTAACTGTTAATTACAAACTTATTTAATCAAAATTTATTCCGAATATTTAATTAAAATGAAAAGTTAAACAAACAGAGGACCTTTCTTATGTCACGTGTTCTGTGGGCCAGGAACTTGGGTGCAGCCTACCTGGGTCCTGTGGGTGTCTCACCAGGATGCGGTCCAGGTGCTGGCTGGGGCTGCAGCCGCCTTGAGGCTGGACTCGGAAGACTCCACCTGCAAGAACGCTCATGCGGTTGTGGAGGATTCAGTTCCTCGTCATTTGATGTGTGAAGGGCCAGCTCCTTGCTGCCTGTTGGCGGGCGGCCTCCTTCAGTTTTTTGCCATGTAAGCCTCTCACAGCACACACAGCAGTTGGCTTCCATAGGAACAGGTGAGCAAGGCAGGAGCCAGAGTCCTTTTGGTACTTAATCTAGAGTATGGGCTCCCACGTGTGTTTTGCTGTATTCCACTCACCAGAAGCAAGTCTCTAGGTCTAGCTCACACTTGAAAGGAAGAGATTACACAAGGGCGTGAAGACCAGGAGACAAGGCACGTTGGCAACTCTATTAGAAGCTGCCTACTGCACTGACAGAGCTCCCCAGCTGGCTTCTCCTTTGTTGCTTTGGAGAATCACTAACCATTGTTAAATAAATAAAATCCTGACTGACACTCACCCTCGACACAGAGTTTCACATGTACAAAAGCAGTGGGACCACAAACCAACATCTAATAGCCAGAGGTTGTCATTATGACTTTGGAGCTTATATTTTAAAAACTGTTCATTTTTTTCTAGCCACAATACCATTTTACATATGGGAGGTATCTTTCCCAGCTGCTAAAACCTCTTGTTGAATATCCATTTGAGCTTGTCTGGGGTCCACTGCATGTCTTTTGTGAGGTGCCTCTAAGGCCCTCAAAGTGAACTGTAGGTCTGTATCATAGACTATGTCTAAAAACAGACCATCAGAAATAGAAATATATTTAAACAAATGTCCTATTGTGTATTTGATCTACCTTTGGTGGGGCATGAAAATCATCCAAGACAATAGGGAATTTTTTCTTTTCTCATGGTTTTAGTGCTTTTTTTTTTCTTTGTACTTTAATTGTCATATTGTTTGGTCAAAATAAGTCCATGCTGTAAGGTGTTCACTACTGATTGTATCTTATAGCCACAGACTGACTTTTTAACTGTTTAAAACTTACTGCCTTAAATTCTACTTTGCCTGATATTACTTTTTAAAAAATTATATTTCACATAATTAAAAGTATCTAAAGTATTTTTAATTTTTACTTATTGATTATTGATATATATATTTATTTTTTAGAGAGGGGTTAGAAGACAGAGAGGGAGAGAGAGATGGAAACATCGATTTGTTGCTCCACCCATCCGTGCCCTCATTGGTTGATTCCTGCATATGCTCTGACCAGGGACCAACCCACAGCCCTGGTGTATCGGGAGGACACTCCACCTGAGCTCCCTGGCCCAGGCTGTGATAGTACTTTTTGTTCACATTTGAAGGATAGAAATTTGGTTCCGTTGTAGCTTTTGAGGAGGATCGTTTTATTTTGGATGTGCCAGACATGACCAGTAAGTCATTGTGCTTTTTTTAAAAACTTGGTAATTCTCTGGGTCATTTTTAATTTGAGGGAATTAAAGAAGTCTTTCCCAACTCATCACGAATTGTGTTGCATGGCACTTAGTGTTTTTATATACTATTCCGTACCCATAAGAAATTGATGTTGGCAACCAACTTCATTGTTGCCCAGGTGTCTATACAATGCACTTGGATTAATCCTTTTTTATTAGATTAATCTTAAACATCAATTTTTTTTTATTTTGAGCTTTGCTGTGTTAAAGTCTATGGCCCATACTGATGCACTTGGTAACATTTGCATTGCATTATATTATTTTTAACTACTAATTTGTCCTTTGTTTCCAGTTGGATACTAAACATTTTCCATGAATTAAGAATAAATGTAAGGCCCTAGGAACTTGACTTAAAGGTATACTTTCTTATTAGATTTGATTAGAATATGCTTTATTGTTCTTTACTGGTTTTAGCATTTAAGTAGCAAAAAGAATAAAAAGGTTAATTAAAGTTAATTCCTTCTTCTTTCATATACAGAGTATATGCAAAGCAGAGTAAGATGGATTCTAAATACCTTCTCCTGAGTACGCACAGTATTTTAAAAACTGTCTGGAAGGTTGAAATTTTCACCTCACTGAGGTCAGGTGAGATCTGTTGATTCGTTTCAATGAGTTACGCAATTGTAGGAAAAGGCAGGGAGCGCAAAAGCCCTAATTACAGTTCCACCCCTTACCCGTAAGCTCAGCTTTCCTCTGCTTGGAAGCCCTACTGGAAATGCCCAGACTGGCAACTCCAGTCTCACTCATGAGTGGAATTATAAGAGAAGGCGTGAAACACTCTGTGCCAGTAAGACAAGGCTGTTTTCACAATGTCAAAACTCCCTAGTAAACCAACTTTTAAAGTTGTTCATTTTGTTCATTATGAATTGCTATTTCCTGGATAAAATTGAAACAAGTTAGTTTCCATAATTTCTATGACAGTAGGAATAAATAGGGAACAAAAATACTTTCTCCTGCACGTATTATTTTCACCTTCGGATGGCCTAAGAAAGAACTCCTCATATGCTAGAGTGAGAACGTTCCGCATCAGATACAGAGGACTCTGACCAGGTCATAGCAGCCTCTTATTGAAGATACTTGTGTTTGGGGGGGAGATTATGGAAGAGAACACCTTTTATTCAATATATATTTATAACATGCTTATGGTTCTTCAACAGTGCATGCTAGTTGTTTGTGAAAAAAAGGAGAAAAACAGTTGAATATCTAGCCCCCAAGTCTTTTAAAGCCTGGAAAGGAAGGTGAAAACATATATCTCTAAAAATACACAAAAAGTTCAAATAACAAAAGTTTAAAAACAGCTTTATGTATTTTAATGGAGATTTCTATTCCACTGAAAGCTTAAAATATTATTAAACCCCTAATGGAATCTTCGATAATGTTTTTGTTGGTTTTCTTTGACAACCGAACAACTGTAAGGCCGAGGCCCAATCGGCACCCGTGGGAGGCTGCAGAAGGAGCCCATCTCAGGGAGCTGCTTTCCCTCTGTGGGCCCAAGGCTTGTCCCTGCCGTCAGTGCTCTGATCATGGGAAAGAGTCAGGGCTGACTGCCCTGGCGTAAAGGCTGGAACTGCCTTAAGATCATTACAGGTAAAACGCTCCTGGGAGTCAGGTGTGAGTGATTAGATCTGAGAACCAGAGCTCAGAGAAACATTATGAATGGCGTCTATTGTATCACTTTATCTTCTGGTCCCTTTTACCTTTCCTTTCCTTTTCTTTCTTCCTCTCTCTGTCTTTTTTTTAAATTTTGCATGTATCAGTGATTCTTACATTTTAACATGTATGAAAGTCACCTGGTAGACTTGTTAAAGCACAGTTTGCCAGGCCCGCCCCCAGAGACTCTGGTCCAATAGTTCTGGGTGGGGCCAGAAAATCTATATTTCTATTTATGGAATTCCTTCTCTGCCCTAAAGTTTCATGAATACCTGGCCCAGTCAGCCTTTGATGGACTTATGAACAAAAAGAACATCCCTAATACTTAGCCTTCTATGAACTTGGCTGGGAAGTATATAATTAAAATCTAGATATAACCCACAAACTTCACTGGATTCAGTCCTGCAATCTTTTGTCCAGATACACTACAAATGTTAAAAAAAAAAAAAGAAGAAGAAAGAAACAAAAGAAAAAGAAAAAAAGTTTTTCAGAATTTTTCTTTTTCTTAACTCATTCCTGAATATGTTGAAGGTTTGAAACTAAGAAGCAGAAAATGGTCAAATATATGCAACTGGAAGACCGAAAGGCATGACAGAGTCATGCTGAGTTGGAACCCTTCTCATCAGCCCACCTGTTAAAAAGCTGTGCGGCCCATCTCTCCCTCCCTCTCCACTGCTTGAATTCAGCAGCTCCTCACCTCTTTCCCTCCCTTGCAGGAGGGCACTCCTGCGCCTGCCTATAGGGTGTCTTTGTGCCCCTATGAATAGAAAGATCATAAGAAGGGGTCTTGTCCTCTGAGCTGATGCTCAGAAAGCAGGGCCAGGGCTGCACTTGAGTCCCCACTCACTTGTCTAGCTGGCACCCTGGTCTAGTGCGCTCAGTGCATGGCTGCACGGGGCCCAGCACACCCGTGTTCACCCGTGTGGTGCCCCACCTGCCCCATCCGCAATCCATGACACCAGGATGATCTACCTCGAGTTCTGATAGCACCCTCGCTTCAAAGTCTCCAGTGAGTATCCAGGCCTCACAGAGCTGCAGCCCTTCACCCCTGTGCCCAACACCCTTTGCCATATGAAACGTGCCTCTGTTTTCAGCTTCTTTCCCAGACATCTTTGTTCATAATTCCCAAAGTTCTGGCAAGGGAGCTACTAACAGTACCCGGACATGCCCCACTCCTTCATGCTTGTGTGGCTTGGCACACACCATTCTTTAGACCAGAAAGACTTCCTCCATGCCTTTTCCCCTTTGTTTGCTTGGTCCATTCATTTCTATTCATTCTGTTAAAAAATAATTGTTGGGAGGGGGTAAGAGGTGGGAAGATAAAAAATAATTTCATGTAAAAGAAATATGTACTTAAATCCTGGCTGGTGTGGCCCAGTGGATTTAGTGCTCGCCTGCGAACCAAAGGGTTGCTGGTTTGATTCCCAGTCTATGGCGCATGCCTGGGTTGTGGGCCAAGTCCCCAGTAGGGGGCGCATGAGAAGCAACCACCCATTGATGTTTCTCTCCCTCTCTTTCTCTGTCCCTTCTCCCTCTAAAAATAAATAAATAAAACTTTTAAAAAGAAGAAATATGGACTTAATATTTTAAAACTTGGAAAATGCAAAGAATTATGTAAAAAATGTCCATAAAAAAGTAACTGTGGTTCACATGTTGACATATTTTTTCAAGGTATTTCCTGTGCATATATATTTATGGATCATATTCAGCTTGTATCATGCTTTTTTTCACTTACTGTTATACTGTAAACTTTCTTTGTGTTTTTAATAAATTATTTGAAAACATTTTACGCTTGATCTTAGCCAAAAGGTCGAGAAGCAATTGAAAACATTTTAATGGCTGCATAATTTTCATATATTTATTGGTGTGTGTATGTATATATCCAAAGAGTTTGTTTCATTCTTGTTTTCATCATTTAGATGGTGTACTTTTCATATTTTTTGTGCTATTATATATAATGCTGCAAAGAAGAGTTTTGTGCATAACTATGTCAGCCCCTCTGATTACTTCCTGGGAGAGAATTCTAAAGTGGGGTTGCTGAAATAGTAGAAAAGAACACTTTTAGGCTCTTGATCTACACTGTCAGGTTGCTATCAAGAAAGGGTGGACACATTTAGAAACTCACCAGGGGAATATTCACGCTGCTCTAACTTAATAATGGCCTCAGTTTTTGAGAGTCATACCTTCTCTTTTTTTGTTTGGTCTTTGAGAATTTGATTTTAATTTTGCATTTTTCTGATTAGGCAGGAAATTTTTCTATATTTATGAACCGTACGTATTTCCTCTTATATAAATCTTACCTTTGTATCCTTTGTCCAGTTTTCAACTGAAGTCAAAATTCCCACTCATTTTAAATACTCAACTTAAGAGTCTTCCCCCTGAGAAATTCTGACAGTGCTCCACTCACCCCTAGCCAAGGCCTCTCCTCCTCTAACAGGACTGTGCGCACATCCACTGCGGGGTGTCTACCCTCCACCGTAACTTTTTAGCGCCTGTCTCCCCCACCGCGCACGGGCCAGCTCTGAGTTGCGTGTCTTCTTTTCCTCAGCACCTAACCCACTGCCGGGCACAATGTATGTGTCAATTAAGACTTACTTAATGAGCTAATGAATAAATCGGTGAAGATCAGTGAATAGCTGAGTTTTTAACTTACCATGAATTTTGTCAGGATAGCGTTTCTATATTTTGTATTAAAGAGAAAGGACCATTAAGTCCTTGGATAAACCTATGCTGACTTGATTGAAGTAACATAAATGCTAATAAAACAGCCTATTAAACTGCCAGAGAATGAAATACTGCTGGAACTGTTTATTCACAAAAGAAAACTAAACCCTTTTTTTGAAGAAAAATAATTACCTCTGCAAAATATTATAAAGTTCTGTTTATTGATTTGTCTGGAACCTTTTCTAATTACCTTGACAATTATCATAACACACCTTCCAACAGGAGAACACAAAAAAATATACTTCCTCTGACAATAAGACACATATTTACTTACACATTAAATATACAGATGAAAATTAAACTTTAAATATGACTGCATTTTTCATCACATCATACTCTCAAATTATAACTCATATATTCCTAATTTGTCCATTTCACAGTGTTGCTATACAAACACACATACCTTAATAAATTTAATTTAAAAAAATAGTGGCTAAATATATGTATATATAATTAAAACACACACACACACACACACACACACACGCGAGCGCGCGCCCAGGTTAACGCCATCAATGATGTAAACCTGAGGTGAAGATGGGGTTGCTGCTGAGCTGGCAACAGGCAGATACTCTTGTCTTTGGAAGGGATGGCTGAATGGGGGTCTCAGGTCTGCTCAAATGCAGCCAGCTTTCCCTCTCCGAGTCCGCGTGTGTCAGGGTACAAAGAGGGACTCTGGGGATGCTGCAACCCCGCCAATGGTCCCCGTTTGTTCTTTCACCAAAGGTGAAAGTTTTTACCTGCATGCTGGGTTTACAGTCTCTGGTTTGGTTTAACAGCTGCAGCTGTGTTTTCCCCCACTTCCTCCTTTTGGTAGTAGTGTCGCTAACCTTTGTAAACATTTAAATGTACAATTAAAGTGCTCAGTTGTGCTTCATCTGAGCCCATCCTGCTCCAGTTTTAAAGGTGCATAGCTCTCCAGAACCTCAATAAGATCTCATTGTCTCCATAAAGAGCAGAATGTGGCTGTTAATAGGAAGATGTGAAGGTCATTGCCATCGCCCTTAAGCAGAGGCCTACTGAGTCCTGGGTGGGCTTTTTGCTGTGCTGAGTTCCCTGCCTCTTCACACAGCCACAGGTAGTAAACATGGCTCTCTGGTTAAGTCTCCCATCACTGACTTCCAGGAAGCATAAACCCTTTTCCCTCAAATCCATTAATCTGGTAAACCTATAAAATGCAGGTGCCAAACATTGAAACAATATTTTATAACCACTCCCAAATTTTGATACCTACTGATATCTTTGCCTCAATACACAGGAACCTGGACTTCAAAAGATAAAAATTTCTCTTCTCTGGGTGGTGGGCATAGTCACATCACGCCTTGTGTCTGCTTATTTACAGCTTTGCCTCTCCACATGACTCAGTGACACCTCCTGACCGCAGCGGGGGAGGCCCCGCCACACCCCTGACTTGGCTGTAGTTCACACCTCACTTCTCCGAGGGGCATTTATACTTCAGGCATGCTTAGATCATTTGGCAAAGAAAGTTAAATTTTGATAAAACATAAACAAATCATCTTTCACTAGAAATGAATAAGAAATTTTAAGAACACTCATCATAAAATTGTAAACAGTCATGTTTCTACTGGACTTAAAATAAGACCCAGAAGTCTCAAGACCTCTCTAAAGCATTAGGGACACCAAGTACAAGTGCTGGAACAATGACTACGGCGATTTTCAACCAGTGTGCTGCAGGAGGCACGGGGTTGTGCTGCGAGAATTTTTAAAACATGCCACACCTGACTAGTTAGTCAGGGGCACTGACCTCTTTTCCTTTAGATTGTTTTAAAAAAAAAAGACAACAGCCAAACACAACAATAGCTGTTCAGTGTGGATGAATCAAAATTATACCTATTTTTTTGTCAGATTGGGAAAAAATACATTTTTTGGTGTGCTGCAGAATTTTAGTAGTTTGTGTGTGTCATGAGATGAATAAGATTGAAAATTGCCAAATTAATATTGTTGCTTTAAGACTTTTAAACAGCATTTAAAATATATGAAATTTTAGTTGTTTTTAATACCTTGAAATGAAAAAAATGTACCCAAGTGGTTCATTAATATAGAGTGACAATACCTTGCTAAGATATCAAATACTTTTGAAAATACATTTAGATGTTTTGTTATGGGAGATAACTTGTAAGGATTTAAATTGTAAGGATTTTTAAAAAACGTTTGGAAATCATGGTTCTTTGAGAGAAAATGTGATACATTTCTCAGCTTACCGGAGACTGTAAAGCATTGTCACAGACTGGATTCCATGTCAGTTCGGCAGGAATTGCTATGCCAATTTCTATACCTAAGAGGCCTGATGAAAATCTTGTGAAAAAACATCCGAAATACAGATGTTCTGAAAATGATGAAAATCCAAGGGTCCAGAATTGAGATCACAGATATGAAACGCAAGGCGCGGAGGTCTTCGACTTCTTCAGAGGTTCCATTTTCCTGGGGGACAGCTTTAAATGCTCCATGGTAAGCACGATACTGTTTTAAAGAAAAAATTTATTATAATATTGGAAGATTGATGGAAACAATACATTCTCTTACTTCACATAGGACACGTTACTTTTCTGTAAGAAAATGGCAGCTCAACTTGGAATATTCATTTTTTGTATAAGCAGCTAAGGCTGCTGCTGCAGCAGTTGGGTGCAAGTGAGGGGCCTGAAAGGTGCAGACTTGAGCTGGGAGGCTCAGTGGAAGTGGGGTACTCCTGGGAACCCCCCTCGAAGTCCCTGGAGGTTGTTCTACCTGCTGTGGGCACTGGAGCTTCCAGGTCCCTGTCTGGCCCTGCAGGGGGAGCTGAGGTGGGACTAATTCAGTCCATTGGAATCCTTCACAAACAAGGTCACCACTTCCATAAATACTGAGCTTATCTTTCCATATTTTCTTCAGTTCTCCTTTTTTTCTTCCACCTGCTTCCTATCCTCTCTTATTAGTTAGCCCAGAAATAAGTCACATGTACAGAGACATCAATGAAACAGCAGCTTTTCGTGGATGTGAAAAGACAGGGAATACTCTAATGAAGAGACAGGAGACTTTCAAAAGGACCTGTTCAACTGACATAAATTACTTATTCTCTGAATAGGTGGTTACCTTTCTGTGGCCGTCACCCCTTTTTCAGGCTAGGGGAAAAAACACCCATGGAAACATAAGCCTACTTACCTATGCCCAGTCACTCCTCTTATCTTGATCCCCTCTGAGGTCCCTGTGGCCCCCCGCAGAGCCCTGGAAACTGCCTTATCCCGTGGCTTTTCCTGCCATCCAGCCAACGCGGCTGCCCAGCCCAGCACTACCACTGCCTCCCACTCCATTGGAGGCCAGCCACGTTTTCTTGATGCAGTTATATTCCCTGTGCCTACTGAGAGTCTAAATCCATAATGGGACAAAATGGACCCTAATGGGACAGAAGATATGCAAACTTAATATTAGTGGGAGGGGATATGAATAAGTGCACAGACCAAACTCACTTAGGGCAATCAAGAAATATCTGCTGGAGGAGATGTGCTTTCCCATAGTAATGTTGCCTTACCTTTTTATTCTTGTTTCCACAGAGCACTTCAGCAGGCTCAGCTACTCCCATCTAGTGCACTTAGGAAGACATACCTTAACTGGAAGCCTTCTCCCATTATCATTACTTAATACTAACAGAAATAATAATAATAATCTAATGCCCATGTTCCCAGGCCCTGTTCTAAGAATTTTACTTTAGAAACTTCATTTCTTTTTTTAACTTTAAAAAAAAACATGTTATTTATTTTTAGACAGAGAGGAAGGGAGGGAGAGAAGGAGAGAAACATCAATGTGTGGTTGCCTCTCTCGAGCCCCCTACTGGGCACCTGGCCTGCAACCCAGGCATGTGACCTGACTGAGAATCAAACCAATGACCCTTTGGTTTGCAGGCCAGCACTCAGTCCACTGAGCCACACCAACCAGGGTTGGAAACTTCATTTCATCCTCACAAAAATCCCATAAAGGAAGTACAACCATTGTCTCCATTTTACAAATGTGGAATTTGATTGCATGCCCCAATCCTACCTCCTTTCAGGGCCAACCTCAAACATTACCCGCCTCAGGAAACCCCAGTAAAGCAGTGGCTGAGCGCATCAGCTTCAGATTCTGACTCTCTGGGTTACACGGAGTCCTCTCATTGGCTGTGTGACTTCGGGCAATTTATTCCACTTCCCCATCTATATTACGGGTATAATTGTACTTACCTTCCAGGATTGTTAGGAAATTTAAATAAGATAATATGAGTAAAACCTTTACCATAGGTCCCAGCATATAATGAGCACTCAATAATTAGCTATCATTATTTTATCAATTAGGAGCGACTCCTTTCCTTCTCTAAACTCCCTTATGGGCCTAATCATTCCCTCCCACCCCAATATTATAGCTTATGTGGCAAGATGTGTTTTTTTTTTCATTTTATATCTCCACAGTGACTTACAGTGTTTTGAATGTGATAGGTAATAAACATGTGTTGTATGGGTAAATGGATGACAATAAGCTATGTGCATTAGTTGATTTAAAAAGCAAATGTGAATATGAAAAAGCAAATATGAGTTTGTCTTGACATTTGCTCCTTTCTCCTCAAAGTTCAGTGCAGCAAAATGTAATTCCAACTATTTTAAAATGCCTGATTAGATGGGACCCAGATAAGTTATGGTACTTATGTAATTAAAACAAATCATTTTATTTTTAAGCAGTTTTTGTCCAAGCCAATCCTATTGTATATTATAGGTTAATTGTATTTTCAAGTTACCCGATTTGTAATAGAAATGTATTGATCTACACCTGGACTTTTAATTTAATGTAATTTATTTATTTTTATATTTTGAGTTTACTAAAAATATGACATTCATTTATGACAGTGATCAAAGTACATATTCTATTAATTCTTAAAAAATATAAATTTGAACACAATTTAGACTTTTGAAAAAAATTCTGTTCACCAACAGTATTCTCTAGAATATACTTGATAAACTGCTTCTATAAAAGAGGCTAAGATAATAAATAACATCAGAATATGCACCTGGCATTTTTTAGGAAGGTGGATTTACACAGAGAATCAGTGTGAGTAGAGCGCCCTCTATCGGAATTAGGAGTCCTCGAGAAAATGTTGCTGTTACAAACTCTGGAGCCCTCTCCTGTTGGAATATTCCGGTTTTGGAGAGCTCCCTCAATTCTGAAGTCCTCGTCTATCCAGCCCAGCCAAGGCAATACTCTGTCTTCTGCTCTAGCCCTTTAAATCCACTTCTGACCCTTTCCCCTGGGCCCATCTTTTGCCTCCCATTCCTTGCATGCCTCTAACAGCCTCCTTTGGAAGGAGTATCCCACCCATTCTTTCTGCATCAAAATGAAACACACTCACAGGCACAGAGTTATCTCAACACATACAGGGTGTCCCCTAGCACTTCTCTGACTCCATGGACTTTGATATATGCAATTACTTATCTTCCCCTGCCTTCTAGACCGCTCAACTCTTCTATACATGAAGAGATGTATAGATTCAATAGATTCAACTAAACTATACATGAATATTCTCTCTCATCCACCCCTGCTAGTTACCAACCTGCAATACATTGTAGTTTTCTACGGTAAAAGTAATTTTGATGAAAATATGTTATCCACGTTGGAGAATGTGCTGCAAACTTCCTGTAAAGCTCATCCCATATTCGCTACACTTCCTTCCTACTGTGTCAAATTGGAAATTTGAAAATTAAATCGAGTTAAGTATTGTGCTCTAATTCAGCATTACAGCAAAGTTAATTTTAAAAAATCATACTCCAAAAAACTTTTCACAAGCTTAATGAAATGCAATATTTATTCTATGAATAAGGTTTTTTAAAAAAGTTTTTCTCCCCCTCACTAAATCCATTCATTGAAGGGTGAGTTTGAAAGTGTGGAGGTCTCTAATACCCTTTCAGTGTGTTGGTAGGGTCAAAATTATCTTCATAAAAAGACATTCTTTGCCTCTTTAACTTCCACCCTCTCATAGGTGTGCATCGAGTTCTACGGAGGTTACCTGATGTGTGTTGACATCATCACTGCCGAGTCTAATGGAATGTGTGCTTGTGGATTCTTGTGTTTTCTAGACCTTCCCAAGATAGTGGTTTAGGAAATACATATGTGCATTTTCAGAGATTGTTCTCAGTACCTCTGTGTCCTAAATATGTTTTCCTTTTGTTTTACCTGACAGAATCTCTGTATTTTATTATCATTCACTTAATAATTTTTGAAATCCCAGAGTTTTCCTGACATCTTTGCAAAAATACAAGAAGTATATTTGGTTAATACTTGTTTTGCAATAATATTTTAAATTTTTTCTTATTTTTAATTTCTATTATGATAAATACTGATACACATAATCCACATAAACTAAAGCTCTTTAATAATTTTTAAGAGTAAAAAGCGGTCCTTAGACTAAACCAAATTTGAGAACCACTGCCTTAGAATATAATGCTATCCCCTGGGGACACCATGTTTCTTCACTTTCTATGTCCTGCAGGCAATAATGATAAATGGAAATAATGATCAGTGATAATAGTGACATTAATTTTTTAGGTCAGGTACCTGGCTAGGAGATTATGTATATATACATTTTTTTCATTCAGATCTTCACAACTATCTTACAGAGCAAGTAGGATTATCCTCGTTTGAGAGAAATTGTGGTCACAAAAGGCAAATAAGCTGCGATCAGAGCTAGTAAACGATGCAGCAGGAGTCAAAACCACGCCTGATGCTGACTCCCTTGTCCTTTCTAGTAAACGAGTTTCTGTGGAGAATGCTGCCTGCATTCCACATCCTTGGAACTTCACACAGTTTTTAGGAACTCATTTTCAAACCCATTATTTCCTCCAATCCTCACAATCCTGTCTGAGTTATTTACTCCCCTCAGAGATGGGTCCAAATGCAATATGCTTTCTATTGTATCATGCTGCTTTCTGCATTGTTCTTCCTAAGACATTCAGAGTCAGGACACAGTATCCCTGCAGCTGGCCATTGCCTGCTTCTGTCACAGCACAAGTTGATCAGGCTGTTGCTTCAGAGCTGGGGTCTGCCCACATGGTCGGGAAAGGCCTGGGCAGTAAATGCTTCCCATTTTATTAGCTAAAAAGCAAAAGGTGAATGTCTGGTGGGTACTACTTACATGAGGAGAAAAACACATTTCCATAACTTTTATTGATGACATTCAGAATGTAATAATAACACAGGGGTTTTTTTTTTTGTAATACATGTGTGCTAAAGAGAAGAATGAAACTCTTTTTTTCCACTTGGAATAATATTTGGCTTAATTGGGGTTCATAGTTTGTGTGTCCTATTATCAAATTGAGTGCAAATGTTAGTTTGTAAAAACTGTTCTTAACTTTGTGACTGTAGAAAAACAGCAGGTGGGATGGACTTGGCCTGTGGGCGGCAGCTGGCCAGCTCCTGCTTTAGAGGGCGGTTCTCCAGATGTGATCTCTGGATCAGCAGCTTCCCCCTCATCTGGGGACTTGTTAAGAATGAGAATTCTTCAGAAAGTATCTGAATCAGAAATTCTGGGGAGTGGGGCGCAGCCATCTATGTTTTTAAAAGTCCTGCTGATGATTCTGAGTGTAGTAAAATTTGAGAACCACTACTAAATAGCTATACCTATACCCATATCTATACATATAGATATAATTTACTTCTTTATTTTTGGGAGCTCTGATGCTAACTCTGCATCAGACAACCTCCCCCCCACCACCACCACATTGAAGCCTTCAGCCAATGGAAAGTCACATTATATTTCACTTGCATCCAGCCTTGAAAGTAACATCTAAAATTGCTACGTTGCCATAAGAAGCTTAGCTTTCCTATTCACAGAAGTCTCAAGACTCCAAAGACTTTGAACTGGCAATGCATTTGTTTAAACGTTGTTCATGTTGAACAAGTACGGGGTTGCCGGGAGGGAGAGGTGCAATATTGAATGAGTTTTCTCAAGCCTCAGCCACCCTGGTAGGTGTCTTGATGGGGACTGCAGGAGGAAATACTTTCCAAAGGACAAGGTAATTCAATCTCCACAATCATCCTTATTAGTACATTGAAACCCCAGATAAGGGCTTCCATGTCACCTCACTTGCCAAGTCAGAAACAAAACCAACCTGTCGAGACTGGTTATCAAAACACCTGTGGCTGAAATGTACTTCCACACCTGTCTGTCCAAACAGCCTCTCCGCCTCTGTGCTTCCCGGCCTCTGTCACCACCACTGTCCTCGGCAGCAGCACCGGAAACAGCAGCCAGACTCCTCAAAATTTACGTAGGAGTTTCGAAAAACTAAACCTATGCTTTTAGTCACTCACCTCTGCAAACCACTTCCGGCAGGATTACACCTTCCCTCATTCCCTTTTCATGCCAAAATGTGGGAGAACTCCCAGATTCCATTCGACTATTTCTGATGTGACTAAAATAAAACATTAACTAATCATCGAGAAGTAGGAGAGGACTCTTTTTGTCAAGGAGAAACCAAGTTCTGTTCCTGAAGGTTCTGAATCGCAAAAGTAACTCCTATTTCCTAGAGGGAAGCAGAGAGGAGGGGGTCGTGCCAACTGGACAGGTTTCTGGGGGCTACCGGTATACGGTCGGACTCAGTTTTTCCCTTGCTTTCTTTGACTTTCCCTCTTCTTGCTCAACAAATTGGGTTTTACGCCCTGGGGCTGAGGAGGGAGGGAACCCGATGTGGGGAGCGCAGCAACTAGCCCTCCTGGCCCAGGGCGCAGCGTCTCTTGCACCACCTCCAAAACGCTCCACCCATCCTGCCCCGAACCCGCGGCAGACGCGCTCCAGTCCCCCGCAGCCTTGGCAAGGAGAGACTCACAGTTAAAGGCAGGGAGCACATGGTGAAGAGCACTGTCATGAGGGCCAGCAGCAAGAGGTGATCCAGCTCCTCCAGGGGCGGCGGGGACGCCTCCCTGTCACCGGTGCTGAGTTCCACGCGGTCCCTGGCGACGGAGCACTGGCGCTGCCGCAGTCGCTGGTGCATGGCATAGAGGTTGCGCATGGCGCTCAGGTTGCACAGCACAATGGCGAGGACCAGCAGCGCCAGGATGCTGGCGTAGAGCACTGAGTAGCCCAGCACCGACGGCGAGCGCTCCTCGTGGGCCATCTGGATGAAGCACCAAGTACCGGGGCAGTACTGCACGAACTTCCCAAAGCCTGCGAAGGGCAGCGCGCAGAAAGCCAAAGAGAAGGTGCTCACGACGGGCGCCACCAGCGCGCCCCGGCGGAGGGTGATGTACTGTCGGTAGAAGAAGGGGTGTCCCAGGGATAGCCAGCACTCCAGGGCCATGGCCAGGAGCTGCAGCGTCGAGGCGAGGCCGAAGAAAGACATACTAAAGGCGAAGGCTTGGCACAGAGAGCTGCCGGGCGTGGACACCAGCCCCCACAGGCTCCGGTTCTGCGCGTAGGCTGCCAGCACGACGGGGCTCAAGAGGCACTTGCCCAGCAAGTCGGTGATGGTCAGGCCACACACAAGCACATAGAAGACCGAAGGCGCCTGGCGCGGCGAGCGCAGCGGGCACGACCCCAGCCCCGAGCGCGCCAGCAGCCCCAGGGCCAGCAGGTTGCCCAGGAGGCCCGCGCTGAAGAGCACCCAGCCCATCGTTGCCGAGTGATCTTTCTCCACCCAGGTGGTGTTTTGGCAGCGGTAGAACATCGGCTTCATGGTGGGCAGCGCTGCGGGCCGGAGTCGGGGCTGTGGGAAGCCCGGGCTCCGGCGTCCCGGTGCCGAGGAGACCCCCGCCGCTCCGCGTGCACCTCAGGAGGAGAGGCTGCGCCACAGAGGGAGCTCCGCGGGCCACCGGGTTTCCCGACTGCAGGCACCTCCTATCTAACTCTCGGGTCACACCCCTCCCCGAGGGGCGGGACGGGTGGCCCGCTGTGCACCCGGCGCTGGCAGAGCGGAGCGCGGAGCAGCCGCAGCCAAGCGAAGAGCCCGGTCTTCACTCTCAGGGTCCTGACCGAGTACCCCGGCCAGTTCTTTCAGCAAGGCAAGAGGATGACTAACATGGAGGGGAAATTAAGCAGCAGCTACTAGGGAGGAGGGATGTGGGCGGCGGCGGCCAAGAAGAACCCTGAAGATGAGGGCAGGGGAGAGGCTGAGAAGGGGCTACCACTTAGTGTTTGAATTGGTGGGTTAAGGAGGGGTGCATAACAGTTGCATAACACTTAAGCCTTAGCTCGAATTCTCTTCTAGATCCGTGTCCTAATGAACGTTGATCTTCATTGCACACGTGAGGAAACGGAGTCTTTGGAAGGTTAAGTGATCCGCCCAAGGTAACCAAGCTAGTAAGCGGCAAAGCTAGACCTAGAACATTGGTCTTCTACTGAAAGAGATCATTCGTCTGGGCTTCTCCTCCCGAGAGTCTGGCCAGACTTCGGGGAAGTGGCTGCAGGGAATATCAAGGGAGATGTTGGCCCTGGTTTCCATGATTCGCAGTGGTTGTGTAGACATGGTGGGAGGAGTATGGTTAAGAGCACTGATGTTGTTATCAAATAGACTTGGGTTCAAGTCCTAGTTCTGCTGCTCACTGCCTGTGTGACCCCGAGGGACTTAACCGCTCAAGAAGTAATATCTAGCCAGCCTGCGTGGCTCTTTTGTGGCATAGGGATAACATGGGAAGTGCAGACACATAAGAATCACTTGGCACGATGCAATTGTGAGGATGTTTTAGTAGCTGATATTTAACTGCAGCTTTCAGCTTGGATTTTTGAAACCGGAAAATAGGAGACTCAATATAGAGCTTCCTCACTCTGGCTTGTGACTACTAGAAAACCTTTCTTCCCTTTTGGCCTTGGACTTGGTTGCCTCATAGAGACAAGGGAGTTTATTGTGATAACTGTAATTTATTTCTTTAATTATCACTTGATACTCTGGGAAAGAAACTAGTTTTGTGTGTGAGTGGGATAATCGGGGCTGTATAGTACATGATCAAGTAGATAATGCCTTGGCTTGAAGAAGCTAATTTTGAGGCTCAGTGCCTGTTCTGATAGGACGGACTCAGGGAGAGAGCAAGACCCTTGAGCTTTGGAGGTGAAAGCTTAAGGGTGGTCAGGGAGGCTGCCTCCAGACGGAAAGCCTGGCCAGTCTTTCTGGCCATGGGGTGGAGATGAAGAGTCCAAGCTTTGAAATTAGATAGTTCTGAACTTGACCACTAGCTGTGTGACCCTGGGTTAGTTCACTCAATCCCTCTGTTTGTTTCCTCATAGATAGGATATGGGACTTAAGCTGACCTCATTGTGTTATCGTGAAGTTCAGGAAGAGCAAAGCATTTGACATAGTAATAATAATAATAAGAGTGAACGTTTGTAGGCCCTTCTGTGTTCTGGGTACTCTCTAATCCTTTCTCACCTATTCACTCAATCAATAGAAAGCCTTCCACACAGTTAGTGCCCTTGTCTTCCATTGTTTCTCTCCCATCCCCACCTCTCACTGCTCCCTCCAGCCCCTAAGGACTAATATGTGTTTAGAAGAGCCTTACTTGAGTTGACAAAGTAAAAGAAGGAGAAGGTCCTATAACCAAAAGGCACAAGAATCTGATGCAATCTGAGGTCTCCTCACCAGATGTACACACACACACACAGACACACACACACTCACAGCTTAAACCAACCACAGTGTGTTCGGAGTTTCCTGAAATACCACTGTAGTGCCCAGAGGAGGCCCAATGACTCTAGATTAAGAATCCTCCTCTAAGGACATTGTCAGTGGTGTTCTCTGAAGTGTACCCACTCCAGTTCTCTGCAGCCTTATTTTTCGGTTACAGCTGCCTCCTCCCCCACACTCCTCCCAAGAGCAATGCAAAGGGAGAGAGGAGCCCAGGGCCGTAAATAACCTTTTCCAAATCACTCTGAAATGTGACTGAAGGGACAGTGTGGATCCCTGATATATATACACATACACACATATATATATACATACATGTCGATGGCTTTGAACGGGTACAATTCAGGAAACCACATATTTCCTCCTGGTCATTGTAGCTGGCCTTTACCATGGGTTTCCGGCTACTTTGCTGCCTGCTTTGCCCTGTTCACCATGCCCTGTTTTCAGGCTTAAGTTGGGAGTCTCCTGTCCCTCCTCCTAAGAGATGTTATTTTACAACTTTACTGTTCAGCCCAGAAATGTATCATTTGTTCAAGTGTGTTTTGAGCTCTTTGTGCCAGGCATGGGGTGAGGAGTGTGGGCACTGAGAAGTATGCAGCAAATAAGGGAAGGCAAATGATATGTTATGGGACTTTTACATGGTTACAAATTTTATGTCAGCTTTCGGAGTAACAAGGATAAGTTTTTTTCTAAGAGGGAAATATTTTTAAAAATTGAGGTGGCAAAAAATGTGGATTAATATTTCCCCCTTGCCTCTATTTATATTTTGCTTTTAATTTTTTTAAAAGTTACAGTTGATATTCAATATTGTATTAGTTTCAGGTGTACAGCACAGTGGTTAGAATGTTACATAACTTCTGAGGCGATTTCCCCTGATAAGACTAGCACCCATCTGCCACCATACCTCGTTGTTACTAGGTAATATAGTATATTCCCTATGCTGTACCTCATGATTATTTTGTAACTGCCAACTTGTATTTCTTAATCTCTTTACCTTTTCCTCTCAGCCCCTAACCCTGCTCCATCAGTTTGTTCTCTGTATCTATGAGTTTGTTTCTGTTTTGTTTAGTTGTTCATTGTCTTTTAGATTCCACACATGAATGAAATCATATGGTATTTGTCTCTCTGTCTGATGCTATCATTCACCATCATACCCTCTAAGTCCATCTGTGTTGTTGCATATGGTAAGATTTCACTCTTTTTTTATGGCCGAGTGATATTTCATTGTATGCAAGGCCCAGCGGAAATAACACCATTGAGTGTGGTTGGAGGGGTACATGAATGTCTTGCACGAGATGGACAGCAGTTTGAAAAGTTCACCTAAAATGTCATATGTTGTGCTTGAGCGTGTTATTGTTATGTTACAGAATTACATGCTTATGATTTTGTAATAAAAGATTTGGTGTAGATTACCATGTCATAAAAAGGGGTGTTATTTGTGCCAGACCCTGTATATTTGCCACATCTTCTTTACCCATTTGTCTACCAATGGACACTTAGGTTGCTTCCTTATCTCGGTCATTGTAAATAATGCTGCACAATGAACATGTGGGTGCATACATATTTTCAAATTAGTGTTTTGGATTTCTTCAGATAAATACCAGAAGTGGAATTGTTGGGTCATATAGTTAAGTGGGAAGTTTTAATGAAATATGTTGGGTCCAGATACATGGTAAAATTATCTTCATTATCTGCAGAGCTGTACTAGGCTGCTTAATTCAGTTATGAGACAAATCTTCTGGCATAATGTGAACAGACAAATTTGAATATATAATTATATTGTGATTTTGTAAATGCAAAAACCTGATTCTTGCTTTATAGGGTCTCTCAGTCTTTTGTTCAGCAAGAAATTCCATTCTAGGACAACTGTGATTGAACCACAATAAGAAATAAATACATTTAAAAAAAAAGAAATTCCATTCTGATATCTTTTGCTGTCAAAGTGAGAGAGATTAAGTCTTCCAGAGATTCTGGGGAGTGGGTGTGTCTTGGCCAACCTCAGTTGACACTTCTGTTTCCATGTGCAAATCAGATCACAATCTCTGTATGTTCAGGAATTGGGAAGAACATACTGTCAATTTAGCTTTGTGATAGTTTAAACTGTAAATGTCAGCATGAAGTTTTAAAAGTATCTATGGATGTCCCTGGCCTGATGGTTCTGTTGATTGGAGCATTGTCTATAAACCAAAAGGTTATGGGTTCAATTCTCAGTCAGGCCACATGCCCGGGTTGCAGGTTTGGTCCCTAGTTAGAGTGCATACAAGAGGCAATTGATTGATGTTTCTCCCCCTCACTCTCTCCTTTCCCCTTTCTCTAAAATCAATAAGCATGTCCTCAGGTGAGTATTAAATATATATATATATAATATACATACAATATATACAAAGTCTGTTCAGAAAATATCTAGCCATGGAGGCACTTACTGAAGAAGAAACAAGATACAAGAAACATTGTACATAGGACAATGACACCTCAGTCCCCTTCAAAGTAGGCACTTGGGACTTCACATGGTTGTCCCACCATCCCTTTCACTGTTCAAAACACTCTGCAAAATCCTTTGTTGGAATCTGCCCCATCGTAGTTTCTTGAATTTCATTGACAGTCTGAAATCTCGTCCCTTTCAAAGGTGATTTTAGTTTTGGAAAAATCCAGAAATCACAGGGTGCCAAATTTGGGCTGTAGTGGGGTTGAGTTATCTGGGTGATTTGATGTTTTGCCAAAAAACACTGCACAAGATGTGATGAATCAGTGGGTGCATTGTTGTGATGAAGCTCCAATTACCAGTTGCCCATAGCTGTGGCCATTTTCCTTGTTTTGCATCTCTCAACCAACGAAGAGCCTTGAGGTAGTAGTCCTTATTAATTGTTTGGCCTGGAGGGGTGTATTTGTGGTGAATGACTCCTTCCCAATAAAAAAACACAGTTTACATGGTTTTGATCTTGCTGAGACTTTGCCGTACTTTCTTCGGGTGTGAAGAACGAGGTGACTTCCAATGGGATCACTGGGCCTTCTTTTCCAGATCATAGCCATAGGCCTATGATTCGTCTCTGGTTATGGCCTTCTTGAGGAAATTTGATTCATTGGTAGCAGTTTGAATCAAGTTGTTTGCAACTGCAGCATGATGTTCCTTCTGCTCTGGTAGCAGAAGCCACAGAAAGAATTTTGCCACAACACGTTTTATACCAAGATCCTGCATCAAAATTTCAAACACGATAGTTTTAGAATCCCCAGATCAGCTTCGAGTTCTTGCACTGTCTGTTGCCGATCTTTGTTGATTGCAGCCCATACACGTTCAACACTCTCAGGTGCTGTGCTTGTTGCAGGCTTCCAGAACGTGGGTCACTTTCAACAGATTCTTGACCATCTTTGAAGCACTTATGCCACACTTTGATTTGCACTGCACTCATTGCATTGTCCCTGAAAACCTTCTGAATCATCTGAATAGTTTCTGTAGAGGAATATTCAAGCTTAATGCAAAATTTGATGCAGATTCGTTGCCCTACTTGCTCAATCATTTTGAATGCAATGGCCACACAGTACACATGTTCACTCAGTGGTGTCTACTGACTAGTACAGGGAAGTTGTCGTTGTTCACACATGCACGTTCCAGTCCACTCTCCTTGGCTGCCAGGTTACACTGATGTCGTGCAAACCATTCTCGTTATATTAACAATGGCTGGACATTTTCCAGGCAGACCTCATACACTAAAAAACATATAAAATATATATTATATATATAAAATATATGCATGTGTATATATTATATACACACAAGAGGTCTGTACTAGTCAGTACAGACCCCTTTAGTCAGTGAGGGCGGTAGATGCTGCTGAGTGAGCATGTGTGCTGTGTGGCTGTCACATTCAGAATGACTGAGTAGAGCAAGAAATCTACATCAAATTTTGCATTAAGCTTGAACATTCCTCCACGGAAACTAATAGGGTGATTCAGAAGTCTGCAGCTTTGGTCAACTGGTGATTGGCAACTCTATCACAACAATGCACCCACGCACGCATCACATCTTGTGCAGAGTTTTCTGGCTAAATATCAAATCACCCAGGGGACTCAGCCCTGCTATAGCCCAGATTTGGCGCCATGTAACTTCTGGCTTTTCCCAAAACTATAATTATCTTTGAAAGGGAAGAGATTCCAGACCATTGATGAGATTCAGGAAATGCAATGGGGCAGCTGATGGCTATTGAGAGGACTGTGTGAGGTCCCAAGGTATCTACTTTGAAGGAAACTGAGGCATCTTATCCTATGCACGTTTCCTATGTCTTGTATCTTCAATAAATGTCTCTATTTTTCCTATTACATGGCTGGATACCTTCTGGATAGACCATATATGTTTTATATATATTTATATATATATTTTAGGGGTGTGTGTGTATGGGAGGTGACTGGGGAGTAAATAAATGGCAGAGTAATACATTGGTTAATCCAATTTATAGGTTGTGACTGTTCTCTGATGACAGATTTTCTAGCAGTTTGCTTGTGGTTCTAAGCGAAGTTGTAGGCAGGTGAGGCCAATTTGTTCTCTGTGAAGCAGACTCTGAGATGGGGATTAGTCCATAGGATATTTATTATGCAGTGCTTTTTGGGATTAACACCTGTGAAAAGGAAGGGACAGGAGCAGGACTGGGGAGAGGAAGAAGTCAGGCTATGACACAGTTTTATTCAAAGGACTTTGCTAGCCTGACTAGAAGCTCAGAAGCTGAAAGAGGCCCTCACAGTTGCCCTGAGCGGGGCGTGATGGCCTTTACACCCCTGGGTGGACCAGACTTGGGGGGTGAGGAACAGGAAAGGGCACATGACTTTGGGTGCAGCAATTCTTTTGAGACAACGCGGTACATGGAGGGGCTGACAGTGAAGGCCCCTGTGCCAGCAGTTGGAGTAATAAGCTCTTCGGTCCTGAAAGGGATCTGGGTGGTGCAGTACAGCGCCCCCTACCAGGACAGTGCTGGCGGGCATCTCATCTGAGACCCAGAGCAGTGAGCCCTTCAGTTTCACCTGTACTTGCTTACCTCAGGTTTAAAGGAGCCTTCCCAAACACCTTTCTGCTGACCCCAGGCAAGTAGGTCAATGTCTAGGTCACAGCTTTCCGATCCTCTTTTTTTTTTATTCATACCCTTTTTGATGTAGCTTTTCTCAGCATAGTCTTGGATTTTTATTTCATCTCTGCTCACTCAACAGATTCTTCCCAGAAGTTGCTCACCCTCATCCCCAAACCTAAGTAACCTACTCTCTTGGGTGCCCTCAAATGAACTATTATTATTACTATTAATAATATTGGAGAAAGAGGAGGAGACACTATCTGATTCACATGTTTATGTGATTACTTTGAATTTAAATACAGGTAAATGTCTTTCTATCAGAGAGTAATCTGAGCTGAATGAAGGGAAATCCACAGGCAAGCCACTTTTAACCAGTGGATCAAGAGTAGGCAGTAAACATCGGTGTTCCTGGTATAGGAATGCTGGAAAGGGCTTTGATTTGGGGTCTACAGAGTGAATTAAACTAACGGGAGGATTGCTGATCTGAGCAGTGAGACACTGTGATTTCTGTATGTCTTCAAACCTCATCTGTACTTTTTGTTGTGCTTGGCAAAAAATATTATGTTGACAACAACCAGTGTGACTCAAATTTTGCAATTTTGGCTCTCTTTGGGGATTTAAAATACAAATTCATGTTACAGCTTACCTCATCTATTTCTTTTTCTCAGTATTTTTCAAATTTTACTTTTCACAGCTGTAAAAACTTATAAGTCTGATTGTGATCGGTAATGGTTCTTATGGCAGAATGCAAATTAACTCATGGTTTAGGACAAGAAGAAGATGAAAAACAGGTTGAGTAATAAATTTATTATGGCGGAGAGTGAAGGAGAAATGCTAATTGCTGCCTTAAGGACTGATTAAATGAGATATTCTGCCCTAGAATGAGCCCAGGTAGGGAGCCATGACCACGGCCTGTTCTAGGCAGGTCTGCTGATTTGGCTGGGCCAGAATTCATTAGTGAATGGCTTAGCTGTGGGGGAGAGACCGGCTATTTGCCCGCCAAACCTATTTTCTCCTCTTGGGCAGTCATATAAACTACATTTTTCTGACTCCCTTGCAGTTATGTGTCAACATATAGCTCAGTTCTAGACTCCCTCATGTTCTCTTCCATACCCTTTTCCCATCTGCTAGCTCAGTGTAGAGGACTTTGAGGTTCTAGAAAAGGATGAACCAATATATGGAAGGAATCTGGGTCCTGGAATGACCATGTGGAAGGCTTGGAACATACATTTTAGATGTTATGTTGGGGGAAAAAACAATTGTGTAAGCTGATGGGAATTTAGAATTTATCTGTTAAAGCAGTTGTCATTAACCTAAAGAATATGAGCATGTCAGCCTACATTTCCTAAGGCCATCTCTACTGCAAGAAAGGCTGGGAAACATTGCCACTTAGTTGGACACATTACCACTTGGAATAAAATTGGGGTTGTGTTGGTAAGAAGTCTCTCCTCCATAGTCTATAATAATACAGATATTGCAAAGTGATCAAGGAAATGAGGGCTGATAAAGGAACATTGAATTTGGTAACTAGGAAGTCACTGATGACCTTTGAGAGCTCAGAGTAGAGAGATTATCAGATTGCAGAGGATGAAGGAGTGCGTGGGACATGAGTCATTGGAACCAGCAATTACTTTGGCTGTGAAAGGAAAGGAAAAATGAAAAGTTTGAGGGGGCGGAGGGGTGAAACAAAGACATTTTCAAACTGGGGAAAAATTAATCATATTTTGAGAGGTGACAAAGAAATACCGGTGGAAAAAGAGAGAGTAAAGGTGCTGGAGGAAGAAGAGATGGCTGAAGGAGGAAGGCTCAAAGATATTGGGATGGAACATGGTGGGGTAGCTCAGTTGGTTGTAGCATCATCTAGTACACCAAAAGGTTGTGGGTTTGATCCCTGGTCAGGGCACATATCAGGGTTGAGTATTTGAACCCTGGTCTGGGTGCATAGCAGAGGCAACTGATTGATGTTTCTCTTTCACATCAGTGTTTCTCTCTCCCTTTCTCTCTCTCTAAAATCAATGACCATATCCTCGGGTGATGACTGAAAAATATATATTGGGATGGGACATAGTGGTGAAATAGAAATGAGCCATAGAAAAAAAAAGATCTTCTCCCATGACGGGAGTTAAGAACCTAAAGGTATTGTATGTAGAGACAGAGATATTTTGAGGTGAAGAATCAGGAATATGATAGGGCTGACCCCAAATAGCCTCACTGGTGTTCATTCACCCAATATCCCTGGAGACAGAGCTGTGAACACGAAAGATACGCTTCCTGCTTTCATAGAATGGGGAGATATGATCATTGAGCAAACAATTAAAATTAAGCAAGAATAGCAAAGTGATGAATTTGTCTTGAAAGTAAGGAATGTCAGGGGTATGAAGAATTAGAAAAAGGAGCAGCCAATGTGGGGAAGGCCCAAAGGCTCCACTAGGACGTGATGGGGTGCTAGTGGTGCCGATGGTTTCCAGACACAGTGAGAGCACAGCTGAAGTTGGCATGAATTCATAGTGGGTCCCTCAGCATGGTTTGCTGCTTTCTCAGCATCCACACTCTGGGACCCCAAAGCAGAAATTGGAAGAAAGCATGATTTCTAGGCAGGAATGAAAGAAAACACTTGAGTCAGTCCAGGGACTGGACTGGACTATATTCTATTAGAGAATAGTCTCTAATGTTAAATGTAGTAAATTCTGAAAAAATCCAAATAAGTGAACATTCAATACAATAGACTGCTTAAAAGCTACTAGAGTTATTGTTTTTGTTAAAGAGAAAAAAACAGTAATAGGAATAAACCACACTTTAGTATTTAGTGAACATTAATTTTTATCTTATGTGAGTTAATTTGAGCATTAAGGAATGTACATTAAGGAATTCTTAACTTCTTCAGCTTGGTTTGGAAAAAGTTAATGATTTTACATTGAATTCCCATGGTTACTATGGTAGAGACTAACTTCTCACTAACCCAGTCTCATCTTTTTTTCCTAGTCTCACAGCTAGATAACATTTCTCAGACCCCTTTAAATCTGGCTGTGGCTGTTGACTGAGTTCTGGCCCATGGCATGCAGGTGGAAGTGAAGTGTGCCAATTGCAAACTCAGCCTATGAAAACTAGCCATTTATGATCATCCAGTTACTTCTTTCTCCTTCTGGCTAAATGCAACCACCCAGCGGAGGACACCAAGGGATTAAAGGAGACAGTGGTTCCTGAATTCCATATGGAAAGCTGCCCGCTGAAAACCCAACTGAACACTATGTAGTTCAAAGTAAACTATTGTGTAAGGCCTCTGAGATTCTGAGGTTTATTTGTTATAACACCCAGCTGGCATTTCTTCTCTTGACTAGTCAATTTATTAATCAGATGGGAAGTAGGCTTACTTAATAATCATGTAGTTATCTAGTCTGAAGTATAGCAAGCCCTTTCCAATTTCAGATTTCTTTATACATATTTTAGTAGGTACTAATTCTTACTTTACTTCTCAGTATCTCTCCTACAATT
This sequence comes from Trachops cirrhosus, assembly GCA_028533065.1. Taxonomy (NCBI): domain Eukaryota; kingdom Metazoa; phylum Chordata; class Mammalia; order Chiroptera; family Phyllostomidae; genus Trachops; species Trachops cirrhosus. Next base: position 159,879,735 of record CM052538.1, on the reverse strand, counting down.
ATGAAAACTTAATGCTGTGTATGTAGGTTTCAAGTCACTAACATTGAAGGTTAATGAAGACATTGCTAAAAGAAAAATGGGGTGAAGTATATGACAGCTCTTTGGGAAGAGAGGCCTCTGGAATGCAGCCACCAGAAAGGAATAGGACCGGAAGCACAGTCTTCCTGAGTCTCACGCCTGAATTCCCCGACAGGAGACAGCCGAGCTGCCTGAGCAGTGGGGTGCTGATACGCGCTGGAGGGGAGTTCTCAGGGCAGTGCCAAGTTTTTGAAATCCTAGGAACAGGGAAAGGAGTTCGAAAAATATAACTGGGTGCCAACCTGGAATTCTATACCTACTGAAAATATTCTTCAAATTGTAGGCAAAACAAAGATATTTCTCAACACAGAAGAGCTAAGAGAATTCATCACCAGAAGATTCACACTAGAAGAAATAATAAGGAGAATTCTTCACGCATAAGGAAAATGATCCCATGCAGAAAACCAGAAATGCAGGAAAGAAAGAGTAAACATATGGGCAAATCCAAATAAACATACACTATACAAAACAATAATAAATAAAGTCTTGGGTAGTTTAAATATACATAGAACTAAACACATGACAACCATAGCCCAGATGCACGAGGTGGAGAGGAGGGGAAAAATGAAGTTAAAGTGTTTTAAAGGGTTAACATTATCTTGGGTGTAGTAAAAGTAATAATAAATACAACAAAATAATAAACCAAGAATGCATCTTATAATCTCTAGAGTAACTACTAAATAATAGTAAAGTATATGTAGTTAGTAAAGAAGGAAATACAGTAACATAAAATATTCAACTAATTCAAAAGAAGGAAAAAAGAAGAAAAAATATAAAACAGGTGGAACCAATAGAAGATAAAATAGTGAAATGGTTGATGTAAATCCAAATATATTGTCAGTCATATTAAATGGAAAAGGACAAAAATAATGACATGTTTTTAATTTGAAAAAAATCAAGCTGCTTCTCACTGGGTAAAAGCACATAGCACCCAGTAGGCTGTGAAAGTAAGAAAAGTAGGAATTTATTTTATGTGTCATTTACAATGAAGTTAATAATAACGTACTTTTTGTAAACAACAGATAAATCAGACATCCCTTCTGCCCCCTGTCTTTCCAAAGAGGTCTCTCAAGTTTTGAAACATCAACCAGCAGTGAGGAGATAAAGTGAACTGGAGGGAACCAAACCAAAAAAGGGAAAGGACTGACAACTCCTAAAAAAATGGACTTCCAGAGGTTTTTTGAAACCTGGTACAAATATTTGAATAGGGATGGGTAATTAATATTTAAAAGATATTGAAAAGAGAAGTGAAATTAATTATTAGCACATCAATTTCATGAACATTATTAGCGAGGGGCTTGACTATAGGCTCTTGGACGCATAGCTAGACAGAGACCATTTAAAGGCAACCTTTTCTTGCAGTTTCTCAGGCTTGGACTTCCAAAGAGTAACAGGTTCCATAAAAACTTTTAGTTTTATGCTTTTATTTAAGTAATTTTAAGAATTTACATAAACCTATTCTGGCTTATATGGTCAGTGTGACCCGGTGCTGTTCCCACATGCTCCTGTTCATCATCACAGCGGTGCCAAGGCCTTACGATATCATGGCCTGGTGTGAGAAGAAATGAATCACACGTCTTCCAACAAAGAAAACTTGTGGAAGAATTGCTTTACCACATGGTGATGGAAGCCCCAAGGACCCGACAGAAACTTCAAGGCAATGGTTAATTCCATATTCATATTTTGAGTAGATGCTTGTTATAGATCTTGCATACTGTCTTTGCAAAGTTTATTAGCAGTAAATGTAGTAGTAAAAACTCAATAGAGACTTATTTGTTAAATTTGTACTTTGGGGTACACAAAAAAATGAGCCATTAAAATAATAGATCTATGGTTTAAAATAAGTGCATTATAAAAAGGAAAAATAATGACACATAATGATGATGATGATGATGATTCATCACCTTCAAAACCAAGTTGTAGAGAACTGTGACAGGGCTCCCTTCTCTATGGCTGAAATGAGAGCCTGGGGACAACCGAAGGAGAGTCCCAACCAGTCAACCACAGTATTCGTGACTGGACTGTCTTGACTCATTTCTAGGGTATCTTGATGCTGAACGGAACATCAACATCAGCTGGTGGGAGCATCCTAGACATTTTGGATTTTCAGGAGGTGGAGAAATGTGAGACCTCACCAACCCTGAGAGATAAGAGAAAACCAAGGAACAAAAAGGTTGCCCTTTGGAAGCTGCCTGCTATAACATAGCAGCAGATTGCTTGGGGCTGGCAAGTGAAACTGAGTCTCCAAGAGAAGCTCCAAGGGAAATAACAACAAAGCAAAATATCCAGACATTAGTGGAGAGGAACAGGCGGAGGCACAGAAGGGGAATGGTGATAACTTGAACAAAAATAATAATAATAAAAGTACTTAAGGAGTTGTAAGTAAAGCTTGAAAAAGATTTTCTAAAATTAAAAACATGAGTTTCAAACACACAATTTAGTAGATGAGTTGAAGGAGAAGTTGATTGCTTTTGAGATAGAGATGCTTTCTTTGTCTTTGTCCATTTATTCAAAAGTTCAGTTTCTTTTGGGTGTTATGGCTGGAATTGTTCACACCTTATTCCTGGATCATATCATGGCCTGAGGGATTTGATTTTGGACCCTTTATTTAACAATTCTCTTTCTGTTGTACCCAGGTATATCTTCAAACTTCTTTCCCTGTACATAGGATTTTAAAAACTTGGCACTCCCCTGAAAACTTTCCTCCAGGGTACATCAGCTGCTCAGGAATCTCACCTGTCTCCACTCTGTGGCGTCAGGAAGGCAGATGCCGGACCCAGGAAGACTTTGCTTCCAGTCCTTTTCCTTTATCATGGCTATATGATATGCCAAAGGCCTCTTCCTATAGTCATCATATACTTTAGCTCCTTTTTCTCTTAACAGCTTCTCTGTTAGTCCTTACTAACTAGCATCCTACAAGTATGTGGTCTAAAATTTTAGAGTTCTAGAATTTATGTTTGGGTCTTTTATATATTCCAGTCCTTTTGTGAAATTCTCTATCATGTATTTTTTTTTAAAAAATATCTTTTAAAGGTTTTACTTATTTTTAGAGAGAGGGAAAGGAAGGGAGAAAGAAAGGGCAACATCAATGTGTGGTTGCCTCTTGTCTGCCCCCTATTGGGGACCTGGCTTGCAACCCAGGTGTGTGCCCTAGACTGAGAATTGAACCGGCGACCCTTTGGTTTGCAGGCCAATACTCAAGCCACTGAGCCACACCAGCCAGGGCCTATTTTATATTTTTATTGAACATTTTAGTCACAGTTACTTTAAAGTCCATGGCAGATCATTCTAATAGCTGAGTCATCTGTAGGCATGTTTCTATTGTCTGCTTTTTTCCATCTTGACTTACAATTTTTTATTAAATGCTGGACATTGTGTAAAGATACTGCAGAAGCTTTGATGAAATTATCTGTCTTGTGAGAGGGTTAACCTATCTTATCAGATAACTAGAGTGAGGGACAATTAAGGAGTTGTAAGTAAATTCATAGACTGAGCTGACTGGAGGCTGGGTTGCAGTCTTTTGGAAGCTACCTTGGCTGAGGGAGTGAGTGGGGGCTGAAATCCAGCCTATAACTCTACTCCCTAAGCCATGATCCCTGCTGTGGCTTTTGAAAGATACTCTCTTCGATTTGCACAAAGGTATAAATATGGGCTGAAAGTTGCCTGTTTTCAAGTCTCCCCATTACTGTTGTTTTCAGAGAAAATGGGAATGAAAATGGGTAGGTCTCTTATGGAAACCTTGGTTATGACTATGGCTTTCCGGAATGTAGCTTTCTGAAATTTCAAGAAGCTTATAAAGCAATGTAACTGAAAAAAGCAGGACCAATCCATTAACAAAAAGCATGACAAAGTGGCATAATGATGAATTTTCTATATTTAATAATACTTTTTAAAAATATTTTATTTATTTATTTTTAGAGAGGAGGAAGGGAGGGAGAAAGAGAAGAAGAGAGAAACATTGATGTGAGAAAGACACATAGATCGGTTACCTCTTGCACGCGCCCCTGCCCCCCATCCCACACTGGGCAACCAGCCCACAACCCAGGCATGTGCCCCGACTGGGAATCAAACTGGTGACCTTTTGATTCACAAGCCACTATTCAATCCACTGAGCCATACCAGCCAGGGCAATAATAATTTTGTAAAAATAAAAACCCAGAATAAAATATGAGATGTTTAGATGTCTAATTAATGAGCAGGTCTGAGTGGTAAGTATTGAGGGGAAAAGGCCAGGTAGAGAATAGATGCTATCTGAGAGTGACTCGGGCAGGTTTCCTCTGAATCCCACGCATGTGTTCCGTGAAGGTTTATAAACCCTGTTGGTTTGAGATAATGGGAGCAAAGTGAGTAGAAGACCTAGCAAATAATTAGAACCTCCGCTAAAGCTGGAAATAAGACTGCCTCATCTGATGTAGTTAGTCCTGACCCACAACGGACATAAACTTGTTTAAAATACTTCTTTGTTTATTCAAATCACTTTATTTTTAGACATTTGGCCTCTAAAACAATGAAAATATTATTGAAAAGTAACTCCTTCAGTAAGTTTTGACTAAAAGAAGCACAGCGGGATTTGACCGAAACAATGTTGCTATTCTATAATATTTTCTGTGAATTAGGAAGTTAGTGTAAATGATATGAAACAAAAAGAGAAAGGTGCTACACTCCACACTGTATTTTCCCACTATTTATTTTTCAGGAGACATTCATAGTTAGTGTCTAAGATGTGCATTTATTAAAGTTCACATCAGCCTAAAGTAACTTACAACTTTCCAGTTAGATACAACTAAATATGAAAGAAAGAAGTCTGTGAAAAAGTTTGTCTCATGATTTCCCATTCTTCCTTAATGCATGGTCTGTATCCCATCCAGAAGTCTTGCTCTCGCCCTGCCCCTTTCACTGGGACAGTCCCCTGCGGGCTGAAGTCACTGCCAGCAGGGAACTATTTGCTCCTTCACACGAGGCCTCTTCTGCTCTTCTTCCCCGCTCCCAGCCATGGCCTGTGCATCTGACCTCCGAAATGGAAAAGGCAGAGCTCTAAGGCCAGCCAGTGTGACTCTCCAACTGTTGTATCTAAACAAGAGTTATGGTGTAAACGGCACCCTCAATCCTTTAGGGCCCCAGATTTTAGAAATTCAGCCCCTCCTGCCTTTTTTTTCCCCCTCAGAACTACAGACTCTAACATGAGTTTCAAAATCCCATTAGAACCTCAAAATCCAGGCCTTACTTTCTTGTTTTCTGACTCTTACTCTTCTTACACACCTTCTCTCAGGAAAAGGTAAAAGCCCTTTCGGTTTGTTCTGGGGGATGACCGTGAGGTACAAGACTCCAGAAGAGTGCCTCATCGCACTAGGTATCATAACAATGACACGTATTTTCACAACTACCACCCTTCATAATCTGGCCAAGCCTTTTTTCTTTCTTAAGCCTTATCACTTACTCCCTTCCTTCCCTCACCCCACACACCCACCCCAGCCTGCCTGCCCACTCGCCATTTATCCTGTGGTCCAGCTGGATAAGACCGCTTTTCTTTCTTTTTTAATTAAATTAATTTTTTATTTTTAATTACAGTTGACATACAATGGTTTATTAGTTTCCGGTGTACAACATAGTGATTAGACATTTAGATAACTTATGAAGTGATCATCCCAGTCAGGGGACAGCTTTTCACTTCCTGAACAGGCTGTGTATGCACTTTCACGCCTGCATTCTTTGCTCGTGCTGTCTCTGCCTAGAATGTGCTCCCCACCTCATGCTCCCTTTGCCACTGAAAACTTATTCTTTAAGGCTCAGTTCCTACATTACTCCCTTGGGAGGCCTTCCGGCCTTGCCGTAACTTCCCAAGTCCTCTCTATTGGCTTGGCCAGCATTTAGTACCTACTGTAAAAAGAAAAAAAAAGTCATGCATCATATCATTTTATGGCCAACCATGGGCCTCCCCCCTACTAGAGTGAGACCCTAGAGAGATGAAACATTATTCTGAGCAACTTTGAATCCCTAACCCTAGCATAGTAGGAAGCAATCCGTAATTAGTGAACACTGAAATAAATCAAGGAATGAATGGAAAAAAGTGGGGAAGTCTGGAGGAGGAGCCAATTTGGATAGGGGAAAGGCAATAATGAGATTTTAGATACGTCAAATTTGAGAATATCAGTGGGACACTCAGTGAAGATTCTTTATCACCTGTCCTAAGTTACCCCTGATACTCCTGGATTCCCAGTCTTGCTGAACATGTCTTGTAATGATGTTAATTGGACCCATTCAGGGTTGGGACTGTATCAGTTAGGTTGTGGCAGGAAAGAGATACTACATTTAAGTGGGGAAATTGAAGAGGGATGAATGGACTATTTACAAAAATGTTAAAGGAAAATAACTGGGAAGTCTAAGCACTCTGGGACTAGCAACACATTTCTTAGTCCTGAGGGGGCAAAAGGGGTGGTTACTGGAATTCACGAGTGGAGCTGTGGTTGTAGCAATAGCTATAGGAGAAGCTGCTGGGGAGAGTTGTGTGTTTGGTGGAGGGATGCAGCCACTGACAGCCTGTAGCCACTCAGGAGGGAGCTGAAGGAATAAATTTCCTGCCCTCTCTTTTCTACCTACCCCCAAACTCCTACCAGGCCTTTCCACTGGCCTCATCCAACTGGGAATCAGTGGGTGAGGGAAACTCTTTGATACTGTTCATAGTGTTCAGCCTTCTGGGCATGGAGCTGGGCAAAAAGCATGCAGAGTGGCTCTGGGGGCCTGGCAGACTAGCCGGCGCAGAGGATCTCTAAATTGGGCCCCCACAGATGCTTTGCAGCCCTTTAATGCTAGTCCTTTAATGGAGCATCCCTTTTGAGAATATGGTATCGAAGGTTCCAGGGCTCAGGCTGGACTGAACAAGGTGATTAGCTACAAAGCAAGGAATTCAAGGGATGAGGTGGAGTAGGGGCTACATCTAAGGAGTGAGGCTGTTAGAGGAATTGGTAAAGGAGTTAGAGTAAGAAGAGTGGAGGGCTGGAGTGGTGGAGGTGGCTGGTTCAGAAAGGAGGACACCAAGGGAGTGAGATTGTTACAGGCGAGCTCTTCTAGAGGCTGGCATCAGGGCAGGGTAAAGAGAGGTGCTGGCCTGCTAGGTTAATTATGGCAGGCTAGCTGCAACACATTTTTTTGAATCATCACTGCAATAGTTAAGTCTCTATGCTCAGCCTGACTACCTCTTTCAGCCCTGGACCTGGCCTCCTGCCTCACCAGGGGGTGAGGTTGTCAGGCATAGACTTGCTCAGTCTCTCCCCCAGCAGCTCAGAATATATCTTCACACTTCCTGTCTTTCCTTCCTCCTGTCTCAGAAAAAGTTGTCTTTCCTTTTCCCCGGTTCTCTGAGCCTTCCCTTGTGTCCCTGATCTGTTTACTGCCCCCACCCACCCAAAAGTATTTTGTACTTCTCTTGGCTTCTCCGACACTTTCCACTCACTTCCCACTATGAATGAATAAGCACGAATATAGTTAGCTAAGAAACAAAATCACAAATCGATTACTCTTTTTCAAGTACTGTTCTCTCTGTCCTCACTGTAGGCGCCAAAATTGTAGAAAAAGTGGTTGATGGCCACTACCTCCCAGCCCCACCACCCAATTCCTATTTAATCCTCTGCGTTTTGGCTTCTTGGACACTGCTGTATGGAACACGTGTTCCTGAAGTCTCCTGGGGCCACCTAGTCGCCCTCATAAAGGCTCTGTCCAGTCTGGGGCTATGGCTCCTCTGAGAGATTTATAACTTTAATGACTCTTCCCTTCTTGAATCTCTTCCTTCTGTTCATATCCTTGACCCAGTGCTCTTCTGGAGCTCTGCCCACCTCTCACTTACTGAGTTCCAATCCTGGCTCAGCCACTTCCTCTCTGTGTAGGGCCAGGTCATTGGATCCTGCTGTACCTTGGTTTCCTCATCTGTTAAATGGAAATAGGAAACATACCTGTCCCTTTGGGCTGTGTAAGAGTTCAATGGCAGGATGAACGTAAAGCAATTTGCAGGCTACCTAGCTTATCCTAAATGTTCAGAGTTAGCGGTCAGCATTTTTTTTCTCTCTCTCCTCTTATCTGACATTTTATTCAACAAAGCATACCTATGGATAATTTGTTGGACTATCTCTGTGCTTTCCTGCCATGTTGATTTTGCTCACACCATTGGCCCTCCCTGGAAGGCACCTCTGCCATCTTCACTTACAGAAATCCTTCCACTTCCTTAAGACTCCACCTCAATGGTACCTTTCCGTGAAGCCCTCCCAGCTTACTGAAGCCAAAGCTGATTTCTCCTCCACTGAAGTCTTTTGCTCATTTTTCCAACATATTTTGCCTTGTATTATAATTATTTAATTCTATGACTTCTCTTCCTTCCAAGATTTTAGGCTCTTTGATGGCAAAAGCACACTTACTAGATGCTGAACACTAGGTGGTCTTGAATGAATTCCTGTGGGACTATGTATGCTAGTCCAGGGGGGAAAGCATTGCATTAGGTTCAGTGGAAATGTCTTACAAAGAAAATAAATGCTCTCAAGAGGAAACTGGACAGAATTCACTTAAAGATTCGAAAATAAGATTTCATGGGAAAAAGATGACATCAAGTAAAATAAGCCAGACAGAGAAAAGACAGATATCAGATGACTTCACTTTATGTGGAATCTAAAAAAAAAAACCCACACTCCAAAAGCCAAATGAACAAACAAAACAAAAACAAATGCATAGATATCTACAGTGAACAGATCAGCGGTTACCTGAGGGGAATGGAGTTGGGGGCGGGTGAAATGGGTGACGGAGATCAGTTGTACAGTGATGGATGGTAACTAGACTTACGGTGGTGATCACTATGTAGTGTATACAAATACCAAATTACAATGTTGTATGCCTGAAATATATATAATCTTGCATACCAATTTTACCACAATAATAAATGAATGAACACATGAAGCCTTCATTTCTTTTAATGAATGAAAAACCATGGGGGAAATATATAAGAAACTGAAGGTTGTAACCAAAGAGAAAGTATTTGATTTGAACATACCCAGGAATGAAATGCTGAGTTGAAAGTGTTTAGGGATTAATGAAGTAAAAAAAGGAAACTTCTATGTTGAGTCCATGCCTGTTCTTAGAAGCTCAGGAAATAATCAAGAGAGTTTGAATTTGGCTTAAGAGAAGAGAAGAGAAGAGAAGAGAAGAGAAGAGAAGAGAAGAGAAGAGAAGAGAAGAGAAAAGAGAAGAGAGAAGAGGAGAGAAGAGGAGAGAAGAGAAGAGAGAGATTGGGACAGATCTTGTTCACAGTGGGTCTTCAGTATATATGAGTGAACAATAAATTAAAGAGTGCATTTGTCAAGGTAGAATCTTAGTGCTTTGAGATTCCCATATTCAACAAGAGTAGATGGAACATGAATAATTTGCCTATGTGGCTTTGACAATGTGCACTTTTCACTCACCTAATATTTGTCATTGATGCACATTTTCCCCACTATATTATCTCTTTTCCTGCTTTTTTTTTTTTTCAAGATACTGCCCCAGTTTTCTCCCTCTTTCTCTTGTCAGCCATTCTCAGTTTCTCTTCCTCAGCACCCTATTCTTGGAGCGTGTCTTTTCTCATTTTGCTCCCTATACTCTTTCTACCTGATCTATCCACCTTTGCCCATTGTCTCAACTCCCCTTCCCATGCTGGTAACTCTCAAATATCCATTTCCAGGCTCCAGACACCCACCTCCAGCCAACTACTTGAAACCTTTATGTCACACTAAGCACATACTGACTTCTACAACCCAGCATGGACCCCTGAGCTAGCTACTAATTTGCCACTCCACTCCACCTTTTCCACCTTTATTTAGAATAGTGGCAAAGAGATTTTGAGAGGAAGGGGGGAGAATGAATTGTTGCTATTTCCAAAACCTCACTACTCTTTTATTTTCCTGACCAAATCAGCTTGGTCTTATATTTGGATATTTTATTCAGAAAAACAAAACCCATGTGGCTCAGAACCTCCTTCTTTAGGATTCAGTCAAGGGAGTTGCCACCTTTACTCAAATGTTCCTTTGGGGGGAAGAGGAGTTTTACCCCCTCTGAAATGGCTTGTCAGAGTTCCTCACAACTACATGTAGTAATCTGTTTCACAGAAATTCTGAGGACAGTTTTATCCATCCCCGTATGTTTCCAGTGATGTTTAAGGCCCAAAATAGATGCGTTCTCCAGGAAACTACCCCCCTGCTCTGCACTAACTCCAGCCTCGCTTTCTTGCAGAATTAACCATTTGAGTAAATGGTGCCTCATCATATATTTTCCCAAGCCAGAACACCAGATATTATCTGATCCAATCGGCTTCTTAATTTCTAATATTAGTGAACTTTCATATTTCAAATAATTCATCCATAGATTCTCTTGAACTCTTCTGCAGAGAATGGGGTCATCTGTGCATAATCACAGTTTTGTTTCTTTCCTTGTAATCAGTATGCCTTCTTATATTTTCCTTAGACCTCCAGGAAAATGCTGAGTGGAAATAGTGATGGCAGGCATCTCTGTCTTGTTTCCTTCTTGGAAGGAAATGTTTTTTAGTTAATCATTCATCATTAAGTAGAATGTTTGCTCTAGTTTTTTTTTGGCAGATACTCTTTATCAAGTTAAGTTCTCATGTATTTCTAGCCTGCTGAGACATTTTTTAAAATGTCATACATGTGTATCAAATGTTTTTTCTCGAAATGATTATGCTTCTTGACTCACATAAATCGGAAAGATTTATCCTCTTCCCTAGTCACTTGGGAAAATATTCTATGTTTTTCTTTTCTCATATTGCACTTGTCTAGGTTTAGTGTCAAGTATTTACTTGCCTTATAACACGAGGTAAGGAATTTACCCCCCTTTTCATTCCTCATTGGGACAGTTTGTAAAAGATTAAGATTACATGTTTCTTAAAAGTTTGCTTTTTTAAGAACTCACCTATAAAACTGACCAGACGTAAGTGTTTATTTTATTTTATTTTATTTGAATTGTTCCTGAATCCAAGTTCTCCCCCCAATCTTTCTCTCTCTCTGTCTCTCTTCTCTGTGTGTACATATTTTACTTCTTTAACTGCTTAGTGCTAGGTTATAAAAAAAATAAGTTCACCTGAAACTGATACAAAATAATACTGAATGCAAGCTATAATTTTTTTGTCCCATTGTGTAATGGTTAACACTCTGGACTTTGAATGCAAACTGTAATTGAAAATAAAATTTAGAGAAAGATAAAAAGGCAAGTAAGCACTAAGGAACTGTGACACATAATAGACGATCAGAGGACCAGGGAAAATAACAACTAAATGCATTGTGGGGGCCTGGATAGGATCCAGGAACAGAAGAAGAACACTCATGGAAAATCATTTGAGATTTGAATAAGGTCTCCAGTTCAGTTAAATAATGTTGTACCAGTGTTAATTTCTCAGTTTTGATCATTATACTATCATTATGTAATATGAGGAGAAGCTGTGTGAAGGGTGTACAGGAACTCTTCTTTTTTTTTTTTTTGCAACTTTTCTGGGAGTCTAAAATTAGTTTAGAGTGAAAAGTTTAAGAAAGAGATTGTTCTGGTGGCTGTGCAGAAAGCACACGAGGGTGGGGGCAGACCGTACACAAGGAAAGCAAGTAAAAGTTCACAAAAGGTGGGTCAGAAGAGTGAAGATGGTGGCTATAAAGATGAAAGGTAGTTTATTAATTTTTTTGTACCTCTGTCTCTCTGTTTTTTTAATCATCATCCAAGGATATGTTTATTGATTTGAGAGAGAGAAGAAGAGAGAGAGAAAAAAATCATCAATATGAGAGAGAAACACTGATCAGCTGCCTTCTGTGTCTGCCCCAACTGGGGGGTTGAACCCTCAACCTAGGTATGCACCCTGATGAGGAATTGAACCTGCAGCCTTTTGGTGTATGGGACAATGCTTCAACCAACTGAGGCGCCTAGCCAAGGTATGTCTCATTGTTTGATTCCTAATGTTGTTTATTTCTACAATCTTCCTTTTTAAATTGATAAAAGTTGCTAAAGTTTTATTAATTTTATTAGTCTTTTTGACAAACTAACTTTTTAAAAATTCTTTTCATTTTTTTCTTTGTTTTCTATTATATTCATTTCTGTCTTTATTTTCTCAATAAATATTTGCTGATCTCCTATTATATTCCCAGCACTATTCTAGGCACTTGAAATAAGTCAGTGAACAAAACTGATCAAGATTCTTGTCATCAAATCCACCAAGTTTAAGGCCAGATCAGTCCAGCAGCACTCCATTTGAAGAGGGAACTGGTACACCTGGAATCAAGCCCAAGTAGTGCCAGAGGGCATGCGTAAGCTATTTGAGCAGGTAACTACACCCCACGTCCCTTCCACAATGACATCAGTGCCTCTGCCCCAGCTCACACTTATGGCCCTATGGAGAAACCCCTGTGACCAGCTGAAGGAAGAGGCATAATAAGCCCAAGCTTGGTTTACAGATGAGTTGGCTTAGTATGTTACATAAGCTGAAAATGAACAATGACTACATTATATAGCCCCATTCAGGAGTGACCTTGAAAGAGGAAAATAAAAGTCTTCCCAATGGGTGGAACTGTGAGAGGTGCACTGGTCATCTACTTTGTGAGAATGCCTTAGGTGAGAATGCATATAGATTTCTGGGCAGTGGCCAATGGCCTGGTTGTCTGGACAGAAAATGTACTAGAATATCAGAGACAAGAAAGTCTGGTATAGAGATGAGTCTATGTGAGTGAGCATGAGTGGGATGATCGTTATGTCACATGTAATGCTCACCAGAAAGCATTCACCATAAAAGAGGCTCTGGACAACTAAGTGTACCTGCTGACAAGCTGATTCAGCCAGTTGACATTAGCCATCCTTGATCATCAGCCACCCAGCACTGGCATGATGGGCACATGAAAGGAGTGGCCATGGTGATCGAGATGGACGCTACTGATAAGATCTAGCTACTATTGCCTTGAATGTCTGACCTGTGAGCAATAGAAACCAACTCCAAGCCCCGGAATATGGTACTATCCCTTGAGAAGACTGAACAGCCACCTAGTGGCAAGTCAGTTATGTTAGGTTTCTTTCTTCCTGGAAGGAGCAGCATGTGGCATTCATAGTGACAGATGGTTATTCTGCGCACGCCTTGCCTTTCCACAGTGTGGAACCCAGACAGCATCCTCATCTGGGGCCTTATTGAACTGCAAACTGTACTCACCATGAAAGTCCTTTGGATACCTTGTACGCTGGGCCATGCAGGCAACAAGAGGTGTTGCTATGGTGGCAGGAGGCAGAGCTGCTGTTACACAAAAAGGCAGGAAACAGATAACCCACTTGGAAGCCTCTTGGTGCTACCTGGTCCCTTCTAACTGTAAGTGGACACATGTAGCAACCCCAACCTGAGAAGTTGCCTGAGAAATGAAGCTTTGTGTTGTACCACCAGGGAAGCCACCAAGACCTGCTGAAGTGATTGCTGAAGGTAAGAAAATTCAGAATGGATAATGTGAGGGAGATGGGGAGTACCAGTTATGTCCTGGTAGCAAATCCAACAATGCTTTCTTCTCCAAGTTTTCCTTTAAGACTAGAGGCCATGGGAACCATGGAAGGACTGTTCCCCAAACCTACATGGAGACAAACATCTATGTTTCTTAAGGGGTGGATACTGGCTGCCGTGGAAATGAACTGCTCAAATCTCCTGCTGTGGGGAGTGTAATTGACTGACAACCCCTCTAGCTGCACCACCATGTTCACATGGAAACCTCGATTCCCCTGGGCTGTTTCAGCTGTAGCTGAGCACAGCTGGGGTGCTAGTGTAAACCATTCCTGTAGGTCCCATGGAATAACTCTAACAGGAACCTTGGGCTCCAGGGCTCCCCATCAGCTTGGCCAAGCTTTCATAGAACTATGCTGCCATTTGAGACTCTTCTCACCCAAACCTCCTTCCTTCATCCTCTCTTTTCATAGATGTCCTTGTGATCTCTCAGCCTGCTCCTTCTTCCTTTATGCTTCATAACGTATAAAGCTCTGGCCTATCTGGTCCCATCTTGGCATCTATTTCTTGGAGGACTGTGACCAACATCTGATATTTAAAGCCATAAGATGGGGTGACATTGTCAAGGTTGTGAGTGCAGATGGAAATTAGAAGCAAACTGAGCTCTAGGATTCTCCAACATTCAAAGTGAAAGAGAGAGAAAGAATTAACAACAGAGACTGACAAGGGCTGTCTGGTGAAGTAGGAGGAAAACCAAGAGGATGTGGTATCCTTGAAACCAAGGAAAAAGGGTGTACCCAAGAAAAGGAATGCTTGTGTATGTCACTGATGCTGCCAGGTCATGTGAGCTGAGGATCACAGGATTTAACAAGCTGAAGCTCATTGGTGACTTCGACAGGGGCAGTTTTAGTGACGGATGCAGATGATGCATGATTGGCATGCTTAAGAGACAATGAGAGAACAGGAATTGGAGATGCTGAGTACAGGCAACTTTGGGGAGGAGATTTGTTGCAAAGTGGAACTGAGAAATGGGGCAGGAGCTGGCAGGGGAACTGAGATCAAAGAAAGGATTCTTAAGATGTGAGAGGTAACAGCATATTAGTGTGCTGAAAGGAATGATCCAGTAAAGGTAAGAAACGGATGATGTAAGCAGAGTGAGGCACTGCTGGAATGATGTTGTTGAGTAGGTGATAAAGGATGAGGTTACTGAGCGGGAAGCTCTTCGAAGACTCTCTGCTCCAACTCTCTGCTCCAACTCTCTGCTCCAACTCTCTGCTACACCCAGGCCCAAGCTCACCTGAGGTCAGTTAAATGCAAGTGCCTGAAATAGCACAAACTCCCGCCCTCCACACAGGGTGTTGCATCAGCTCGGACACTCACCACTGATTTTCAGTCCCCTCTTTGTGTTTGGTATCTAGGAATTTTGCCTCACTTTCTGTTATTTAAACTAATTTTATAACTTTTACCCATTTCTCATTTTTGTGCCTGGATTGTTTTCTGGCTATCCCAGTCTCACATCTTACTGCAAATGAGAGTCTCCTACAGTAATTTTATTCAAGGGCAGATCTAATTAGGTTTCTTCCCTACCCTTTAACCCTTTAGTGGTTTCTAGTTACCTTAAGAATAAAATCCAGCTTCTCGTGACAGCATATGAAATCTGCTTCTCTCCTCTCCAGGCTCCTAGCTGTCCATCCCTGAAGCCCCGGCAAACACCAATATTCAGTCGTCAAATATGTCGGTTTGCCTTTTCAGTTTCTGACCTTGGTGCCATTCCAAGGATGGCCTTCTTCACTCTAAGATCATAAGGCTGTTCTATATTTAATACAGTATGTGTTGCTGTATTTTTCACATTTCAGATTTTATTTCACTTATAACTTTGTTAATGATGTAAGTAATTAATTTTTATCCCATTTCTAGTCAATTGCTCTAACGCCCCCTTTTCAACTTTAAATATTAGTGATTTGGAAGAAAGGCTCTGATGTGCTTCCACTACCGGAGGCACAGGCCTGGGAGTCAGAGCCGTCTTGCTGTTATGATGGATGCCTTCCCTGCTGTTGTGAGGATTCTTGGAGGCAGCTTCAGTGTGGCATGGGCACCAAAGTGGCACTTACTAATGTCATTGTGCTGGGCATGATTATGACTTAGGAGTAATAGAATTAATGGATTTTTTGAGACTGTATTCTATTCTGTTGAGCTGTTCATCTATACCCATGCCAGGACCACATTGCTTTAATTTCTTGAGGTTTGATGGAATGTTTTATTTTTATTTATTTATTTTTTATTTTTTAAAAAATTATTGAATTTATTGAGGTGACATTGGTTACTAAAATTATATAAGTTTCAGGTATACAATTCTATAATATATCATCTCTGTATTGTATTGTGTGTCCACCACCCAAAGTCAAGTCTCTTTCCACCACCATTGATCCCCTCTTTACCTTCCTCTACCTCCTCCCATTCCCCTTTCCCTCTGGTAATCACCATACTGTCTGTGTCTATGAGATTGTTTTCTTTGTTTAATCCCTCTACCTTTTTCACCACCACCCCACCCCCTGACAACTGTCAGTATGTTCTCTGTTTCTATGATTCTGTTTCTATTTTGCTTGTTAGTTTATTTGGTTCATTAGATTCCACATACGAGTGAAATCATATGCTATTTGTCTTTCTCTAACTGGCTCCTTTCATTTAGCATTACTCTCCAGGTCCATCTGTGCTGTTGCAAAAGGTGAGATTTCTTTCTTTTTTATAGCTGAGTAGTATTCCATTGTGAAAATGCACCACAGCTTTTTTTTAACCACTTATCTACTGATGGGCACTTGAGCTGTTTCCAAATCTTGGCTATTGTAAATAATGCTGCAATGAACATAAAGGTGCATATAGTCTTTCGAATTAGTGTTTCAGGTTTCTTTGGATATATTCCCAGAGGTAGAATTGCTAGGTCATAAGGCAGTTCCATTTTTAATTTTTTGAGGTAACTCTTCACTGCTTTCCACTGTGGCTGCACCAATCTGCATTCCCACCAACAGTACATAAGGGTTAGAATGTTTTAATATCAAATAGGAAAAAATCCCTTGTGTGGATTTTAGCTTTTTATAAATAATTTTAAACATCTTTTTATTGCACATATAATAATGTTTTCATTGCTCCTATTTCTCAAGTCATTAGTTATAAAAATATTTGAATGTTTTTTACTATTTTAGGAGTTAGTATTTAGGATTTTAGTATTTAGGACATAATCATAATTCAGAATTAAAAATAAAAAGAGCCCTGGCTGGTGTGGCTCAGTGGAGTGAGAGCCAACCTGCAAACCAACGTGTCACCAGTTCGATTCCCAGTCAGGGCACATGCCTGGGTTGTGGGCCGGGTCACCAGTGCGGGATGCGTGAGAGACAACCACCCATTGTTGTTTCTCTCCCTGTCTTTCTCCTCCCTTCCCCTCTGTCTGAAAATAAAATAAATAAAATATTTTAAAAATAAATAAAAAGATTACAGGCAAAGGACTTCATAGGAAAAAGTTGGTTTAGAGTTATTTGGGTTGGCCTGATGTGTCATGATAAAGAAATTAACTTATTATGCTTCATTGCTATTCAGAATCAAATGAGGAAATAGGTTTAAATTGCAACATGGGTTCCAGTAAAGCAAAAGGAAAGGATAAGTCTGACTAGGGAGTAAAGCATACTTACAAAAGGGGTTATATACTACTCTGTATTTTTTGAAAAAAATGTCTGGACTCTCTCTCCCTCTCCCCCCTCATTGTTTCTTGAATCCTGCTGAGGGGAAGAAAACAAAACACAGCTGGTTGCTTGAGGGGCTTTCTAACTTTGGATTACATGAACTTTAACCTTTAATGCCCACTCATTTGCATTTTGGGGAGTTTTCATGCATGTCAGGAACCAAAGTACTGCCATCCTCATCAGTCTCACTTAAGCACTTAGTTTTGCACAGTATTATACAAGGTCCATCTCTTAAAACACTTATTTCCTCTGTCTTAATCAATTTTTCTTTCTTTGTCATTAGTATTTCAAGCATACTACTGAGTCCTTATTTGTTCACATTCTCTCTTAAAATATGGCTTTTCCCTTGTTTATTTTCTGCAAATATATCATGGGGCAGGGAGCAGCAGGAAATGATCCTTCACTGACCACTATGATTCAGCACTCTGAGTTTCTTTTGCTGCATTTTTTTATTCACACTCACACTAATTTTATTAAATCTCCTCCCAGACTAATGCACATTATGGACACTACTGTACATTTGAGGCAATGGCAAAATATGACCAGTGAGCTAGAAACAAAGAAAAGATGTAGACTGGTGGCATTGTAGTTCCTAGAAGTGTCTCTATTCCCAGTAACTTCATTTATTTGGACTAACATTAATTAACCCAATATCATCTAGAGTTAGTATTATAGTAGATGTTGTATGTGAGATGATGTGTAGTTATTCATTCATCATTCAGCAAATATTTATTGAGAGCCACCCGTTAGGTTCTGGGAATATACTGCAAAGAAACTAGACATGAAATTTTCAGTCTGGCAAGGTTGGCAGACAGAGGTATTATGCATGCTACGAAAAAAAGAGGAGTCAATTTATTTATTCAACATACACTTCTCAACCACCTCCTGCTTTGTGCAAAGCATTGCTGTTACATAAACTGGGGAGTAGCTCAGCAGGGGTGCTTTGTGTGAGGAGTGGAGTGCCCCCTAAAATGTAGGGGCTTTCTGACCCAGTGGCCTCTCTGGTGCATGATGAACCAAAGATGACCAGGGAGACAGTGTCAGAAATTTTCCTCCTGTCTCCCTACTGCCTGCCACCATTAGAACCACTGGTCACATGGACTGCCATTTCGAGGAGGGGCAGCGAGAGTGAGTGGGGAAGCCACCTCGAGGTGGCAGGTGGAGATGTCAGCAGAAAGGCAGAGAGAGATGCCCTCCCAAGCAGGCGAGGCTCTGAGCCGGCCCTGGGGAGGCGTCAGCGTGGGTCTCTGTAGCCGTGGCCTTTCTGTGCGCTCTGAAAGTGGGAGTCTTGATAGCCTTTATGTCGGGAATAATTCCAAGAATAATAAGCCAAAATGTGCTTTTAAAATTACCTTTTAAAGTTCATTTTAGCTTGGAAGGGAAAGTAAAAATGGCACATCTTCAAAGTAGGAGAAGGAATATTTGTATTCGGAGGAGGAAACTTTCACCAACAAAACACCCAGAGGCCTTAGGGTTTCTCTAAGAATTTTATTTCAGTGGAATCTTATAAAAGAATGAAACTGTGTACTTTTTTTTCCTTTAGAAAAAAATAGCAATAGATTGTTTTCTGTCTGGGAAGATCCTTTTTTTTTAATTTCCCACCCCTGGTTTTTAAATTCTGGCTTTCACATGCTCTATCTGAATTTTGTAAATTGGACTCCTCTCGCTCTTCCAATAGCAGAAATAAGCCTTTTCTGTGTAGAAGTGTTTTTTCTCTTTTTCTGGGAATCAGCTTTCCAGACAGGATGTGGGTAAGAATAGCAAACACCTGAGAAAGTGAGCTGCCATATATTTTATTTCTCTCTATTATCATCAAAGACTAGCAGTGAAACAGAATTGCCTTCTCCTCAAGACTGTCAGTCTCGCATCTGGAAATTCATCTGGGTAATGTTGTCCAGTTAATAATCGGAAGACTAACGCCACACATGTACACACACACAGCCTAGTTCTCTCTCCCTTCAGCCTTTTGCCTTCACAGACACTTAAGACAAGTTTAAAAGAAGACTTATAGAAAGGTGGCAAAAAAAAAAGGTGGCAAAGTCTCCAATTCCCATGCTTTGAGGATGGCAGCCAGTAAGAGATAGCAGTGGAAGCTGGATGTTTTCCTTGTAGTGTTTACCTTGGTTGGCCAAGCCACAGAGACTGGGTAGGAAAATGACCCACTGGCATATAGGTCGGCAGGTTCACTCCTGATTACGGGGAATAGAGCAGGCCTTCTAACTTTCATGTCCTTATGAACCACTGGGGATCTTGTTGAAATATAGCTTCTAATTCAGGCTTCTAGAATAGGACCCAAGATTCTGCATTTCTGACAAACTCCCAGGTCATGCAGATCCTGGTACTTCGGTGCACAGAAGAACAATCTGTCCTTGACCTCCTCTTCCTACCTCCTGATCGTCATAGCATTTTGGAACTGGAATAGAGCTTGAACACTTAGTTACCCCTAAACTATTGCTCTATTGGGTGAGTGACTGCATCACAGGGGGAGTTTTAAAACCCTAGGTTCCCAGAGGTTCTGATTCAATGCGTCTGTGGGAAGTCCCAGGCATCTACAGGGTCCAGCACAAATAATTCCCTTTTTTATTATAAAACCTTATTACAAAATCATAAACATGTAATTCTGTAACATGACAATATCACTCTCCAGCATACCATATGATTTTAAGGTGAAATGTTCAACTTAAAACCATAAATTATTACACCCATATTATTATCCTACCCACCACACTCAAGCAAGCCTTACTTCTACTGGGCCCTGTATATTCTTTCAAAGCCCCTTAGGTCAAGTGAAGGAGCAAAAAGGCTTTGGACCATAAACAATCAACTCATTGAATAAGCAAGTTAACAGGTTGTGAGTGGTTTTGTGACCTGCCCAACAAGACCTAGCTAATGATGGCATCAGAACTAGAACTCAGAGAGCCTGTTTCAGCCCACGACCCTGCTATGTACTCTGTGGCTGCCTGGGGCATTTGCTTTCCCCAAGAAAACAAAGTGACTTCCCATCTCTGAATAAGCAATTCATAATATAAAATAGAAGTCAGGTCCAGTGCTGTTTAATGGGGTGCCATTCCACCCAGAACATTTTCTCCTGCTAAAAGGGAGTCCGAAAAGGTCTAATGTGAATTCGCTTCTACCTTGCTCTGAGAGAAAGTTGCTTGGAGAAGTGCACTTGGAAATGGCAACACTTCCCATGATAGTCCCCTGGGAGATAATTTCACTGTTTAAAAGGACTTTATTCCTTGCTGTTTTTCTGATGCCCAATGAAAATATTGATTTTTTTCAATGGTTTCCACACAATCAGCAACTCTAAAATGAACGTGTCATCTTTACTTCTTAGAATGTGAAGCTTTCACGTGTATTTTCACCTTATGTGCCCTAGCTCCAGCATGGGGCAGCCTCTACCTGGTCTCTTTGATTTTAGGCGAAACACTGAGGCTCGGCACAAAGTCTGCCCTTTCCCCCTCCTTCCTGAGTGGTGCCAGCGCAGGGAGTGGAGCACTGCTTTGGATTTTTCCTGCAGTTGGAGTAATTCCTGCTTTGCCATTTTGGGTTCTGTCTTTTTGGGGAAAAGGAAACCTCCCAGTAATGTTAAAGAAAAGTATCTGCTGGTCTCATCCCATATAAACAGGTTGGGGAAGGCACACCTTTTTGGAGTGCCTTCTGGAGTATCTGCCTCTGAAAGCCAAGCAGTGTCCTCTCCACCTATAGTGACACAGTCCCTTCTGGGGGGCTTTTCCTCCCGGTCCTGAAGCCACACGGCTGCTCCGGCAACCGGAAACTGCAGCTAGGGACGCCTCCTGAAGGAGTTTCCTGGTAAACAGGACATTGTGTGACCCATCTCTTTGGGTTTCTCTGCTAGAGACAAATCTGTTTTCATCCTATGAATGCTGCCTCTAGTGAAAGGATAAACAGAGGACGAGCCTTCTTTGGAGGGAAATTTCTTTCTAGAGCTGTCTTTAAGCAAGTGGCCTAAGATTACTTCTTATTTAAGGACATTATAAACATTTCTGGGGCAGCGGGTTTCAGCAGGAGTTTTCCTTGCCTAGTGGACCGAGCCCTGGACTGAGAGTGAGGGTAGTGAGAGCCAGGCTCAGCTCCCCTCTGTGTGGCCGGGTGTCCTAGTGAGAGCTTCAGGCTTCCTGTCCTTACAATGGAATGAAGTCACCTTGACTGTTTAAAATGAGAGGAGACACGTAAGAGCACTTGATAAGCTGTAAACCTTGAAACAAATATAAGACAGTGCTGGTAACACCAAGAAATAATATTCCACATGTTATGTGTAACCGTTGACTTTCTTCCCCATCAGTCTTTTATAAGCTGTGTAAAAAAGATGGTGTGGCAGCTGCGTGGCGGATGTGAAGATTCTCCTCCCACATCTCCTGTGGGAGCAGAATTTACCGAAAGTCCCAGCTGCTGGGCTCAGAAGGTCAGTCAGCACAGGGTCAGCACCAGGCCATGCCTTCCAGGGACTGTTCCCTGCCCATGGCTCTGTGAGGCAGGGGTTCTATAACATGGAAAACACAGGATCCTCTGAAGGGTAATTTGGGCTGAGGACTTCTCATTAGTCTTGCTGAAATTTTCCTAGAAACTTCAGAGGGGTTTCAGACCTCTCTCCCTCCTCTCCTCTCCCCTCTCTTCCCTTTCTCCTTCAGAGGAGTCAAACAAAACCCACTGCTGTCTGTAGGCTTCCCTGCCTTCCCTACCTCCCTCCTCATTTTTCCCCTGGTGTTTCTGTCTTCATCTCTTAAGAGGAACCTCTTGCCTGTCTTAATCTCATTTTAGCATCTGCTTCCTAGAGACCTGGAGCAATGCAGACCATGAATTCAACTCCCTGTGGATGTCCCGCAGCACCTGGAGCTATTAGCCATGACAACTCCCCCGAGTTCCCTTGACACATGGGTCCTGGACTGGGTCAGTTCTCTGGTTCTACTCAGCTCTTGGGCATGTTGATGGTTCCCTTACAGGTGTCTTCCTTTCAGCCCCGGCACTCTTTGGCTACTAACTGCCTAGGTGGCCACTCCCAGGGATGGAGCCCAAGTGCCCATTTTGGGACCTGGGACCCACTCTTTCACCTGCCCCACAGCCTCTCCCTCAGGTCTGCTGCTTCTCTCTTCAGTCCCTCATCCACAAAAGCCCTCATTTTGCACCCCACTCCACCCCCACACAGTAGCCCTTAATGTTCCTTTACTAGAATGAATCAGGTTGTAATGGCACTTTAAAAAGTTTCAGTGACTTAAAATTACAACAGTTTGTTTCTCACTAGACCCAAGGGCTCTGCTGGTCATGGTCACGTAGGGACATGGGCTGAGGTTGAGGGAGGCTTTCCTCTCAACATGTGCCAACCTGATGACCAAGGCGGAGAAGAGCAGACTGGAAGATGAGTACCTGCAACTAAACGCTTCCTCCTGGAAGTGACACTCCATTCTGCTCACATTTCTTTGGCCAGAGCAAGTCTCGTGGCCATGCCTAACTTCATGGGGCAGAGAAGTAAAGAGGAGCAAATGGAAGACTTAATGCCACAGTCCCTCAGGAAAGTGGGGTCCGAGGAGCCCTACTTTTTCACACATAAACTCAATTGGTTGTCCTGGAAGCCCATGAGAGCTAAATTCCCTGAATGGGTGAGAAAAATAATTTTCATTTCCCTAAGGCTCAGCCTAGAGATTTCTAACACAGCAAAAGAAGAAAATTGAGTTTTTCTTACCCTGCTGCACTACCAATACCAGTCTTGGTTGTAGGGACACAGGCAGCAAAGGGCTGGGGTTTGTATAAAGGACTGTTAATGTGACTAAAATATCACACCACCAATATCCAAGGGGCAATGTGCCAGCTGGTTGTTTCCAGCCATGGAACAGCACCTCTCCATCTGTTCCCAGGGCTCCTGGACCATGAACGGGAATCCGGGCAAGTGATCCATGATGCCCGCAAGTGTGGTGGAGCGCAACTAAGCAGGGACTGACCACACACCTACCGTTCCAGAGCTGACAACACTCCGATTGTTGCAAATGGCCTGAGAAGTGAAATACCACCTTCCTCAATCCTTTGTGAGCTGTTCCCTCAGAAATAAATGGGAAAGTTCTCTTCTGGCTTTGGCTAAATGACGCTCTTTGTGTAGCTTATCTGTTGGGCTCATGCTTTTCTAAGGGTGGAGAGGATTTTAAGTGCTTTGAATTTAAAATGCCAAATACAGTGCCAATTGAATTCCAGTTCTGTTGGGTGTGTTGAGGGACAGGTATGCCATGTGGTATCTTGAACCAGCCAATTAAACAGGAAAATTAAGTCAAATGATTTGTTCACTTTGTGTGGAACATACAAACCACAAATGAATGGCAAGTCCATTCTTCCAGTGGCCACACAAACTCAATTTGCAGAAAATTTAAAAAAGCATAAAATATATGTAGGTAGAACATTAAACAGAGTCCTTCCTCTTCAGGGATAATGCATTGTAGTAGAAATTAAGGACAGAGGGTAGTTCGTAAAGGAGTTAATGAGAGAACTTTTTGAATAAATTAGCTTGAAATAGTATAGTAATATTCTATTTGCCACAAAAGAAGACTTAGGTCTCAGAGTTCACTTTCTCTGGGCTATCACTATGGTGCAGCATCCTGGTTCCTCTAAGTCAGGGATTTTTACCTTTTTCATCTCATGGCTCACACAAACTAATTACTAAAATTCTGCAGCACACCAAAAAACAAAGTTTTTGCTGATCTGACAAAAAATAGAATTCCACGAAGCAATATTTTCACCAACATGTCCCCTAGAGCAAGGAATACACAGGAAAGAATAAACAAATGGGACTACATCAAATTAAAAAGCTTCTGTACAACTAAAGAAAACATCAGCAAAATCAAAAGGGAAACATCCATATGGAAAAATGTATTTGATATGTTTGGTATCAATGATACCTCAGACAAGGGTTTGTCACGCAACTCCACACCAGGAAGCCAAACAATCCAATTAAAAAATGAGAAAAGGACCTGAACAGACACTTCTCCAAGGAAGACATACAGAGGGCCCATAGATTTATGAAAAGAGAATCAGAATCACTAGCCATCAGAGAGATGCAAATTAAAACCACAATGACATAACACTTCACACTGGTCAGAATGGTCATCATAAACAAATCAACAAACAACAAGTGGTAGAGAGGATGTGGAGAAAGGGGAACTCTAGTACACCGTTGGTGGGAATGCAGACTGGTGCAGCCACTGTGGAAAACAGCATGGAATTTCCTCAAAAAACTAAACATGGAACTGCCTTTCGACTGGGCAATTCCACTGCTGGGATTATACCCTAAGAATCCTGAATTGCCAATTCAAAAGAACCTATGCACCTCAATATTCATAACAGCCTTATATACAATAGCCAAGTGCTAGAAATAGCCTAAATGCCCATCAGTAAATGAATGGGTCAAAAAACTGTGGTACATTTACACAATGGAATACTGCACCCCAGAAAGAAAGAAGAAATTCCTACCCTTTGTGACAGCATGGATAGAGCTGGAGAGCATTATGCTAAGTGAAATAAACCAGGCGGTGAAAGACAAATACCATATGATCTCACCTATAAGTGGACACCTAATCAACAAAGCAAATGTGGGAGCAAAATAGAAACAGAGACATGGAAATAAAGAGCAAACTGACAGTGACCAGAGGGGAGAGGGCAAGGGGACAATGGGGGAAAGAAGGAGAAGAGTCAAGGAACATGTATGAAGGACACATGGGCAAAGACAACGGGGTGAGGGAGGATTGAATGTGGAAGGTGGGGGAGGGGAGGATGGAGGAGAGTAATGGGGGGAAATGAAGACAATTGTAACTGAACAACAATTAATTTAAAAAATTAAAAATAGATAGAATTTTGATCATTCACACCAGATGGCTATTGTGTTGGCTGTTGCCATTTTCTCATTTGACAATCTAAGGGAAAAGTTGCAAATCATTGCTCTAAGTTTTAAGAAATTTATTGAAAATATTATTTACAGTCATGACCTTCATTGAAGGGCCTGGCAAGGCAGCATGAGAGCTACCCAGTATTTTAGCATAACTGACGTGGATGTAGCTGTCTACAATGGGCTGATGTCCCTTTTCTTGTCACTGCTCATGGAGCAATGACCAAGTATTCCACACTGTTCTGTAAAACCAGAACCCAACCAGACTCCTGTGCATGGCACAGACCAACATTTTCTTTGGGTGCTGTTTTACACCCTTGCCAAGTTTTATTATGGGTCGATGAGTTCTTGTTACCAGTCTTTCTTCAACCTAGAATTACAAGGACAAGGTTCATATTGGCCTAAGGAGGGACAGACAGTATTGATTTTAGTCTGTCAATAGTCTGCAGGTATGAAAGACTGGGAAAGCCTCTGTCAAGACTTATTTTTAGAAGAGCATTAGATCACTAGATACACAGATTTTTATGGAATTGAGAGCCCTCTTGTTTCCCTTTAGTCTAGGGAGAGATTGACTAAGGGTATGAGCAGTCCTCACCCAGATCTATCTGAGGATCAGAGAGAGAAAGATGTCTGGCTTCAACATTATGGAACATAGCCATCTCTATATTAGTATAAAGCAAAATATCCATTACTAGTCTAGAACGTTGAGCCCTAATTGAAAAATAAATGCAATTTTGTCAGAAATTAACTTCCTCAATATTGGGTGTGATTATTAATTCTTTAAGAAGGGATCAGAGTATGTAGAAGGTGTCTTCTTAATCCAGTTTGTCTCAAGGTGGGGCTTTGGTGACACTATTATTAATCATGGGGCTTGATTTTCCCAAATAAAATGCACAGAGAACATATGATAATAATAGCTACAATTTATTGAAACTATTACACTTACTTATTATAGTAAGTCTTACTATATATAGCTCTGTTCTAGGTACTTTCTGGCCCTTATTTAATTCACCATCTAATAGATTGTGTCATTAAAACCATCTGTGTGTACTTTGGTGGGAAGAATATGAAGAAAGATTTTTTAAAAAAGATAATTTGTTATTACATGAGTCTGGAAGTTCAAATATGATTCCTCTGAGATTAAATCACCATTACACCCGTCTTCATTGGTGTTGACGTTTCCCTGTCTGCTGGAAATTCAATTATTTTCTAAGAGCCAGGATTCTTGTGGACAAGTAACAGAACCCAAGAGATATTCAACTGAGAGTTTTCTATTTAGAAGTACGTATTAGTGGGAATGCCTTCAGCTGTAAGTAATAAAATATCCCATTAACAGTTGCTTAAACTAAAGACATTGCACTATTTCATTTAATAAGAATTCTGAGGGTTAGTTATGCAAGAGTTAGATTAGTGGTCCAACGGTATCAGGCTGTTAAGTCAACATCTCTGTAATTTTCTTAACCTTTTCTTTAAGGTCACAAGGTAGTTGAAATAGCTTTATGTATCATATCCTCACATAGTAACATTCAAAAGATAATGAAGGGGGTGGCCAGAAGAGTGGAGCTCTCTCCTTTGAATCGACTATGATTCATCCTCTGGGACTGGGTTCATTGCCTCCTGTATAGGCAGAATAATCCTCCCTCCCCAAATATGTCTATGACCTGGTTCCTGGAACCTGTGAATATGTTACCTTACTCTGTAAATGTGATTATGTTAGATATCTTGAGATGGGGAAATTATCCTGGATTATCAGGTGGACCCAATGTAATCACAAGGGTCTTTATGAGAGTGAAGCAGGTGGGTTGAAGTCAGAGAAGAAGATGATGGAAGTAGAGGTTGAACTGATCCAGGGCCACAAACCAAACAACAACAACAAACAACAAAACAAAACAAAACAAACAGGCAGCTTCCAGAAGCTGGAGAAGACAAGGAAACAGATTCTTCCCTACATCCTCCAGAAGGAATGCAGCTCTGGTGGCTCATTTTAGACTTCTGATCTCCAGAACTGTAAGAAAATGACTTTGTGTTGTTCTAAGTCACTAAGTCTGTGCTAATGTGTTACAGTAGCAATAGGAAACTAATATGCCTCTCAAACCAAATTGAGATTCTGTTATCAAACATGAAGAGGGAATAGGTGTGAGTGGGTAACTGAGAGTGTTTCCTACACTCCAGGAGAAGAATTCGAGTCACCGAAAGGCATAGTCTAGTGAATATTGTCTAAAATACTTGCCCAGTACATGCAGCTTATGGGTTGATGGGTCTGGAGGCAATGTTTGAATGACAGCACTAATGTGCCAAACCCATCTGACCTGAGAACAATATGACTGAGCTGGACTTGGGATCTAAGCTTATTAGATCAAATTGTGGTGTTCCAGTTTTCTTGACTGCATGAATACTTGGGCAAGAAATCTTTTTTTTAAAGATTTTATTTATATATTTTTAGAGAGAAGGGAAGGAAGGGAGAAAGAGAGGGAGAGTAACATTGGTGTGCAAGAGAGAAACATCGGTTGGTTGCCTCCTGCAACCGGGGACTTGGCTCGCAATGTAGGCATGTGCCTGACCGGGAATTGAACTAGCAACCTTTTGGTTCCTGGGATGATGTCCAACCCACTGAGCCACTGTAGTCAGGGCAGAAATCTGTTTTTTATTTCCATGGATAATTAGAAAAGTGCTTCCTATTTTTTTTAAAAATCTATCAGGATTATCAATTAAATATGTCAGACTGCACCCAGACTTGTTTCTGCTCTATCCCAAAATTCCACTAGGATGACATTAAGGGAGAATTAAAGAGCAAGTGAAATCAAGGGGATTAAGTGAAAGATTGAATACCGAGTGATAAAATCTCTTTTACTCTCTTTCTTCTCTGGGCTATGCAGAAGTTGTCTTTCAGACCCATTACCCATAGTCTTCTCTTCCTCGTATCCCCGCCCTCACCAGGCAGGAGATTGTAAATCTTCCAGAGAAAATGACTGGCTTGTGAAAATCTATTAACTTGAAAATACTTCAGTTTAGCCCATCTTAAAATTAAAGTAGAAAAATAGGTCACAAGCTGTAAATATACGTAGTAAGAAACATGGAGAAAGAAGAATTTGGTTGGAACAAGCAGTTCAGATTCAGAGTTATTTGCCTCATGTGAATGAGATATAAATAATCAGGGATTTTTATATTAAATTGGATCAAGAGCACAATGGATGAAAATTCAATGGAGGCTAAGTTCTTATTAAGTTTATGTTTTAGTTTACATATGCTTTGTCTCTTTAGAATATAATTATACTTCCTCTTACTTATCTGCTTACTAAGGGCAGAGTCTCCATGATATTTAGCTTCTAATTACAATAGTTGTCATTTGTAATCATGATACTATGTATACTGTAGAAAATTCTGTTTGCTAGAAAGAACTGTGTTTGCTCACTTAAGTTATAAACTTTAGCCCTGGCTGTGTGGCTTAGTTGGTTGGAGCACTGTCCCATACACCAAAAGGTTGTAGGATCCCCAGTCAGGGCATATACCTAAGTTGAGGATTTGATCCTCCATCAGGGTGCATATGGGAGGCAACCAATGGATGTTTGTCACATCAATGTTTTTCCCTCTGCCCTGCACAACCCCTCCCACCAGCATTCCCCCCTACCCTTAGTTCATGTCCATGGGTCATACATAAAAGTTCTTTGGCTTCTCCATTTCCTATAACTATTTTTAACCTCCCCTTGTCTATTTTGTACCTACCATTTATGCTTCTTACTTCCTGTACATTTATTTTCCCCCATTCTCCGTTTCCCCCATTCTCCTGCTCCCTGCTGATAACTCTCCATGTGATCTCCATTTCTGAGATTCTGTTCTTGTTCTAGTTATTTGCTTAGTTTGTTTTTGTTTTTGTTTTTTAGGTTCAGTTGTTGATAGTGGTGAGTTTGTTATCATTTTACTGTTCATAGTTTTTTATCTTTTTCTTAGATAAGTCCCATTAACATTTCATATAATAAGGGCTTGGTGGAGATGAACTCCTTTAACTTGACCTTATCTGGGAAGCACTTTATCTGCCCTTTCATTCTACATGATAGCTTTGCTGGATAGAGTAATCTTGGTCCTTGCCTTTCATGACTTTGAATACTTCTTTCCAGCCCCTCCTTGCCTGTAAGGTTTCTTTTGAGAAGTCAGCTCATAGAAATCCTTTGTAGGTAACTGGTTCCTTTTCTCTTGCTGCTTTAAAGATTCTCTCCTTATCTTTAATCTTGGGTAGTTTAATTATGATGTGCCTTCCTATAACAAACATACATTCAAGAATTATTGCCCTGGCTGGTGTAGCTTAGTGGTTTGAGTCCAGGCCTGTGAAGCAAAGGGTCACTGGTTCAATTTCCAGTCAGGACACATGCCTGGGTTGTGGCCCAGGTCTCCAGTAGGGGGCACGCAAGAGGCAACCACACATTGATATTTCTCTCCCTTTCTTTCTCCTTCCCTTCCCCCTCTGTAAAAATAAATAAATTTTTAAAAAACAAAAAAAAAACAAACATACAATGAGTAAGCTTATGTTTGCATAACAAATAACTGAATATAACTTAGATACCAGATTAAAGGTTAAGACAACACTAATTACTTAAAAGTCAGGATTTAAAGGGAAACTCTAATAATCATAAGTAGATAGATAAAAATATGAAAATAACATACTGAATGCCTATATATCTGACAAGATGGGATCATTACCCTAGTGGAGTTTAATATTTATATTCATAATGTTTTCAAGGTCAAGTCTTCTTTATATTCTCCAGTGTTTTATTCTCATTGAATTAGGCAAAGGGATTGGCTCAGTCTTGTCTCCTCCAAGCAGCTGTTGACAGGGTCTACCTTCTAGCAGTTCTTCAACAAACTGCTCAATGAGACTCATATCCTGTGGTTTTAGCTAGAATCTCTACCCAAGGCTGAATTTAAAAAATGTGTCTTATAATTTTTTATTTCCAAAAGAGATGGGGGATATAATCCTAAAGAAAATCAGAGGTCAATTCTGGGGAGCTTTAAAAGGTTGCCACAGGATAGAGTAAAAGAGAAAATGAATCTTTCTCTTCTATCAGACCCAAACTCTCCTCTCACAGCTGTTGCTTTATTTCTGTACTTTCTACATTTTACTTGATAAACTGACACGGACACCGGCCCACAGTGTCCGCGGTGTTTTTGATCAGATGAGACAAATTCACACAGACTACCATGTCCTGTGGAGGAAAAGGGACAGCACAGCCACTTGCTCAAGGGGAGAGCCCACCGACCCTTGCCTTGACAAGCTTTTATTGGCTTTCTAATAGCACACATCAAAGAAGGTTTTCATTCATTATACTTAGGTTTGCTTTAGGTAATTCCTTTTTACAGATAGCAATGGAAGGGATGTTACTGATTACTTCTTCCAGATTAACAAGGAAAAAATGTTACAAATGCAAGGGAACAGTAAGAGTAACAGATCTGGTTACACTTCAATCCTTGGAAGAATTAGTACAGACTTCAGGAAGTTTCTTTAAAGATATGCAACAAGTGCTGGCCATCTGAACTCAGGGTGAGGGAGTTTTAGCAAGAGCAAGTCACAAAGCAGCCTAGGTATAATGCAGGCCTGATTTCCCATGGGAGAACTTCTTCATGGGCATGGTCCTGCGTGCCCACTCGCTCCCCACTGGTTTTCCATGTGGGTGCTGAGCTATATTTCCACGCTTTGTGAAGCGGTTCCCTACAATAAAATAAAGGACAAAAATTTCAGAATAACATTTTTTTTAAATTACTAAAATTTTCTCTAGAAATGAAAACATATGTTCACATGAAAGCCTGTTTGTGACTATTTGGAATAACTTCATTAATAATCACCAAAAACTGGAAATAAACCAAAGTCTTTTGACTGCTGAATGGATCAATGTTCTACTCAGCAATAAAAGTAGGATAGACCTGGCTGGTGTAGCTAAGTGGATTGAGTTCAGGCCTGTGAACCAAAGGGTTGCCGGTTTGATTCCCAGTCAGAGCACATGCCTGGGTTGCGGGCCAGGTCCCCAGTTGGGGGAGCACAAGAGGCAACCACACATTGATGTTTCTTTCCCTCTTTCTCCTTCTCTTCCCCTCACTCTAAAAATAAATAAAGAAAGAAAATATAAAAAAAATAAAAGTAGGATAAACTACTACTCAGAAATAAAGAGGAATGATTATTGACCCATAAACCTCAGGGGCGAATCTCAAATGTATTATGCTAGCCAGGAAGCCAGAGGCTAAAGGCTATCCACTATGTTTTCCTATTTATTCCCAAGGTGAGTACTTCATTTTGGAAAAGGCAAAATTATGGGAATAGAAAAATCGGTGGTTGCATGGGACTGAGGGAAGGGAGGATTTGCTATTAAGTGCAACACAAGAGAATTTGGGGTGGGAGGGGTAACAAGTGTTCTAAATGTTGATTCTGGCCATTGTTATAAAACTCTAGGCATTTGTCAAAACTCATAGAACTCTAA
The DNA here is from genome assembly GCA_028533065.1 of Trachops cirrhosus. Lineage (NCBI taxonomy): Eukaryota > Metazoa > Chordata > Mammalia > Chiroptera > Phyllostomidae > Trachops > Trachops cirrhosus. The sequence goes on along the minus strand of CM052538.1, from coordinate 159,848,097 downwards.
ACTGAAAAGAATATATTTCCTGTATGTAAATCAAAATGTCAGCTGAAAAAATAAGCAAAACCCAATTAAAATCCTGTAAGAATACAACCTATAGGATAGATGCTATACAGGGGTAGTCTTTTATTTTTTAGTATATTTTCAAGTTATTTTAATATTTACTGTATTATTTTAGTATAAAATAAAACACAGATACGTAAAGCTACACAAAACAAACACGGACTCACTGAATTGTTACAAGGTGAGTATTTTTGTAACCAACAAGCAGGTCGAGACAGACCTTTCCAGCCAGCCAAGAAGCCCTTCGTGAGCCCCATCCAGTCACAAGTTCTTCCGCCACCGCTGTAGCTGCCATCCTGCCTTCTAGAGTCATCCTTTCCTTGTCTTTCTCTGCAGTCTCCTCACACATGCACATCCCTCGTCACTATAACGCGGACTTGTTTGTTTATGAGTTTATCTAAGTGTCATAATCTCTAGGGTCTCTGTTTCATTCCTGGCAACGTACCTGTCGAAGACTCTGGCTTGTTAGACATGGTTTTTCACAGTCTGGACTTTATCAACTGTCGGCTCGCGGTGAACCTGATATGTCCCTCTGTCTTCTGTGTTTCCTGCAAACTGGCAGATGGATCCAGAGACTCGATCTGTCTCAGGTCCAACCACCCTCCCAAGACAAGGTTGTAGGTGGTACTGCCCTTTCATCGGGAACCCCTTTAGTGAACATGGCAATTTGTTCAAAACTTCACAAAACTAAATAAGTATAAAATACATTTAAATCATTAGCGTTTTAAATGATATGCTTGTAAATCTGTGACACTTCTACTTTTGAAATTTTAAGCCTTAAAATTGCTCTCAAACCTTTGGGATATCCTGTATATAATGTGAAGAACAAAATAGCTTATGTGTTCATAATGATGCCTCTGGTTCAAATTCAGGACTCTAGGGTTTTTAGTTAGTTCCTTCATTTCATTGCATCTGTATGCCCTGTTGTCTACACCCAAACTCCTGGTTCTCAAGGACATGAGGTGACAGAATTACAATGTAAATGTTTGAGCACTCTTAACCACAGCATTGTGCACATAGAATAACAAGGACAGGGGAAAATGTACACAATCTTGTGAGATCTACTCTTTGAAGTAGAGACACAATTAATGAAATTAATAGTGTTGGCAAACTGAAGACTGTATCTATGGATAAAAATCATTATCTACCTCAATGTTTTTGATTCAGCCTTGCTTTAAAGTGAAGTTAATATCAAAGGGTCAATTGTTTTGAAGCAGGAAATTGTAGGAAAACATTAGGAAGGCATTGATTTAAGTGCTTTTGTAAACTGAAAGCACTGGATTAACAATTCATCTTTGTTTAGATAGAGAGGAAAGAGAGTGAGTGAACATTTACAATTTAATTTGCCATAAAATGTAAGTTAAGTCTATAATTACTGATTCTTACCATGAATTTTTAGTTTCATCTGTCTGTTTATTAAAAGGGCAAAGAGCATCCTTTAATATTGGAAGTTCATGTTTATAATTTCAAGGACTGTTGAGAGATGATTGCTTGCAAACACACCTGTTAGGAGGTGTGCTGTAGAAAACTGGATTTGATCACTGGAAGTTGTAAAGTATGTTTGCCATAGGAGGTTGACTAACTAACCGGTTGACTGTGACCTCACTGATCTGGTAGTTGCAAATAAAATTTAAAAATGGCTCATATGTAAATTTTAAATCATAACAAATATCTCTTGTGTATAAAATGCAATACGTATCTGTATATATATTAACTTTGAAGTATCAAGTACTACTTTTGTACATTAAGTTTTATATTAAAATTTTAATATAAACTAAAATTTATATTAAATATTAAATTTTATATTAAATATTGGATATTTAAGTTTGGTCATAAAGAAAGAGATGGTAGAACTATTTTATTTTCTAGTTAAACTATAAAGATTCTAACTTGAATCATCTGGCTCATCTTATACTATTTTAAGTATTTTTATACCATTTTCTATTTAAAAGTGTTGAATTGATGGGTTGAAGATATTACCTTACAGATCTGTATAGTATTTACAACTCACTGCAAATACATGTAACTCTAAAATAACATAAGTAGATAATATTTTAATAAACATTTAACAAAAAGATAAAGATGAATCAATAATAAAATAGAGGACATAGTGGACAAGGCAGAAAGCTTAAAAAGGAGATAATTTAGTGACCAATAACTTGAACAAAACAGATAGAATGAGAAAGTTTAATGGTAAAAAACATTTAAACCAAAAAGATAAAAATGAAAGTGAAGGTTGTCACAGACATGAAATTCTCTAACTCAGTTTGGGTGTACAAAAAAAAAGGTACAGTGAAGGGCTTTTCTTTATAGCTCTATAAAGAAAATAGCTCTATAACTAGGCTCAATTCTGGTTTTGCTAATGATAGAAAACAAACTTGCCAATTCAATTTAATTCGGTAACTTTTGGTTTAAAACATAATTACTTCTGTCTAATAGCTCTGTTCTTCTGGCATTCTCCCTCTCCATTTTTTTTCTTTTCCTTCTCCCCTGCATGTGGCCTGAGACTACAAGGGCAGACACAGTGTCCTAACCCTTTGGACAGCTGGCCTTGGCCTTGGCCTTGGCCCTCACTGGCTTCCTCCCTCTGTGCCAAGCTTCTCCAGGGCTCTTCTCACAGTTTCCTTAGGCCATAGCTGGGAAGGGAAGTACAACTCTTCTCTGCTCTGGAGGTCCCCCAAACTCATCACACATTCTCATCAACCTTGCAACATTGGGGGTCATCCTAAAGGAGAAGCCACTGGCTGAATTCTCATCTCCTTTTGGGAAGGAAACCAGCTCTGATATTATTACGTACCTCTTTGCCAGAGGGACATAAACAGCTTTCTCTGAGACTGGTAGGCCCCCTAAATTAAAGCGTAAACAAAGTACTTTTGCGACTGGGCAAGTACCAGCTTGGGCTGTTGACCTCCTTTCCAAACCCTTTTCTGTAGGGACCTCAGAGGGAGACAGAAATGTATGGAGTTGACAAAAGTAGATAAAGGGAAAATTTGAGTAAAACAATTTGAGCCTGGTATGCTGGGGGCAAGGACAGAATGCCCTCTCAGATGCAGGCAGACATCTAACCCCCAAATATCCCTCTTCTCCCTCTATTCCTGGAGGCCCTGGAGAGTATAAGAAAGGAGATATCTTTAAATAGAACAGCTTTGGAATAGAAGAGGTAAGTGGGGGTTCTTGAGAGGCCCAGTTGCCTGGTGAAGAGGAATAATAGGAGTGGTAATTCCCATCTGTGGCTTCCTGTGCTCTGAGGTCTGCCATCACTTGTCTCTTACACATACCTGGAGGGCACACATCTCAGCCCACGGAGCATGTGGTAAATGAAGGCAGTTCTGGAAATGACAGTTTATTGTGTATTAATATCCATTCTTAATTTTTTTCTAAGCTGAAAAAAATTATCAAATTTTTAGTTAGAAACATGATTGCCCAGAATAAAAACCATAATACCCAGCCTCCCTTGCAGCCAAATGCATCCATATGGCAAAAGTATTTTTAACAACTATATACTAATGCATTTGAAATCTCTAAAAATGAACTTCTGAGAAAAATATGATACTGATATTGTCACAAAAAGATAATTTGAACAGGCTGATAATCATTAATGAAATTAAAATAGTAGTCATCAGCGATCTCCCTCAATCACCCTAAAAGTTCCAGGCTCACACAGTGTTATAGTGAATTCCACTAACCTTTCAGGGAATAGATGATACCTATTTAATGTCAGTTGTTTCAGAAGAAAAGAGAAAAAGATGCTCCACTCTTCTCGTGAGCCTAATCTAACCTTGTTTTCAAAATGAAATAAGAAAAGGAAATGCACAGAAAGTTATAGGCCTATTTTCATTTATTAAAATAGACACAAAAATTGCTAAGTCAAAGCAACAATATATTAAAGTATATTATGATCAAATAATAAGTAGTTCTGCTAAGAATGCAAGGATGGTCTAACATCTGAAAAATCTATTAATGTAATTCATCACTTCAGTGGAATACAAGAGAATCACGTGACTATTTTAATCACTATAGAAACAGCATTTGATAAATTTCAACACCTAAAAAAATAAACAAACAAATAAATTCTATGGAAGCTAGAAGTAGATGAGAGCTCTCTTAGTTTCATGAAGTCTCTAAGCCAAAAACTAATGGTAATCATCTTCCCAAATGGAGAAAAGTTAGACACATTTTGTTTTTAGATCAAGAAACAAACAAAATAACCCAGGAACTATCACATTATCAGTATTTGTTGTCATCTAATAAGTTTGACCATTGCAGTAACTCAATCAATCAATTGGTCAATAGATCAATCAAATAAAATGTAATCTAATTAGAAATAAAGATAGAAAAAGACTTTCATTATTGGCATTACTGGCAGATCAAACAATTCTGTACAGGAATCCAAGAGAATTAACAGACACATTATCGGAATTAATAGTGGAGTTCATCAAAATTACTTATTAAAAGATCCTTACAAACAATAGTCACAGTCCTTTACCCCGGTGAGGTCAGTGTAATTTTTTAAAAACATAATTTTCAAGAGCAATAAGAAACATAAATCACTGAAAAATAAACTTAGCCAAATATGTATGAGATCTTTGAAATTTTTAAAAAAATTTATCAAAAGACGCTAGAAAAAACCTAAGTAAATGGGAAGATTCCTATCTTTTGTGGATAGGTAGACCCAGTACAAAATGTTAATTGATTTTTGCCAAATTAATCAATAATGTTAGTACAATAAATTTTGAATTAATAAATGTTAATACAATGAAAAACCCATTTTTTTGTGGGACTTAATAAGCTGATTCTAAAATTTATATAAAAGAGCAAAAGACCAAGAACAGCCAAGAGAAATTTTAAAGATAAAGAAGCAGGGAGACATGCCTGATCAGACATCAAAATTTATAATGAAGTTATAAATAAATAATAACAGTGTGATGTGAGTGCAGAAATGGACAAATGGAATAATGGAACAGATTAGAGAATCCAGGAACAGGCCCATCCACATAAGACAACTTGGTAAATAAATAAAAGAGATGGCAATACAGATCAGCAGAAGGATGGCTTATGTGACAGATGGTCCTCAGGAAAATAGTTAACCATATGAAGGAGAAAATAAAACTATAGCTCCACATCTCATCCTGCACAAAGGTTAACTCCAGCAGAATTAGAGGAAAATGTAAGAGAATTTCTTTGTGTCAGGGCATGAAGATACATTTTTTAAAAAAGAAAAAAATAAGCCTAAACCATTTAAAAAAGACTGGTAAATTGACTAGATTTAAAAAAAAAATCTGTATTACAAAAGATATTGTGGAGGAAATAATAAGCCACAGACTGGGAGAAACTATTTGCAGTTCAGGTGATAGACAACGAATTAGTATTTAATATGTGAAAGATTCCTAAAGAGAAAAAACAGATTAGATTACACAACATAAAAATAACAAAGGATATAGGCATACAATTCATGGAGAAATAAAGGAAACAGAAATAAGAATCCAAGTGAGGTACCATTTCATACCTATCTTATTGGTGAAAATTTAAAAGTCTTAACCACCTCAGTGAGTGGAGACAACACTGCCAGGGCGCGAGAGGGGAGAGTGAATTAGAATTACCACTTAGAGCGATTTGGCAAAATATAGTAAGTTTGAGAATGCGTGTCCCCTAATAAGGCTGCAATTCCGCTTCAGGGCATATACCCTAGAAACTCTCGCACAGGTGCACATATACAGGATGCTCAGTGCAGCATAATTTATAATGGCAAATAACTGGCAACCACATTATTGCTGTCTATTAACAGGAGAATGTGACAGAATGGTGGTGTCTTCCTACTAATTTTTTGGCCATGTGATCTGAAGCTTAACCCTCTGTGTCTTTGTTTCTTTACCTAATGATTAGGATCACAATAGTACCTATCTGATAAGAAATGATTTTTGTAAGGATAAAGTGAGTCTGTGTTGAGCACAAAATAAAATCTATCAATAGCAGCAATAGGAGCAGTACCAGTATTATCCATAATCGCAGTATACAGCGGTACAATAAGCATATTCACAGGGCTAAGTTGCATAGGAATGTGAAGGAGAAAAAGAAGCTGCAGGCAAATTTGTACAGTATATCTGTGGACCGACGCATGGAGATGACAAACACCAAATTCTAGATGGTGATTACTTTACTTTCAAAGATAAAAAGAAGGAAATGGATTTCAAAGACCAGTGGCGGGTGCTTCGGTAGTATCCATTTTATTTTTTAAGCTAGCTTTTAATTTTATTTGCCATCTATATTTTGTATGCCTGAAAAACACAACTTTTTTAAAGTGTTACTCTGGCTGGGATTTTACTTAATGTTTTTTTTTTAAATTTTTTATTTTAGTTTATTCAGTACAGTTTCTATCCTTTATTCCCATTCCAG
>CM052538.1:159751522-159841147 GCA_028533065.1 Trachops cirrhosus | reverse complement strand
CAAAAGAGACCTTATAGGCAAGAAGGGGCTGGAAAGAAGTATTCCAAGTCATGAAGGACAAGGACCTACATCCCAGATTGCTCTATCCAGCAAAGTTTTCATTTAGAATGGAAAGGTAGATAAAGTGCTTCTCAGATAAGGTCAAGTTAAAGAAGCTCATCATCACCAAGCCCTTATTGTATGAAATGTTAAAGGGACTTATCTAAGAAAAAGAAGATAAAAAACTTGTATAGTAAAATGACAGCAAACTCACAATTATTAACAACCACAGCTGAAACAAAAACAAGAAGAAACTAAGCAAACAACTAGAACAGGAACAGAACCACAGAAATGGAGATCACATGGAGGGTTAGCAACAGGGGAGTGGGAGGAGGATAGAGGGGGGAAAGGTACGAAGAATAAGTAGCAATGAAGGTAAATACAAAATAGACAGGGGGAGGGCAAGAATAGTATGGGAAACATAGAAGCTAAAGAACTTAAGACACATGGACATGCACTAAAGGGGGGAATGTGGGTGGGACAGGGTGTTCAGGGTGGAGGGGAATGAAGGGGGGGTAATGGGACAACTGTAATAGCATAAACAAAATACATTTTAAAAAAGTTGTAGAAAAAAAATAAAGTGGCCACTAAGGTGTACATTTGGGCATTTGGAACAAAATCAGAGACCAGCAAAAATCACAGAATAAGTGGAGTGAGATTTCATAAAATAAAGTGTATTTTATATATACTTTATACAAAGGTAAACAAAAGATATAACATTTTTCGTGCACCACTAATATATACATATATAATATGTATACCATATATAACTTAACATATGAATTTGTTGAATTCATATATATGAACATATAATATGTATATACCATATGCATATATATGTGTATATACATATAAGTATATCATACATAACCTGTATATACATACATATGTGTATACCATATACATAACATTTATGCACATATATGTATAATTGTATGCATATAGACATGTACATGATATATACATGTGTATATGTATGTATATGCATACGATATATATATTATATATGTGTATGTATTAGTGGTACTGAATAAGCCATTGCTAAAACTAGTGGAAAGTTAGAAAAATTAAAAAAGGTTCCTAGCACAAAACTCATATTAATTAAGATTGTGTGACACATTCTCCAAGTAATATAATTTTTGTGAATTGCTGTGGATTGCTCCCATTTTTCTCATTACCAAGATCTAGGTTGAACGATTTAATAGTGAACTGTTGCCTTGTATGGGTGTTTGTTGTCTGAGTATGTATAGCATGAGAAATTATAACTTTAGGTAGTTTCAGCCAAAACACCAAACACATTTAATGAAAATGTGCACGTGTACAAATCTGTGGTTGGCTATGTTACATCTCATGTTTTACAAATGAGTGAAAGGTATAGTATCAAAATGAAGGTATACTGCATATTGACTCAGCATTCCATCTACTAATTCATTAGTCTAAAACAGCAGTTTGCAACAGGTGTGCTGCGATAATTTTTAAAACATGCAATACCTGACTATTTAGTCAAGAGCACCGACTTGTTTTCACTTAGACTGTCAAATTAGAATATGACGACAGCCAACACAACAATAACCATCTGGTGTAAATCAATAAAAATTATACCTATTTCTTTTGTTGGATTGAAAAAAGATATATTTTTCATGTGCCACAGAAGTTTAATAATTAGTTTATGTGTGTTGTGAGACAAAAAAGGTTGAAAATCGCTTTGTTCTGTTCTAACATTTGACACAGGAATTGAACGGGATATGGAACCAATTTTAACAACTTTGGAATCACAAGTTCTCCAGCTAAAAATTACTTTTCTTAAATAGAAGTTGCCACAAGGAAGATGAACCTTGTATTTAGGTTAGAAACATTCTGATAAAGAGAATTTTAGAGGATCTTTAAGCATGGTTACAGAGTCCAGATTTGAATGAACTCACCTATCGAAGAAGTCTTGGGACTAACCACACTCAAAGTGCTTGGAGCACCATAAAACGAATTTTCAAAGGAAAAACACTTCCCCAGACAGGAGCTCCTGAGCCACTTTTAAACAATCCTTTTGCAAGATAAAAGTGTCTTTTATCCATTAACTTATTTATCAAGGAACTTAACTTACCAAAGTAAAATAAAAATCACAGAAAATATCTAAAATTAATCATTTTAATTCTTTCAAAAAAGATTTTTAAGTGCCAAATATTTTTTATAATAAATGAGCATCATGAGGTGTGCAAACATATAAGGCTCAATAAAGAACTATACTATATCGAATACCAGTTCATAAAAGGAAAATATTTTGTATAGCTGGGCTCTCTCTGCCTGGCGAGGAGACTTCAATTCAGAACTAGACCAGTGAGCATCTGAGTACCGTTCACAGACGCACCACGGTGATGAGTCATTTACACTGCAGTGAACCATCTGAGCAGCACAAGAACCTGCAAGTACCGAAAGCAGGCCAAAGAATAGGAAGAGTAGCTGAGACAAGCCATCGTTTTTTAAAATTTTAATTTGAATTATTTATTGTATTTTTTCCATTACCATTTACCACTCCTATACCCTGTTCCACCTCCACCCACCCTGGCACCCCACCGCCGCAATCACCACACTGTTGTCTGTGTCTGTGCGTTCTTGCCCTTTTTTTCTTTCTTGCTTGTTCCCTCCACCTTTCCCAACCTCCCACCCCAGAGATGTCAGCCTGCTCTCTACCTATGAGTCTGTTTCTATTTTGCAACAAGCTATCTTATATATATTTGTTGATAACTTCACAGTTTTTCCAACTGCATATTTTTTTTATCCAAGCCATTATATAATGATGTTCCTGTCTTTCTGAATAGTTAGATTTATACTGATGTCTTGGTTTGCTTATGGAAACTAAAACCTAAATTGCTTAGAATTTTAATTTGACTCTCAGACTCTTTCATCCTTTTATACAAACATAGCAAAGAAGAGCTCCATGTCAGTAACATGAAATACCCAATGTGTTTGAATTACAGTTTTTCTAGGGACTTAATGAGTGAGGCAGGCAGCTTGACCTTTCTGGGGCCCCATAAAACTTGATAGTAATACTGATTATCTTTTTGTAGGATCAGCCCAGAAGAGAGAACACATGACAGTTATGTGAGCTTTTCAGAAAAAAATGTTCTCACTGGACACAAAGTAGAAAACAGCTAGTATCAAATCTGACCCCCTTGTAATGATGCAACATGCACTTTTCAACCAGACCCCTACAAAAATGTCTAATTAAAGTGGATTTATTGGTTTTCTTTTTATAATAGTAAATTTACCATGGCAAAAGAATGTTAAGAAGCAATTAGCTTCTTATTATTTCATTAATATTTTAAAGCTTCTTTGACTTTTTTAAAAAGTCAAATAATCCAAATACCACAATGTTAAAAGCAAAAATCAGGGAGTTTCCTCCTGTCCCTTAGTGGTGAATTATTGCCAGGAGCAGCTGTCCTGTTCCACTGTTGTCTCCTTGTTGGAACTGAGAATTGCCTGCCTCTCTCTTCTTATTTGTTTCATTGTTTCTGCGGACTGCTCCATGGCTTAGCACTCTCGCTCCCATCCTGGACAGTGCTAATGGCTACAGGGAAACAAGTGGGGAGAAAGCGGGACCATGCAACTCCCCTTCCTCTTCCTGGGCAATTCCCTCACCAGCATCCCTTTTCCCTGTTTCCTCATTCTCTTCAGTCCCCCTGACTGTGCACCCACCTCACCCATTTGAACCCATCCCATCTCCTTTTCCTAAACTCCAAGCTCTTATCATTCCAAAGCTGGACCAACCCATGTGGGCACCCCTGTGCTGGCAAAAACCACTTACCCATTTATGGGTTGAATTTTGTCTTCCCCAAATTCATATGTTGAAGTCCTGAGCCTATTGGTTTGCAGCTTACTTGGGAGCTTTCCAGGTGTCATTTGAAATTAGCCCCTGTTGATGGTGACGGTGATGGCTATGGTGATAGCATTTCTTACGTATTGCTCTCTCCAGCTCCCTTCCACATTGGGATCCACTTTTGGTCAGAAGAGATAAACCACAGATGCTGTGAGATGGTGCATGGGTGGGGTTGTTGCATTTGTGGGAAGTGGAGGGTGAAGAGCAATGTGATGTAGATTAGGTGAGATGAGGCAGTTGGTACTAAGATCTGGGGTTAAATTATGTTTCAAATAGACCACTCACCCTATACACACACATATACACACATCACTGAGGCTGTAACAGAAATGAAAATAAAAGAAAAATGGTACTGGGAACACAAGGTATATTTTCTACTTTTTTTTCTTTTTTAAGCATCTACAAAAATAATCTGTGAATCTAAGATTGTGAGACACCCCCACAATTTAGACTGGCAAAAAGGAAAGCAAAGCTCCACTGTTCAGGAAATAAAGCTCTGATGATTCAGAAAATACAGATTTTCAAGTTATTAATGCTCGTAATTTGATGGGTGTGTTCAGCCTCTGCACGTACCATCTTCCATGTTATTTCTGACTGGAAGGCAAATGTTCTCTCACATATGTGTATGTCCCATCCACTAATGTACACATCATTTTGGGGACTGTGAGAATGTGAATGCTCCCTACCCACTGTTTTTATAACCAGGTATGAATATTAGTTAATGTTTACAAAATCCTATGCAAATGGGCTCAGTTAGACTCACTTCAATCATGTAATAGTGTTTCTTCTACATTTTCTCTACTCCTTATTGCAAGTCACAAAATAAAGAAAGAATGGAATTTATTTTGAGTTAGCCAATTCAAACCGCAAAATCGGGTATGAACTGAGACTGACCGCATGCTCAAGTTCATTGCCTTCATATCTAAAATAAAAATACAGTATTATTTTTGTCTTGAAGGACTAACAAAAATTTACTTACGTTCTCATTTTTGTGTTACGCTTGATTAATAAACACACCGACCAACCCACCAATACAGACAGCTAAGCAGATTTGAGATACAAAGATACAGTCTCTCAGCAGGACTAATTTTCTGTTAGCTTTCTCAGGGCTATTTAATTTTTAGCTTCTCGTCCCATATAGGGCATGTATGAACTGACCAGATTTTGGGGGGCTTAAGGCTTACATAGCTTCAGGCCTCTCTATAAGGTGAAATGTAGAACGTACACAAAACTAGGTTCAGAGACTTGAAAGTTGTGTGTGTAATTGGGGGGCCCTGAAGCTTAAATTTCATAAAAGTCACGGTAAATCCAGCCATAGTTCATGGGAAACAGATCATGTGTTCCAGATGGTATCTGAAAAATTTCCTGATATGGGCTATTTTTCTGTCAGATAGTCATTAAATGTTTCTTACATTATTGGATAAGTATCTCAGACTCTCTTTTCCTCTCTCTCAGCTACCATCAGTTTGATTAGGCTGATCTTTTAAACATCAACTGGGAATGTACCAAGAGCTTTCATATTCTGTTTTTTGCTAAAAGAAAATCCTGGGCCAAATGTACTCTTTCCTGTTGTCTGTGGTCTTTCTCATGTATAATCTGTCACAGCTGATGGCTGCAGAATTGGGAACAGAGTCATCATCTTTCTGCCTTGGAGTTGCTAGGAATTTTTTTTCCTGAAGTTGTGCCGTGAACCAAAAAAAAAAAATCCCTCAGGACTCTTACCCTGCATCATTGTTATTGTTGTTCATTTCTGACCTCAGAAATAGTTCCTAATTCCTCTGAAGGCAGACCGGGCTCTGCATAGTTGAGCAGATTGCTTGATTACAATGGGCTCCGTTTCTCTACCCAAAACATGGGGGTGGTAATAGGACCTCCTCAAAGGGCTGCTTCTAGTGTTGAGTGCAGTAATGCATACATTGGACCTTAGGGAAGAGAGCACATTTCTTTGGATGATATTCCCTGAGCTGTGTATGAAAGATATTGAACGTTTCTAATTTTCCCGTTAACGGGGACAAATTTGATGTTCTGGGAAATGTAATGCAGACTTTCTTCTTGGTCATTTACATACATTAACATGAATTTTAGCTGTTACCTTGTTTGAGCCACTTCCTATTTTCACATTCCTTCAGCCAGTGATACCCCAGACCATAATGCCGGCACGACCTCTCTCAGGATGCTCAGTTTTTACATTACACATGGTTTCTCGGAAATGTGAAAATTTGGCCCGAGTTCCTCAACACATGGCATCTAATAGTTTACCCTAGAAGGCCTAGATTAATGTATTCTTTAAGCCAATGAATGTTATGTATTTGATGTATGTGAATAAGATGGACAAGCTCCTGCTTTCATGGAGCTAAGAATCTAGTGGACACAGTGGGCAAAAAAAGAGAGAAGGAAGGAAAGGAGGGGAAAGGTGAGGAATAAAGAGAAAGAAGGATGGAGGAAGAATATCAAACACAAGACATATGTCAGATATGGGTGTGTCCTATGTGGTTGTATCCCCATACTACATACTGAACAGGGTGATGTGAAGGAAATGGTAGAAGGGTTACCTTCATTTGGGTGGCTAAGGGAAGCCTTTCTGAGGAGATGACGTTTAAACTGGATTGCAATGATGAAAAGGAGCCAACGAGAACATGAGTAGTGGGGAGGACATTCCTAGAAGAGGGAATGATCTGGGGAAAGTGCTGCGGTAGGGACAGGCATGGTGTGTTGCAGGCCAGTAGGGTTGTCGCAGAGGAGGCCACTGCAAGGTGGTCAGAGGCAGGCGAGCCCAGATTATGTAGGGGCGAGGAGCGTGGGCTTCATTCTAAGTCTGAAGAAAAGGCACCGGGGACTGATAGTATCTGACTGCTGTCTGCGACCCAGATGTTGCCTTATTCACAGTCAAAGCTGGTTCACAACCACTGAGTCAGGGCACTAACCTGGACAAAGATGTGGGCACGTAGCTGAGTATCTCACCTGCCAGTCTGCACCGAAACGGATCAATAGAGGAAAGGCATTGCTTCTTGACAAGCAACAACAACAACAACAACAACACACCTCTCACCCCCGTTACCAATGTTGCTCAGTTGGTTGGAGCATTGACTCATAAACTGAGAGGCTGTGGGTTCAATTTCCTGTCAGGGTGCACGCCTGGGTTGAGGACCGGGTCCCTGGTTGAGGTGCAGGTGAGAGGCAACCGATTGATGTTTCTCTCACATCAATATTTCTCTTCCTGTCTTTCTGCCTCCCTTCCCCTCTCTCTAAAAATAAACAAAATATTTTTAAAAAAGTAAAACAACAAAAAACCCTCTTACCTGCCCTGTTTCATATCCCCCTTAAAGAGAAGCTCCGAGTGGGCGCACAGAGGTGAGAAAATATATTCTGAGGACTGTTAGCAGTGTTTCTGGAATAAGCAGCTCATTCTGAATTGCTCGTGGGCACAGTCGTGCCTTAACCACCTTGACAACCTCAACCACCAGGCCAGTGCCTTCACCTCTGTGTCAGTCTCCATAAGCATTTGTGTTTGTTGGGCATTTTTTTTATTTCATAGGTATTTATTGGGCACCGTTCTGAATGCTGTAATGGAGGACTGAACAAAATAGACAAACTTCTCTGCCCTTGAAGCTTACCTTCTAGTGACATACAAGTACGCCATGGCTTGGGTGTCCAGGTTGTGATGGTGGTGGCGGTGTGTGTGGTGGTGGCAGTGTGTGTCTACATGTATTTTCAGGGGAGCAGTGGGGGAAGGAAAAATAGTGGATATTAGTGTAGAAAAATGTATGACTTCCATAGAAGGTAATAATAGTCAGTTTAAAGCAGCAAGGCATGTTATGTGCAGGGTCAATCCTGTAAGTGCTGATTGCACAATAAATAAAATGGTCTGGAAGTTCCACCAAACCAGCATTCTAGTGGCCCCTAGAACACTATTTTTAGCATCAAGCCAAGGTCTTGCCTGAAAAGTGCCTGAATTTTTATTTTTTTATTATTATTATTTTTTTTGGTATTGGCCAGAGCTCTTAGTAGCCAACCAAGAACCTTCTCCAGCTAGTTACAGCGGGAAGGATATTTATGCAAGGATATTTGGTAGGTCACAGGACATTAGGGGAGCCAGCAGAACAGTCTTGGAGCCTATATGCCAAGAACTATGCCCAAATTGCCTGCAGGATCTCTCCTACTGAGCACGCCGAACACAGGCCTGGGGCTCAAACTGCTGCCGCAGGGCTGAGGCGACTATTAGGACCTCCGTCTGCCTCCTTGGGAAGCTCCACACCTCACCCCTATCTTTACCAAAATTGAGGGTTTTTTAAACTTTTTTTTTTAAACTAAAGGATACCTTGGGTGGGGAGCTCAGTTGGTTAGAGCATCATCCAGATGCACCAAGGTTGCAGGTTCTCTCTCTCCCGTCAGAGCACGTACAGGAAGCAACCCATGAATGCACAGATGAGTGCAGCACCAAACTGATCTCTCTCTCTCTCTCTCTCTTCCCCCCTCGCTCTTCCCCGCTTTCTGTTTCTAAAGTCAATTTTAAAAAAGAATAATATACATGCAAAAAATGCACAAAGCATAAAATAATCACTGTATAGCAAGCTTCCATATAACTACCAATTGGGTCAAGACACAGAAATTTAAAGCACCCTAGAATTTCCTCCCCCTGCAGTCCCTACCTCTCCTCCAAAGCACAGTAGCTCTTCCTGTCCTTCTCTTCTGAGTCAAAAATCTTATATCTGTTTGGAGGAAACTGGGTCATAGTTATATATTCTAGTCTCAAGGAAACCTAGGAAAGTGAGTTTTTGGCATTATACCAGGCAGATCAGGATTTAAGAGATGGAAATTTCCACCAATATAGGAAAGGTTTACAGAGGTTTGAATAGCCTCACAGTGTGGAAAACGGTTGCCATGTTCCCGACGGGTAAATAAACAGACCCTTTAGGACGAACCAGGTGCAGTTTTCACTTTTGTAAGTCAATAGTGGTTACTGTCAGCAGGTCCTGTGATTCAACCTGATAGAAAAGATGGTGTCAGTTCACAAGCAGGAAATGAAAAGGCATCTGGAGATGGAGCAGGAATTGCTCAGGAAAGCTGAGAAACACTTCAAGCCAGCATCAGTTAGAAATGCAGGGCTTCGAACCTGAGATTTACCGTTTTTGTTGCCCCAGCTTCTCTCAGTGCCAACTTACAAGCTTGTTGCAGTAAGACAAGTGGCTCTGTGTGCGCGCGCAGGTGTGTTGTTCAGTAGTGAACGCTGCCAGGAAGTAGCACGGTGGCGACTTCACAGATGGGCTGTGACACCGCAAGACAGGAAATTCAACACCTGGGCAGTTGCCAGAGGAGCTGCAGCTCTGTGTGGGGTGGGGCCCGCCCTAAATGCAGGAGGGAGGGTAGTGCTACATTTTATGACAGTTCTAAGTGCCTGTGGTTAAAGTGCACACCCTTAATTCAAGGAAATCATCAGATGGCATGAAGATAGGCTATAATTAGAATCAGCTCAATATTGCTTAATAAGGGAAAAATAGAAATGATTTAGCTGTCCATTTAAAGGAGATTTGTTAAATAAAGTGTTATTTATCCACGCAGTGGAATGTTAAGTAGTGTCCCATCATGGTGTTGTGAAGAATATGATTGAAATTGAATGAAATCACATGTATAAATTAAATTTCTCTATCTTACTAGTTACTCAAATATCAAGCAGGGTCTCAAGACAATGTAGTTATTTCTCCTTTCATTCCTCTAGCCTCTTGTATGCACAGAAAGAAATCATAAGATAATGATAAAATGATCAATAGTTTCAAAGAATCTGCTTTGCCCCCCTTAACTGGAAGTTTCATATCAAATTAATTTTGAGAGTTTGATTTTCCCAAATTATCCTATCAATTCTCCACTTCACTTCTTTACATTCCTCTTTCCAAAGTGAATACTCTGGCAAAGAACAGAAGGGAAGGTTAGAGGGGGGACTCCAAAATCACACCTTTAGGGTGCATAGGCGATGTGTAAACAACGGGAAGTTGGTCTGTCGTAGGCAGGCCATCTCTTTGGTGTGTTGTTTTTCTTGGCGCTCTTGGAATACAGTGTGATCTGCAGTTATGTAAATCTGTCAACAACGCTCCTGATGGGAATGTAATTTGTGAGAGTATTACAGATAATATGCAAGGTACACTCAGGGTTTTATAAATAACAAGATTGCAATCTGGTAGCTAACTTACATTGAGCTGTTCTTATGCATCAGCACTAGTAAGAGTTATATTTACATGCTCTTATTTAATGCACATTTAATAGGAGTACTATTGTTACTTCATTTTACAGAAAACCAAAGCCAAAGAGATTAGTAACTGGCTTAGCTCTCCCAGCTAGTAAAAGATGGACACGAGATACAAACCAAGTAAACTTATTGAGGATGGAGTTAGGTCCTGGGGGTAATTTTGCTTGTTTCCAATCCTGCCTTCATCATTTATTAATTGTATGACTTCAGAAAAGTTACTCTCTTAGGTTTTTTGCCTGTAAAATGGGAGTAACAATAGTACTAAGATTCTAAGTTTGCTGTGATAGCTCAAAGAGACAATGTAAGTGAAGTTGTTAATACAATGTCTGATACAGAGTAAGCACTCAATAAATGTAGTTGTAACTATATTATTATTACTATTACAAAGTACTAAATCATGCCAGTTTAAAATATTCATGTTCATTGATCTAATAATTCTAAATTTCAGAATCTATTCTGAGGAGATCATCAAGTGTGGATATGCAGGCAGATTTATGCACAAGGCTGTTTCTTGAATGTCTATAAAAATGAGATTTTAAAAAAATTAGCTTTGCAAAAAAAGAAATAGTTAAATAAATGAGTATTGGTAGGCATAAAATGTTTCAGAAAAATATTTAGTCACATGGGGAAACACAAATTTATAAATACTACATTAAGGAAGAGCACCACATTATCTCTATAAATACCACATTATCTCAACTTAGAACCACATGTTATTGATGTAAGAAGTGTTTCTTGAGTGTCAACTAAGTGCAGACGCTGGAGATACGACAGTGAGCTAGTAGTTGCTATCCCTCTTGAGGACACTCATCCTAATGTAGCATCCTCTGTTAATGAACCAGAGAAGAATGCTTGTGCATATCAACCGCCACTGTGTATTGGAATGTAGACTATCGTGATTGTTTACATTTGTCTGTATTTTTTACATGTTTACATTTTTAAAAAATGTGTTACTTTCATGATCAGTAATATAAGATACATGCAACAAAATTAATATATCAACAATTCCACACATTTTATGGAAGAATAGAGTGCAGTAAAGAAAGCCAATCAGGAAGCAGTACAGCCTAAAGGTTCAAAGGTTTCATTTGAGTCTTGGCTCTGCCACTTACTAGTTGAGTGAGAGCAGGAAAGTTCTTCAGCCGAGAGATTAAAAGAGTTATTACATGTAGAGCATGTGGATGAGTTTCTGAGACATATAGATGTCCACTATTATTATGATCGTATTTTCAAGGAAATTGATGAGGTTTAAAAACATAGTATGCCCTAAATGATCATGAGTTTATTTTTGCTCTTTTTCAAAATGCCACTAAGTAAAGGATTTCAAAAAGTAGAAGTCTACGCCCTGACCGATATAGCTCAGCTGGTTGGGCAACATTCCACAAGGTGAAATGTTGCCAGTGTGATTCCTGGCCAGGGCACTTGCCTGATAGATGCTTCTCTCTCACATCCAGTGTTTTTCTCCCTCTTTTCCTCCCTCCCTTCCCCTCTAGGAAAAAAAATGTCTACAAGGGACAAAAGGAACATGGAAATGTAGCACATAAAGATGGCAAATGGATAAATATTCAAATCAGAATTTGTCCAAAGCCAAGGCCAACACCAAACAACTTCATCATTGATTGAATTTCTAGAATACAAAAATAAATCTGAAGTTCTATCAAATTTTAATTATTTTAATTTATTATATAAAGTGTTAGTAGTCAAATATAAGAAATGTAATCCTATCATTGCAAAGTCACAATGCTACAGATTGGCTATACTAACGAGATTGCGGGCTTGTAACTGAGGAGGGGAGAGCAGTGAGATTTTAGCAGTAGCAGTGACAGTAGTAGTGGTGGTTTGACTTGCTCTCCCAGTTCGATGTTATCAGTATGTTATCAAGTCTTTGTCACTAGAGCTGCCTAAAGGAAAGAGCTATCTCCTCTCTGATGCCTGAGCATTAAAACTTAATTGACAGTGATGATGCAATTTCATTGAAGCAAATCACTTCCTGAAAAAGATGCTGAAATATTTTCAGAAACAGACTTTATATTGCTGCCCTCATTTCTCTTTCTCTTCTCTCTTCTTTCTTTCTCACTCTCTCTTTCCTTGGAGTGGGGAGGAGGGGAGTTTGGGGGTGGGTGCTACAGGCATTTGATGGTTTCTCACCTGAAAAAGAATGTGTCCTTAAATCCTCATCTGGAAGTGTGGTGATAGATTGACGATGCCATTAGCTCTGAAAGTTTTGAGAAAACCTTTGGGTTGCTATCTGTGTCTCAACTTCCACTGCATGCCCTCTAATTTCAGCTCTACCCTGGACACACGGATAGAAGGCTCTTTGCAACAGGTCTCATATAATGTGGATGATACCTTCCTGGCAACGCAGGTCGGTGTGGTGCCCTCTTCAGCATACTCCAGCATGCTCATGACTTTCTGTGTA
This sequence comes from Trachops cirrhosus, assembly GCA_028533065.1. NCBI lineage: Eukaryota > Metazoa > Chordata > Mammalia > Chiroptera > Phyllostomidae > Trachops > Trachops cirrhosus. Next base: position 159,828,577 of record CM052538.1, on the reverse strand, counting down.
AGCAGCTATCAAATTTTGCTCCTGCTAAACTGCCCTCCCAAAACAATTTCCTGAATTATATTCTGCTCTGTGTTATTTCACAATGTCCTGATTCTGTGGACTGTATCAGACATTTGGACACATCTTATGTGACAGCTTGGTGGATGAGTGCTGGTTATAGTTGAACTTTGCTTCTACTTTACTTGGCTGCCAAGAAACTTTTAGGTCTTACATGCCTACAATTATAGTGAATCTGACTGAAGAGAGATTTATGTAATGGAAAATTAGTGAAGTGTCTGGTATTTGTCATTGACAATGTGACAACCACAATGGAGGCTATAAATGATTTAGAAACCACAGGCACATATTCTTCTGTTTATAGCCTTCAGAAAGTAATTATAACACAAAGTAAGGTAACAGGTCTTGGCAGTGAACAGGAAGAAAGTGGGCTCCCCCTGTCAGTCAGTTCTTCCTCCAGCCCCCTGAATGCAGGGGAACCAGGAGCTGCCATGCCCTGTACACATCCGTCTTGTTGACTGAAGATTGAAATAGAAGCTATTCAGTGTTAAAGCAGCTATTGGAACAAATGCAGTTCTTTTTAAAAAATCCTTGGGTAAGTCACCCAAGGATATGTTCATTGATTTTTAGAGAGAGAGGCAGGGAGAGAAAGAGAGAGAAACATTGATCAGTTGCTCCCCATACACAACTGACTGGGGATTGAACCCACAACCTTTTGGTGTACAGGATGCTTCTCCAACCAACTGAGCCACCTGGCCAGGGCTGAACAAATGCAATCTTAAATTGACCTTTATATGTAACAGTTTTCAGCCCAGCTGGACCAAAGTTCACTAAACTGATATGCTTGGTTTTTCTATAAGGAGCTTTGCATCTAGAATTCATAGCTTAAGCAAGTTGCAAAAAATATTTTGTGTTTAACTATCAAACATTGTGTCAGTACATAGCAATCATTTTGACAAGTTTCCATTTTTTGACCTTGATAGACTCAAAATTATAGTGTTGTCTTCTTAAGGCAGTTTTGAAAATTCTGCTGTTTTGAAGTTTGATTACTACAAACAAACTTCTTGATTACCAATGGTTCAAGTATTATTACAAATACTTGATTACCAGAAATATTTCTCTCTTCTTCATGTGCTTATTCTCTTTATTATGATTGTATAAAGATGACTTATTATGCACACTGTAGTTCAAAATTTATAGTTTTTTTCTTTCTTGCAAAACTTTTAAGTGGTGAACTTATTATTCTGCTTCCTACCCATTTTCACAACATGTGAGCAATTCACAAATGAAATATTTTCTTGAAAGACTCATGGCCTACATGGAATTAAATAACTAAAAATTAAGTATAATTTCTCTGACTTATTTTGCCTGATGTTACAAACATATGTGTACCCAATAGTGGTACAAAGTTTGGAACTATAACTACATTTCTGTTATTCAGCATTACATTATTACTGGAGTTCTCATAAATATTTGTTGTTTCTAAAAAGATATATTTTATTCCAGCTAACCCATCTTCTCTCAATATTCACATTAACTATTACCCTATTTCCCTATATATTTAACTTTTTGAAAATTCTTACTTCTTTTGTACATAAAATGAAAGCTTTCACAATCATTAATTATTGTAGAATTTGCTTTTGCAGTAATAAATGTGCCTACATACTGTGGTAAACAGAGAGAATTTCAATATACAGATGCTCCTCTACTTATGATGGGGTTTACTGCCCAATAAGACCACTGTAAGTTGAGAGTATTGTAAGGTGAAAATGCATTTAATGCAACTAACCTAGCAAACGTCTTAGCCTAGCCTGCCTACTGTGAACGTGCTCGGAGCACTTACATCAGCCAGAGCTGGGCAAAGTCGTCTCTTTGCCGCTGCCCTGCATCATCACAGAGTAATAACGTACAGCTATCGCTGGCCTAGAAAACATCAAACTCAAAATTCAAAGTATGGTTTTTACCGAATGCTTCCACACTATCGTAAAGTCAAAAAATTGTAAGTCGAACCATCATAATTTAGGGGCTGTCTGTATAAAGTACTTCAGGGAATTCTGTACCTCAACTTACATCTACATATTTTAAAGTGAATATTCAGATACTAACAATACATCATCATAACTACTCTTATGTTACTAACACGCTTAATCTCATCTGATATGATGGTAACTTTTTCAGCCACCTGGCCTTTGATCATATACAGACTGAGAGGACAGGAATTGTGTTGACATAGTTGTTTGGATTTTTGTCTTTTCAAAAGTGAGGACTAAAGCCAAACAGTAGATTTTTTTTAAGCATTTATTTTTAAGAGAGGGGAAGGGAGGAAGAAAGAGTAGGAGAGAAACATCAGTGTGTGGTTGCCTGTTACGAGCACCCTACTGGGGACCTGGCCCACAACCCAGGCACGTGCCCTGACTGGGAAACCTACTGACGACCCTTTGGATCACAGGCTGGCACTCAGTCCACTGAGCCACACCAACCAGGGCCAAACAGTAGATTTTGATAAATAGCAAAGGTGAAGATAAAGTTCAACGTATTGCTAAAGAGATCTGAAGACTAGAAAACAGTGGATGGGAAACGGAAAGGCTTGTGGAGAGGTGGCTGGTAGAGCAGTGCAGAGGAACTGAGTACCTAAGTGCCTACAGAGGACATACGAGGGGGACAAGGCACATAGCCCTGTGGATTCCTGGAGAGACTCAGAGCCTGGAGACTTGCAGTGCTGCAGAAGGTGGTGGCGACATGTAAGGCTGACGACAAGAAGAGAGAGCTAAATGTGTACGGGGTGACCATCCCTGGTCTCCACTCGTCCTGCACTGGGAAATGCTCCTGCCCCCCCACATCCGTCCCCACCTACCTTCTCCAGGGGATTAGACATTTATTTGCTTTTTGTGTGTGTGTGATGTGTAGAAAGTAAGACTGAAGAACTGCAAATTCCAGGTACAACCGAGTAGAAGAGTAAGGAGCAAAACTTAAAAAAAAAACTTTAAAGAGTGGGAAGCTTCTCCCTAACCCCCAACACACACACACCACCACAAGCAGCCTTTTCCCTTTCCTGCCTTCCGTGGGCCCAGCATGCACCCTTTCTCCTAAAGAATGGGGTGAGGGTGCACTCCCTGGAAAAAGCATGTTCAGGCACTGACCTTTGTGGGTCTCCAAATGCAAAAGCCTGTTTGTCAGCCAGCACCTCACAGCAAAGTCACTGGTTGACAAGCCCCAGCCTCACACAGAGTTAGCACTTGGCTTTTCAGGTCTTGGTCTTAAACGTGAAGAGTCTTGCAAAACTCCCCAGACTTTTGAGGAAAGACTCCATCCAAAACATACTAAAACAGGAAGGACACGAAAAGCTTCAGGACAAAAAGATGCAGAAAGCAGAAGAAAACCTGCTTCCCTGCACGTTACTTGAACTGCTCCCTCCGCTCCGTCTTTCCTCCCAGTTACCTGAGGATGGCGTGCTTTCAGATTCACCTGAAGCGTTGTAGCTCTCCCCCATCTTTCCTAATGAGATTCTGTCCTGCCTTGGCATATACAAAAATTCAAGTTAGGCTCAGCTAAACGAGGAAGTATTTGTTTTATGACTTTATCATTAAAAGAAAATACAAAAACTGGCAGAAGCTTTGAAACTGCAGTCGTCCTTTATAATAGAATCCAGGATCAAATTCCTGGGCACTCAATCTGCCCACGGAGGCCGCAGGGGTGAGGGCTGTTTCCTTCTCTTAGATGATTATCTTACAAACTTTGAAGTGGTTGTGATTTTGTTTGCTCAGCTGTCCCCACTGCTGCCACACGCGCACAGCAGCCACCGGGCTGAGGGGAGGCGTTTCTCTGGGCCTCAAAGCTCCTTCGGTTAACCTTAGACTCTCTTGATTTCTAAGTGCTTCGAGAGCTTTGATGCCGAGGCTCTATGATCTCCTCCTCCTTCAAGGACATTCACAGAGCTCCACCATCCTTGGGCCAAGAGCTGCTGGAGGTCGGTCCTGCTAGCTCACCCCTCCAAAGGTGGGTCGAAGTGTCTGAGTGGTGACAGTGCTGCCTCTCACATCACGGTGACGAACAGGCCTCTGGAGGCAGCTCGCTGGTGGTTGATTCAGAGCTAGACCCCAGAGTTCCTGGCCTTGGTGCCATTATTCTCTCTACTCCATAAAATAAAGGGGTGAACGCAGAGTCAAGGAGGCAGGAGATGTACCTAAAGGCAGCAAAATAGCACAGTTCTGGGTGAGAAGGGCAGCGAATCTAGGAGACTGAAGGGCCCTTGGTTTTAAGATTGGGGGGCAGATTCCTGCTGTGAGGATGACAGGTGCCACCAGCATCCTGATGACTTGCCTGAAGATTGTCTCACAAGTCACAGCCTTTCCTGACCCGCAGCCAATTTCTCACGGCCAGACATAACTTCTGGGCAAGGAGGACCATCCTGAAGGAGGGCTTACTTCCCTAGGGCCCACGAGCCTGGATTTGGAACTTCTTGTATTTTTCTAATCCTCACCTGAGGACATGCCTATTGGTTTTAAAGAAGGGGAAGGGAGATAGAGAGAGGGGGAGAGAAACGTTAGTGTGAGAGAGAAACATTGATTTGTTGCTTCTCATCTGCCCCTACCGGGGCAGAACAGCAACCTAGGCATGTGTCCTGGCCCAGGATCAAACCCGAGACTTTTTGGTCTATGGGATGATGCTCCAACCAACTGTGCTATACCAGCCAGGGCTGGCACTTCTTCTTTATCACTGTTATCATCTGCCAGGTTTCCCCAAGCAGAGCATGGAGATTCTGAAGCAAGCAAAGGAGCCAGGACTGCAATGAGCCATCCCCCCAGGCAGGCAGGAGATGGAGGAGGGGCCTGCAGAGGAGAAGGCGCAGCCATAGCAACGGAGGACTTGAACAAGCACGGTGCTATGGGAAACTAAGAACCTCACAAAACAGAGTCAAACATGCCAAATGCTGCAGAAATCAGAGGTGAGGACTGTGGAAGTTTAGAAAAGGTTGTCCCTTCAAAGAAGTAGTCTTGTGCAGGAAGTGTACTCCGATTGCAAAGAAAAAAGTGAGGTGGGGGTTGTGAGATGGGGGGTGGGGGGCAGCAAGAGGTTACTACTAGAAGAGCCTGGTGTTGAAAGAAGTAGAGAGACATTTAAGAAGGGTTGGCAGATAACCTTGGCCTGCTTACCAGTGACAGGTCAGTGTATGATATTTGATATATATGATACACGGCCTGGGAAAACTTGTTCCTTTAAGGGTTTTAGAGAAAAACCTTTCAAGATTGGAAAAAAAAAAGTCTCTGCTGGTCTAATTACGAAAGGTGGGACACCAGGTGCATTGGTTAGTGTAGAGGTGCTCTAGCAATATCCACATCTGAGGCTCGGCCAAAGGGCCAAGCTTTGAGAGGGGCAGCTGCACTCTTCTCCCCGGGGGCTGCGGACCCTGCTCCCTTCTCCCTCCCTCCCTTCGGGCAGTCAGTATATCTCTACCTTCAGGCCCAGAGGTGCAAGGGGCACATTGCCTAGACCGCCTCCTCTCCGCACACGCTGCAGAGGATCTGGGAGACAGCGGGGACTCTTGGGTAACCCTAGTTATTTTAGGTTTGTCTACCCTTTAGCAGGGGATTGGCACCTGCTCTTTTATTTCCATAAGGGAATAAATCAATTAAAACTTGCAGTGACATTTCTGAAAGGTTAACAACTCCTGATATAAATCCTATAAGGGGTGGCCTGTGAGGGAATGTCCAGGGTAGGGAGGAGAAGAGATGAAGGGAGAGCTGAGGGTTGGTTTCTCAGCTTTCGTAAGGTCTCAGAATTAAAATGAGACTGGAATTGAACTCCCCACGGGCAGTGGCCTCTGGATTCTCTGCCTTGGGAATGTGCTTCAGTTTCTATCGCAACCTATGAATTGCAACTTCAAGTGTGCCCAGCAAGGCACAGGAATGTTCCCTGTGAAAACTCTCTGCTGAGATTTGATCTTCCGCAGATGGAAACTGGAAGAAACTAGACAGCTCTGCCAACACTGGAAAATTCCAGATGTTTGACATGGGCTGTCTTTAGCTGTCCAATTTGATAGGTGCCACCAATGACACAAGCAGAACTGAAGCCTTCTGGGTAGAGACTCAGGTCTGTTTTTTTCCTTAAGCAGGGCACTCTGTCTTACTCAGGTCTTCTAACCCAAGGACCACCCAAGCATCACTGATTAGCCTGATGATGATGATGAGGAGGAGGAGGAGGAAGATAGTGCTAATAATGAGAACTTAACTGTGTGTCAGGCACTGTCCCAAGTGCTTTGCAAATATTGCCTCACTGAATCCTTCCACAACCCAACAGGATAGCAGCATTGCCATTTCCATTTTGCAGTCGTAAAAGGGGCGGTGGTGAAAGTAGGTCTGCACCACTTACATTAACTATATGTCAGCTTATGTTAACATGGCATCTGCTCTGCTCAGTAACTCTGCCAGATGCTGGAGGCCAAAGGAATGTGTGCGACGTGTTATAGATGGTATAATGCGCGTGGGGTCGCATGCAGGCATTGCAGTGGTTGTGTGCAAGCCTTCGTATGGGAATCCCTGGGTTGGACTCCTGACCCCACCGTCTTGGGTGATTGACTTAACTTTTCTGTGCTCTCTGTCTTCATCTGAACCAAGGAAATAATAGTGCCTTCCTCATAGGGGAATTGGAAGGGTGAAGGGAGACAATCAATGTGTAGCATTTAGCACAGCACTTGTGCCCAGTAAATTCACTCGATATCAGTCATTATAACCATAGTTCAAATGAACTATGCATTTGTTAGAAGGACACCATGGAGTTAGTAATCTCCAGGATCTTGGGAGATAAGAGGTGGAACATTCTGGACATGCCTTGAAAAGAAAGAACTGAAACATAATTAATTCAGAGTGGTTGTAGCATGCATCTCTTGTTTTTGCCTGCACAGCACATACTCTCTCTTCCTCTGGTGAAACAACCCAGCTTTGCTTGGGGAAATGGGTCTTCCCGGTTCTGTGGGGTCCTGACCTGGTTCCTCCCCATCAGGCTGCATGGGCTCCTTTCTGTTTCCCTCCTGATTTTCTTAGCTCCCGGGATGGCAGCTGTGCTGCTGACAGTGCTCTTCCCCATGCTGTGAGGAGGGCCTGCTCGAGGCGGGAGAGCGAGCCAGAGCTCTGGGAGCTCATTCGCACCTCTGCCTCCAGATGTGCCCGAAGCTGGGTGCACACCAGGTGCCCCTGACTTGCGGTTTTGATAGTCCTCTTTTTTTCCTTAAGCTATTCGAACTCAGTTTCCATCTTTGTAATTCAAAGAGTACTCCAGATATAGTTATAAATGCTATTTGAATATATCCCTAAATCCTAGGTAGAGTGCAATTTTATATTTTATTACTTACAGAATATTTTTGTAAGCACACAGCTTACAAAAGATAATAATAATAATTCTACCTATCCCTGTTCTCTCTGCCGGCCTGACACAAGGTTGATTAGGTTAAGTAATTTGTTCAAGGAATAAAAAACAGAGGTGGGATTCAAACTCAAGTTTTCTGACTGTAAAATCTATGAGTTTCCTACCACAGCAAGCCTCCACATCACATGGGGTAAAATTTTTTTCCATCTGAATGCATTTTTGACATTATTACAATATAAAAGTCAGTGAATAAATAGATTAATTTAGCAAAATTCATTTTGAATGTCTATTGTGGGTCATTCTTTTTGAGAAGGACAACTGGAAGTGGAGCCTTCTATTGTCCTACTCAAGTCCAACCTGCCTGCCCCATGCCCATCACACAAGCCTTGTTTCCCAGGGAAGAGCTTGGTTTCCTCTTCTGGGAAACTCGAAATTAATATGTAGCTTACAGTTATCTCTGTGCGAGGTAAACTATGAGGAAATGGGGCTGAGAGTGGCCTTTGCCTTCAGGTGGCTTGATCTCCAATGGGGAAGATACAAAGGCAGTGAACTGAATCTCTTGCAAGCCGGAGAGGTTTGTGCTGCTGATCAGCACAACCAGTGGGCTGTAGCCACAGAGGAAGTTCCGAGTATTGGTGGGAATGGGTCCATCAGGGAAGCAAGGCTTCCAGGAAGGGAAGGGTTGAGCAATGTCTTTAAGCATGAAAGAATTCCTCAGAAGAATGTATACTCAGGTGACCTAAGAGTTTACAAAGCTGGATACTAGAACGCTCTAAGGTTTCATTGTTGGCCGGCTTCCTGCAGGCATTGGGCTGGGAGCCCGGAATACAACAGGGATATAGATGGAGTCCCCACTGTCACAGGGTTTTTAGTTGGGTGGAGAGGACCAGTAAGGGGATTCAGTGAAGTGCAGTGAGAGTAAGTGAATGCAGGGTGCTGGGAGCACATAGCAGTGGCCCTGTCTTCGAGGTCAGTCCTGGAGACTTGTGGTAAGGTGACCCGTTTAGGGAATGGCAGGTGGTTTGCTAGAGCATTTCCACAGGGGCTGGAACCGGGAGATGAAGTGAGAGCCAATGCAGGAACCAGCTGGAGACCGGAGAACTCAGGGAGGAGTTGGGATTGTCCCTAACCCCACCCTCTGTCACTGACATTAGGTAAATGTGAAGGGTTCACTTCCAGTAAAATGGATCAGAGGCTTGCAACAAAGAATTCTAGTTGTTTCTCTAGCTCTCATTATTTAATCCCTCCTTCCTCAGCTCATCCTCACAAAGAGTTTCCACCTCCTTCTACCTTATTTGTTACACACAGGCCCAAACCGACATTCCTTACCTGTGAATAACATTGCAGGAAGGGCCCCCTGGAGATGGCAAAGCAAGGATCTTTCCTCTACCCCAGCCCCATGGCGTTTCTCCCCTTTTCTCTGAGCGACGCGGAAGACGGGGATGAAGACGGACAAAAAATGGTCACAGGGATGTCAAGCACAGCATAGGGAATAGAATCAATAATAGTGTGATAACTACATATGGTGTCAGGTGGGTACTAGACTTATGGGGAATCACCTCCCAGTTACATAAATGTCTAAACTTCAGCTTATACATCTGAAACTAATATTAAATATTGAATGTCAACTGCAGTCGAAGAATAAAAACAAACTTTAAAAAAGAAATTCTTAAGCTATTTACACCAAGTATGATTTGTTTATTCTCCTGTGCAAATTAAAATTAAAATGGGATTAAAAGAAATTAATGCCACTGCTACATCAAGAAGGAAACCGTATTCCTCCGTTGCCTTACGTAGGAACAGGCCTGCTGCGTATCAGCTGTAGTATTTAAGATTGACCACTAGGTGGCAGAAGGGGATAAAAGTTTTCCTCAAAAGGACCTTTGTCAAGTGGAGTATTAGACTTTCCTGGTTCTCTTCTAGCTTTGTTTCTCCGGCTTTATTTCAGGCTCTCTCCGGAGAGGTTTGGGAGGCAATTACAGTGCAATCTTTGAGGCAGAAAGGTTGTCTAGGTCAATGATTCTCAAAGTCTGGTTCTCAGATTCCTGGGGGTCACTGAGACCCTTTCAAGCCGACCATGAAGTCAAACTCTTTTTGGACTAATAAAAAGATATTATTTGTCTTTTTTCCCTGGGTCGATATAGCTGCGCCAATGGTGCGAAAACAGTGGTGGTTTAAACTGCTCACATCTTAGCATGAAGCAAAATACTGGCGCCAGACTATCAGTGGTATTCTTCACCATCGCACATTTGTAATAAAAATAAAATAAAATGCCAGTTTCACCTAAGAATGTCTCTGATCAAGCAGTATAACTATTAATTTTACTAAATCTTAACCCTTTGATGGGGGGCTCAAATGTTGGAAAAATTTTAGTTTTACGTAAATGCAAATAAGCTTAGCAATCAATGTGTGTAAAAAGCGATTGGCCCAGGAACTGAAGGGATGACCCACCCTGACTCCAGGAGACCATAAGCATTCCACCTTTGCGTCCCAGGAGGACTGCCACCAATTCAAGATGGTATCTGAGCCATTGTACTCCAGGGGGAGATACCACCGCCCAGGGTTCAGATGAAGAGACCATTGCCCAGGGAACAGATGAGAGAATGCTGCAGCCTTTCATCTGATTAACTTTTTCCCTGAATTCCAAACCCCTTACCTACACTTTCCTTCTCCTTATAAAAAGGGTTGGTTTAAAATGGAATTTAAGATGGTCTGTTAGGGTTCAAAACTGCCCTCTTCTCAGGTCGCTGGCCATCTGAATAAAGTGCCCATAAAGATTCAGTCCCTATCTCTGCTTATTGGGTCTGGTTGGTGACTGGCAGCGCGAAGGCCAGCTCTCCTGGTTTCACCTTGAATTCATGTCTTTTTAGTGTTTAGTGAGACAAAGTTGAAGTATACAAAAAGCAGTTCTGCATATCAAAGTGGGATGGTTGTCTTGGAGAAAAACATTTGTACAACCTCAACAAGATTCCCTTTTTTGAACACCATTTTTTACTTAAAAAAAAAACAGTCTGGCAAACAAATTATGGTTTCTCATACTCCAGGTGTTTGGCAGGTATTTATTCAAAAGTAAGGTGAGCTAATCCCTTTGAGAAAAACAACCAACACTATTTGTGCCAACAATAAATTGTGAGCTTTCTATTGAAATGAGAAATTTAGAAATCTTGGATCTAGCACAGTGAGCTTCACAAGTTTTCTATATTTGAAATTTTTGGATAAATTTGGTGGTGACATTAATGAATTTGATATATTTGAATATTGTATGATGAAATGTGTCAAAAATCTGATTTGCATAACCCATTGAATCCTGAGTAAAAGATCTATTCAAAGCACAAGAAACATCAATATATTTTAATGTAACAGAACACAAAAAGTTCATCAATATGGTTTCAGATTCCATGTTGTTACTAATCTTTAAGATATTAATATTGGTAGTTTGGTATTGTACCGATAATTACAAGCATATCTGAAACACCTCACCCTTTTCCAGCTACTTATCCACGTGAGGCTGGATTTCCTTCACATGCATCTAACCACCAACTCTACCATGTGTGCGGAAGTGAATGTCTTGATTTGTTCCCTTGTCCTTTAACTGCCACAGATAAACATGTGTTCCTCCTTTGTCTACAGACTCTCTTCTTTAGAAAATAAGATCTTGATCTAGTATCTTGATTATAAGATAAATTTAACTTGGCTGCTTATGTTTTGCCAACAGTAATCTGATTCTATCACCTCTTATTATACATATTTTGCAGTTTACAAACGCCATATGGTCCACTCATATGCCCTAAGGGAGAGGAGGTTGAGAAGGTATTTACCCACAGCCATTGTAGCTCTGGCTTTTGGATTCATTTGCTGCCCCATTACACTGTTTCCTTTGGAAAGCAGTTATCCACTTCGGTGGTTTGTTAGAGGAGGGCGGGAAGAAATAGGAGACCAATCAATTCTGCATTTGGTAAAGACCTAATCCGTGTCACTTGGGCAGGACTGACAAGGGTGAGATTCTTCTGTGTGGTAGTGACTGTCCCAACTACACACAAATTTAGATTCTTTATTCAAGAGGCAGGGAGCCCTGGGAATAGGGAGAAAATCGGATTTGCTTCCGAATCAAAGGCAGTGCTCCTTCCAGTTGAACCCTCAAGGGGGCACTAAAGGGTTTAATCTGTCTGTGCAAGTGAGGTGGCCCGATCCCGGCCATGGGTAGGGTACTGGGCTCTCTTCTAAATTGCTGTGTCTTCACTTCATCCCTTGTTACATCATTGTTTCAAGAATAAGCAGAGCCACATAATAACCACAAGTGAGGGAAGCGATGAATACAGTCAGAAGGAAGATTTCTTCAGAAGCTAAGAGTAGTTTGTGTAATCTGTCATCAGCGACTCTTCCGTTTATTCTGTTTTCCTCCTTTACACAACTGCTCTCTACACTTGGCAACTTTAGCAATATTTACATTTGTATGGCCCCTCAGTTTTCAAGGTGTTTACACAATCATTAGGAGACAGGATAGTAAAGAAGCTAGGAAAATTCCTTGGCAAGTGGGACAGGGAAGCTGAGACAGACAGCTGAAACAATGGCAGAGCACATTGCAGACAGGTGCAGGAGGTCATCAGGGCTGAGGGCCCTGGGGCAAAACTGGGGAAACCAGGACCTCACCCCTGTGGCAACCTCTCCTCCCCTGGCCTTTCCTCCCTGGAGATAACATCTAGGCCTCAGTGGCATTTCACTCCAGGCCCCGAAAAGCAACAAAACTAGGGGAGTGATGTCAGGGCTCCTGCAATTAAGAAAGACCCACCCTCACCCACCCAGGCACTGACCAATCAGTGGAGACCACGATCCTGAAAGAGCACAGCTGGAGAACTGATGAATATTCTACTGAAACCCTTCCCTGAGGTCTCCCTTAAGATTCTGGCCCCCAAGAGAGATATAAAAACCCTGAAGGCAAAGGACCCAGAATGTACTCTCCCTCAGGGGAGCAGCCCATGACATGCCTTTTCCTTCTTCTTCCCACTTCTTTCCCCACAGGCACACGTCTCCTGAATCCTCAGGCAATGGGCAGCTGGCAGGTTGTCCCAGGCTAACCCCCTGAACCTGTCCCTAAGGCCCCCTTTTCTCTGACTTCCCAGTGAGCCAAGCAGCCCTGCCTCGGCTATCCTGTTGCTTCTTCCATGCTAAGCCTTTCTTTGTCTTACTGTCCTCAGCTTTAATAAATGTACCCTCATAGTCCCCTGGACTCGTGTTGTTAAAATCTTTCCTACACAAAGTCAAGAAACCACTCGCTACAGGCTGACCCAAGGCAGACCCACTCAGGGCCAGGCCCCTGTCGAGTAACAATTACATTCAATGAACTTGAGAACAGAGCCTTACCTCCGTGAGTAAAGTCATAGGTGTTATTGGCCTGTGGTGCCTTGGTTTTAAAATAATATACAAGATCGCTCTAGACTTGCCTGGACAATAAGCTGGTAGGATGGGGAGGAACTACCCCAATGCAGCTTCCCACAGGCCGAGCACCACCTCCCACTTAAAGAAGAGAAAGCACCAGAATCCAACATTCCCCAGACCAAGGAACCAGTATTTCTGATTCACTCAGATCAGGGTGGGGCCTGAGAATGAGCATGTCTATCAAATTCTCAGTAGATGCACAGATTGGCAGTTACCATGTAGTCACAGAGATACAGAGTACAGCACAGGGAATATAGTCAGTGATGTCGTGGTGACTGTGTGCAGCGCCAGGTGGGTGCCAGCGATGTTGGGGGAACACTTTGTGAAGCATATGATTGTCTGGCCACCGTACTGGAACCATGAGACCAGTACAAAGTAAAGTTGAACATGGACTGTTATTGAAAAAAACAACTCCCAACAGATGCTGATGGCCTGGGGCACTACACTTTGATAACCGCTGCTTGAACTCATACCACATAGGTCTGCAGAGTTGGTTTACACCCTTATTGCTGGGTGGGTGGCATCCATGTTTATAAAAGAACCCATCTTTTTTTAAGGTTTTATTTATTTTTAGAGAGAGGGGAAGAAACAGAGAAAGAGAGGGAGAAAAACATCAATGTGTGGTTGCCTCTCACACACCCCCTTACTGGGGGCCTGGCCCGAAACTCAGGCATGTGCCCTGTCTGAGAAACCAACTGGTGACCCGCTGGTTCACAGACTGGTGCTCAATCCACTGAGCCACACCAGCCAGGGCTAAAAGAACCCATCTTTCATGAATAGCCCTTTTTACAGATGACGAAGATGAATAGGGATTGTTATTTGTCCAAGGTCACATCGATAAAAATTTGTATTCTGAAGTAGACCCAAGACCTTCTGATTCCTAATCAAAGGTAGTTCCTAAAACCATTAGCCTTGTATAACTTTATAGCAGACAGAGATGACTGGCAATTACTATTAAGTGTTCAATAAATATATGTTTAGTTGGACTTTTTGCCAAGCATGATTTAAGAAAACAGCAAAGGAAAAATAATCCTCCCTATTTTTACTCATGGCACATTATTTCAGTGCAAGTAGGAACATCAAGCCTGGACACATGTAAAACACTTAATTTCAGCTCTTTAAAATCACATGTCTAAGTGCTCTTGGATTTCCAAAGATAATGATTTTAACCCGACTTAATACTTTTTTTTTTATGTTTACTCTGAGCAAATAACTCTGCTGGGCTGTAAATGAGAACTGGTCACTGTCTTAAAGAAATGTACCATCCAATGGGAAGAAACAGAATGTTCATCGTTAACGGCAGTGTTACTGCAGATGGAGAATAGTGCCTACCAGAGCAGAGGCCCACAGTACACGGTGTGGGGAGACGAGGCAGGGAATAAATAGCCTTCACTTAGGAGAGTTAATGAAGGATTTGTGGAGGCAGTGACATCTAAACTGCTTCTGAAAGGTAGGAGCATGTTGCCTGGTAAACCAGGAGGAAGCATCTCCTAGGCAGAAAAAACTGCCTGGGAAAAGATACAGGTAAACACAGGCTTTGCGTGGGGAGCAGCTGCTTTTCCATGTGGTCTGGAAAGAACACACAAGTGCATTGTTAGGTACAGCGGGAATATCGTCGGGAACAGCCAAGAAATATCCAACAGTTCTGAGCCAGGAGAGACACGTTCAGAGGCGTGCTGCTGAGAAGGTGGCTGGGGCAGGCAGCGGTATGAAGGACAAGCGAAAGGGACGGGAAGAGACCAGTGAGGAGGACACTTTGGAAGTTGACACGAGTGAGAGAATGGGTGTTGAGTCTTTCATAGAAAATCTGTTTTTGAACGTGGTTTCACTTACCTCTCTGACCTCAGCAAAATACACCTCTTTTTGAGCTTTAATTTTCTCACCTGTGAAGAGGGAGGGTAGATGTCAGCTAATATCAGAAACCCCCAACATTCTGGGATGCTGAGACTCTTATTTGCCCTCTGCTACAAATCTACTTCTGGATGGCTTAAGTAAATTCTTCACACTTTAACTTTGCTAAAATTAAGTGTGGTTCCAGTTAAAATCACAAAATGAAATAAGATGCAATTGAAGGTTCCCATAGATCTGGCCATACTTTGGGGTAGAGAAGATAAAATTCTTGTGTTAGAAGGTATTTGAACCTGCCTTATTAGACTTACTTCAACTATACCAACTTTTCAGGCATGGTGGGTTTGCAACAGAGAATATTTTATCTTGCTGAGTTCACAAACTCATGGGACGGGAAGCATGATTTCAACTTTAAAGATGTGGTAAATTACTTAGGTTACTTCTTGTGTAAACACAAGGGTTTACATCAGGGGTAGAGGTCAGACTTCATGACTATATCTGGAAATCTTAGGGAACAGATGAATCATATAACCCGTCACTTCAACCGGAAAGCGAATGTATCCTACTGTTAGAGTTCATCTCAAAGTGCTGTGTGAAGTATAAGGGAGCTGGCAGAATGCTCAGCCCACCCCACGTATGGGGTGTGATGGTGTAGCACAGACTCCAGCCAGAATACCAAATATTGCCTTTTGTTCTTTCCTAGGGGGTGGAAGGATATGGAAAACAATGCTCTGGCCATGGAGAAGATTCAAGCGAATAAAAATGAGTCATCACTGGCCGCCAGGAAACACCAGGAGTTCTCTAAATGGAATCAAGTCCCCCTGTACCTTGGGTGGGAGGAGAGGGACTGAGGGGAAACAGCAGCTGGCAGGGGAGCCACAGCTGGAGAAAGGGCCCCCCGCAGCCGGACAGGCTCACAACCGTGGGGCAGGAACAGACCCAAAGGGATGTAGTTTATGCTGGTTTCCTGTGGGTCCCTTAGGGAGATTTTTTTTTCCTGAGCTGCCCTTGTGATTTCCTAATCAACTGCCCCAGCCTCCAGCCTCCACCCTATGCAGTGTCATCTGCATGAAAATGTGGAGAATGTGACCAACTATTCACGGGACTCTAAGGGCTCTGTGAGTTATGAGGCTGCCTGTGCAGCCTGCTACACAAAGGGCCAGGCACAAGCTGTGGCCCTATGGCCCTACGCAAGAAAGGCCTGAGGTCAAGAGACATCTGGAGTTGCTTCCAGGCCCTGAAGCAGGGATTTAGGGGAATTTCAGGCACACCCTGCCGCTTGTTGGAGCTGGGAGGTGGGGTTTGAGCTGGATTCTTTCTTGCTTTCTTGTGCTCCGTTAATTAATTAATTGCTTTTTTTAAGCATCCTATATCTCTCCATTTATTTGGGTATTCAGTATTTCTAGATCAAGTCTTTTTAAAAACCTTTCTTATTAAGGACATTTTCAAACAGACAGAAAAGTGACAGGATAATATGATGAACCTGCACTACCTACCTTCAACATTTATCAATGTTTTGCCAAATTTGTTTTACTTACGTCTCCTCCATTTTTCCCCAAGAATATATTGAAACAAATCCCAAATATATCATTTCTATTGTAAAAACTTCAGAATATATTGCTAGCCACTAAGGACTTTTTAAGAGCATAACAATAGGACTACCACGTGCAATAACATCAGCCATTGATAACGTCACATAATACCCAGTGTTCTGCTTTCTCCAGTTGTCCGAATATGTCTTTTGTAAAGTTGGTTTGAGTGGAGGTCTCGGATATGTGTATGTGTTTCCAACACTACCAAGGAATTCTCCAGTTCTCAGCAGACACTGAAGGGGAGCCCTACAAATTTCACTCAATCTGACACTATCTACCTGGAAACAGCATGAGATCCCACAGGGCAAGGACTCAGTCCCACAAGACTGCCCCGATTCCAATGCCAGTTGCAAGTCCAGGCTGTTACCTGCGCTCCTGACTGGCTACAGATCGGAGGTTTCTACCACTCTCTCCTCAGGTTGGATTAATTTGCTAGAACAGCTGGTAGAGCTCAGAGAGATGTTTAGTTTTGTTTACCAGTTTATGGTAAGGGATGCAGATGAGGAACAGCCCAGTGCAGAGATACGTAGGGCGGGGTCCAGATGGCCCCAAGAGCAGGAGCTTCTGTCCCAGTGGAACTGGGGTGCACCACCCTCCTGGCATACGGATGTCTTCACCGGTCTGGAAGTTTATCAATTTTTGGTTCAAGAGTCTTTATAGAACTTAATCTGTAGCCGAACCGCCCCTCCCCACATCCCCCTCCCAGAGCTGGGGGAGTGTGGCTGAAAGTTCCAACCCTCTAATCACTAGGTCTTTCTGGTGACCATCCCCATCCTAGGGCTACCTAGGGACCCCCATTGTAAGTCACCTCATTTAACATAAACTCTGTTGCGCACTAAAGTGTTTCCTTAGAATGACAAAAAACACAAGCATCCAGGAAATTCCAACAGTTTTAGGAGCTCTGTGTTAGTAACCATGGACAAAGACCAAATAGTATATTTCTTATTATACCGCAGAACATAAACAGGATCTACACTTAACACACTCTTTGTTTTTAATGACATTTATTTGTAGATGAAATTAGGTCATAAGTTTCCATAGAATTTCCCACATTCTAGATTTGGCTTAATGCATCTGTGGATGAAAAAGAGGCCGCACACCAACCCTGACAAGCTCAGGGGAGGCCTGCTCGGTGGGCCTTACAAACCCAGAGATGGAAAGTAACTACAAAGAATGGTCTGGACATAAAAATTCTGAAGTAAAAGCAGGTCAAAGTGGGTAGTCACGTCCTCGGCCTGTAGCTTCCTTGACAAAGGTCAGTCTTCACCTTGGATGAGACTGTCTATTGTCTCTTTGTAGCTAAGATAATGTGCCTTTCCAATGTCAGTCTTGTCCAGACCCCTCCGGGCACACCCCCTGCACCAGGGCACAGACCACAGAGCCCCTCGTTGTCTCTCGCTCCCCACACCCCATCTCCATGTGCTGTCAGTATTATTTACTAACTATCCTGTACCCACCAATGTAAAAGAAGAATGTGTCTCTCTGTTTTACCTTTTATCCAATCCCAGAGATTTCCCCACTTTGCTCTCTCCTGCCCCCTTAATCTACCACCAATGGATTTCATGTAACCCTCCTTAGACTTCTTTCTTTAAGTCTGATGTATAAAGTGAGCTACAAAACTGTTCTTCTCCAGAGCATTTTCTCAACCTGTGGTCTTATTGGTTCAAATAAACTCATACAAATTCTCTACCAGGTTAGACGGTTCTTGTATCAACATATCCTTGTGATATATTTTTAAGAATCATTAATTTTTTTTAATTGGGAAAAGGTATTTAGAGACTGCCTTGTGGATAGAAGTGATATTCTTTGCTACCACATTGTCTTCATTCTTGGATTTCTCAGAGTAAACAGTGAAGATATATACCTTTGAAAAGGAGAAAGACTGAGTTCCTGTTGATAATTCCAATTTATGATTACTGAATTTTAACTTCATTTATTTAGTTTTATATTTGTATTTTGTGTTTTCCTTTGCTAGCCAACTTGATTTCTATGATGATAACAATTACTTATTAGCTGTAGTTTGCAACATTACAGAATGTAGGTTGAAATTTCTTTGCAGCAATTATATGAAGGCAATGTCTATTATGATTCTGAAGATATGTCTATTATGTCTATTATGTTTCTGAAGATATAGTTCCTTTCTGAACTGAGGTTTTCTTTTCTTTTTTAACATAGTTTATTGATTATGTTATTCCAGTTGTCCCATTTCCCCCTTCACTCCCCTCCACCCTACACACCCTCTCCCACCCACATTCCCCCCTTTAGTTCATGTCCATGTGTCATACTTATAACCCCATAATCTCCCATATGAGCAGTAAGTATCAGTATGAACTATTAACCTAAAGATAGAAGGCCACAGTGAGAGACCACAAGCATTTATTTGATATCTAAATGAATAGCTCTTTGGGAAGGACTGATTCAGGCAGAAACCCAAATAGTGCTCCAACTAGGAGGTGAAGGCAACAGGTATTTACGGGAAAGGAAAGGGGAGCAATTACCTAAATAGAAAAGATTTCTATAGGTACAGATAAGCTAACATAGTAATGCTATGCCTTTAGTTTTCAGCTTGTGGTCATAACGTCTGCTTTTCTGTCAGCTTTGCAGAGAGCTGTTTTGAGTACAATGCTGCTTTAGGCCCAGTCTGAAGGTTACTTTGCCCAGTTTTCCCATCCCAACGGTTTGAGGAGTAAGACAGGCAAGGCAGTTCCTCTGGAATGGCAGCTCCAACTCCATTTTGACGTGGTTCCCTTTGCATTATTTTTATACAGAACTCATTTTTTTCTCTTAAAATAAATAAAAAATACATATTTCATCACTCTGCCCCTTGAAAAGGACTAGATGTAATGACAACCCAGGAATAATAAGCACAGCAAATGTTTGGGTTGTGGCATCTAATTACATTCCCCACTAAGAGAAACTGGAACTTTCTAGAAAAATGCCTCATTCCAAGTCTAGGGCAAGAAATTAGAGCGTAAGTCTGGGACATTGTTTTCTGTCAAAGAAGAAACAAGGAATCCTTTCCAAACAAACGGGGTCACATCAAAAGCCACAAAAGCCACCTTTGAGGCTCCCACTGACTGGAGAGGAGGAAATTTGAGCATGAAAAGAATTAGAACATGTCAGGTACCTAAAAATTCATGAATTTATTCATTTTTTTAAAAAGTATTTTATTAGTTGTCTTTGGAGATTGCCTAAGCACCAACTCATTTCTTAAAAATGTGTTGAAAAGGAAAGTATCAAGAATTTGTCCTGCCTTTTCTGTACATGCTGATTTCAGGATAACCAAGTTGTTGATGAGGAAAAGTACTTTATAGAAGAATTCCAACCAGTACATGCAGAAGGAATGAGAGAATTTTAAAAATCATCAATCTGCGACACCTACGGAAATAATGAATCTAGGCAACAACAATCAGGGTTTGATGAGAGTAGTTAAAAGCCAACGAAGAACTTCATGATCGAACTCTTAGACTGCCGTCACTGGAGCTTACCGACCCATCTCGTTGTCATTGTAACAACTGAACCAGGTGATCATGCCCTACAACAGAAAAAGCCCAGCACACCTTAGGAAGTATTCTTGCCTAAAAAAATGAAACCTGAATCTTATCAAGTCGGTGGATTTAGCCATCTCTAAATAAGCAGAGTTTTAAAGACAATAGAAAAAATAAATCTTGGTAAACATAAGGAAAAAAGGAAACTGGATATTTCCAAGAGAAAATTTAAGTGAGCACTATAATCTGGCGAGCCAACCAGCTCCTCTCAGAGCTCCGTTTCTCTCTACACTGTCACTACCAGTGCCAACGACCTCTCTTCCACACGATCCCGGTAATACACAGACATTCGACTGTTAGGACTCGTTTATTTTTTCATGGCTATCTTCCTCCTGTTTGTATTTGTAATGCCACCTACTCCATGCCATGATAAAAATCTCTTGATCTATATGATTTACAGGACTTCGGTTTGTTTTATGTACTTAGATGCTAGACTTATATTCCTGAAGTCACTAAAGGGGAATCGCACAAGGAAGCCCTGTCTGAATCCCAGTGCCGGTGGGGCTTAACTCCATCCTCCTAAGCTGGGTTGGTTCTTCTCCACTGGCAAGTCCTGGCGTTACCACTGAATTCCTGACAGCAAACTGGGGACTCATTTTTCTCTCAGGCCTGTTACCCACCACCCACTTACTACAGTGACTATAAGCAGAATTTTTTTTTTTTGGTTTTTAAAAACTAGCCTATTTCACAACACAGCTAACAACTAGCTTGATTCAAGAATTAAACCTCTCCCAGTACAGACTTCTCCTTCTCCTGAGAGGCAGGGGCTAGGAGGAAACAAATGAGCCTTGTGCTCTGCCCTCAAGGTCAGCACATTGAATGTGGCCTTGTGTGCGTTGTGAATGTACAGTACATGACATCATGCAGATTCAGTGGGCTTTTCCAACCTCCCGTCTCACTAAGGACCAAAATCTCTCCTTTTAGAGAAGCACTCATCATTGCCTTCTGAGATGATTTTACTGTCCTGGGACTTTTACCTTTTTTTCCCATCTTATCCATAATTCTTCTTCTTCCTGACTTGCTCCTTTTTCTTTCTTCTCCTTTTTTCCTCTGCTCTCCTTTTTGTCTTCTTTTCTCTCCTTTTCTCCCCCCCGCCAACCTGCCCTGTTCTCTCCTCCCTTCCCCTTTCCTGCTGCTCCTTTCCCCATCCTCTCTCCCTCTTGCCCTCTCCATTATGCATGTATAAAACTAATAAAGATGGCCCTGATTGGTGTGGCTCAGTGGATTGGGCATTGTCCTGAGAACTGAAGGGTCGCTGGTTTGATTTCCAGTCGGGGCACATGCCTGGGTTGCAGGCTGGGTCCTCAGTTGGGGGCATGGGAGAGGCAACCAATATATTTTTCTCTTAGAAAAAAGAAAAAAATCTAATAAAGATGTCTGACCTCTACAATTAATTTTAGGTGGATAAATGAAAACTTTGTATATCACTTTCACCAAGTTCCAATCCTGCCTCTCCACTAGATTACTGAACACTTGTATTTGGATATCCAATTATGAAATCTAAGGTAAATTTGTAATCTCCCAGAAAGACTCTCCCTCCCATTTTCTTTGACGTTGTAAACGACATGTTCAGTCTCCAAGCTGCCCAGACTTGGAGCCTCGTAGCTCTCTCTTGTTCTTTCACTCTGTTGAGTCAGGCAATGTATTCTGTCCTTTCAGTCTTTAAAATGCACCCTCGCCCCTCCCTCCTCTCCACTTCTGCCATCACCAGGTGGTCTAGGCCTTGTCATGCTGAATTATAATAATAGACCTCTTTATGCTCTTCCACCTTCTACTCACTTTTGTCCTTGGGTTCCCAGGACCCACTGCTCCCCACCCCCAGATGATTCTCACCTGAACACTGCTTAACTCACGCCACACCTAAAACTTTGGGTAAATACCTAACGAAACCTTCTCTTCAGCGGCCCAGGGCGTCAGGCTGGCATTTGACCTTTCATACTCGTTTCCACCCGATCTGCTCACCCTTCTTCCCATCCAGATTCTGTATTTACAATGCTTATTTCCTGACCAAATCCCACCTTGTACTTTTATTCTCATTTAGGATGCCACACTGCTTCTTCTCCAGTGTCCATGACTTATCCATTTCACACAAAACCCTCTGCCTTCAGAAAGGATTTATGGAGGAAATGACTGACATTTGGTTTTGCTTTACAATAATCCCATGGGCAGTGGGAAGAACAAACAAACAAAAAAAAACGTGACTTGGCCATGTGTTGGTGTGTGAGGTATGCAGGGATTCATTATCCTATTCTCTCTACTTTTTTATATGTTTGAAATATTCATTATTAAAAGGTTTAAGTGAAAAATGAAGCAAGGATAGGAAACATGGTGTCCTGTACCAGCAGGACTTAGCAACGGGCAGATTCCAGCAGAATGGCAAGTTGGTCGTGGGGAGGACTGGCGGAGAAGAGGTGGCTGATGGCCATGTAATTTCCTATAAAATTAAATCCTACGAGATTTGTGGCTATTCTTTTATTGCACATGGAATGTTCCTAGCCCTCCAGAGTATTTGTTGGATGAATTTATTGAATGAATAGATGATCTATAAATCAAGGTAGATCTGCCAACAGTTTGCAAATCCACTCTGTACAAGAAAATGGCCATGTTTCCCTTGGGCTCCAAACCGTATCACAGCGCACCACAAAACCACAGGTAAAGATCCCAGGCAGCTCGCCTGTACGGAAGGTTGTCATTGTGTTCTCTTTCTTCACCTGTGAATGAAACAAAGAGCAAAGGAGTCTCGGCACTCTGAGGCTTATGTAGTAGAAGAGACACAGACAAGAATACCCATGGTCCAGAGAGAGAAATGCAGAGTGAGGCACATGGGTTCATGGGAGCACAGAAGAGGCACTGCTCACTCTGGAGCCCCAGAAAGGCTACGCAGAGCTGAAACCTGAAGGATAAGAAGGAGTCAGCCTTGTGAAAAGAAAAGAAAAAACTCTTTCTAGCAGAAAAAAAGAAAAGCTTAGAGAAGAGATGAAGAGATGAAAGAATTTTGCCATGGATGAGTCACAGAACGAAGAGGATGGGGTGGGGCAGTTGTTGCGTGTCAAGAGATAAACTGGACAAAAAAGCAGGGGCCAGTTCCTGTAGGGTTTTGTACGTCACTTTAGGAAATGTAAACTTCATACAAACAGCTCAGAAAAGACATTACAAAGTTTTGGAGCAGTCACACTGAGTCATCGGATTTTGCGTTTTAGATAGTTCCATCAATCTAAAAGTGCAGAGGACAGATAGAAGGGCGGGGAGTAGACCCTGAAGACAGGAAAAAGAGTTCGTCGTGGCAATCATTTCAGGAGATTAGGGAGTCCTCGCCTGTGTGTAGAGTGGGAGTACAGACATTTTAGGGTGCATGGTGAACCCCAGCTTCGAAATAGAAAATGAGGAAATGAAGTAGGTATCTATTTGTTTGGACCTTGTTCACCCAGGTAATTTTTTTCCAAAATTTCTTTATTTGGGAAAACAAAGAAATGTCTCTAAAATATTCGTACTATATAGGGAGCGCCCAGTTTAGGAATGGATTGCAATGTGAAGAAGGGGATAGACTGGTGGCCTGAGAGGAAGGAAACTGGGTTCTAGTCTTTAAGGGCTGTTTAGATTGTTCCACTAACTTTGTTTTTTCAAGTAAGTTCTTCTGCTTCTTTCTTCATTGTCTCCATTTGTGGAGGTTGATTTTCTTAAACACTCCATGTATCCTGGCTTATTTTTGTGGTTGAGAGATTCCCTGTTGGATTCTCCGCATCACATCTGACTCATGGTCAGCCTGGGAAAGAAGCAAGAGTTACCCTTGTAACTTGCACTCTGCCCTGCCTTCAGTAGGAGGAAGGACAGGCTATGTCCTCTGGCAGTGCACCTTGCTGGTCGGTGTGTCAGATGTTGGTGCTCTCCATTCCTTCCTGAGGTCACACTGGCTACCTGCTGCCCTGCCTCTGACCCGATGGAGCCTGGAGGCAAACATCCTACCACTGCTGCCTGGCTGCTGTTGCTATGGTATCTGCACTCTGCCTGTTGCCCTGGACTCCTTTCTGCTGCAGGTTTACAGAGCCTCCAGGTGTACTTTCCCATAGACTGTTCCCACCTCTCAGATGGGTCTGGACTACAGACATTCAATCCAACCTCCTCAAATTTCACTTTTTAAGTTATTTATGACCAAATTCTTTTTTTAAATTTTACTTATTTATTTTAGAGAGATGGGAAGGGAAGGAGACAAAGAGGGAAATAAACTTGGATGTCTGAGAAATACATCCACCAATTGCCTCTCACAGGCCCCCAATCAAAGGCCTGACCCACAACCCAGGCATGACCCTGACTGGGAATGGAACCCCCAACACTTTGATTTGCAGGTGGGCACTCAATCCACAGAGCCACACCAGCCAGGGTCAAACTCTTAATCTAGTTTTTAAGGACAACAATTTCTAAGGTTTTCTTTTTGAAATGAAAGTCTTAGTACTCACTAAATGATCCAGGTATCTCAGAAGCCAACCCTGAGATGGTCATTAGGATTAGTGTTTATTCATTCATCTTTGCTGATAAGAAGAGGACTGACAGTCTGCTTGGGGAGCAGGGAGAACTTCTTTTCTCAATGCTGATTTCTTGTTAATACGTGAGTGGGAAGTTAGAAGTTTGCATTCAAAGAATATCCTTAGGTTGTTGGGAAATGGGTCAGTCAACATTAGAAACACTAAAGGTCAGAAAGAAAGCCCTCTGCTTGCTTTTTGGAATTTGGAATTATATAATCCCCAGGTGAGTGAATTTCAAGCCCCTGGTTCTGGCAGAGCTGCCTCCTCTGGGCTGAGAAGCACTTTAGTTTGGGCAGCTGGAGAATTTATGGACCCTTGCGTCCACTCCAACTGAGCAGGAGAGGAGCCAGCCAGGTACAGGACCTGGTCAGGCTACAGCTGGGAAGGAGGGATTCCCCAAGGTGGAGGGCCAGCCGGAGGGGTTGACTCATCCATACAGAGAGTATCTGAAGGGCTCTGGAATTCTCTTAGCTCTCGGTGGTGAAATGAATTTGGGCTTTGATCCTCTGTAAAGAGGCAGACCCTGTTGAAAGACATTCCAACCAGAGGCTACTCTCTGTTTCATGGGAAAGAATTGCAAAGTCCAGAAAAAAGAAAAAAGAAACCCTTTAAAGTTCTCTCTCTCTTTAGCGGAAGTGTATCTGTCCATTGAGATACAAGGTACATGGGATTTAATAACTTGGTTAAGAAATCATTGCTTTATTTTCAAGAAGCTCTATAAAAAAGATTCAGGCCCACTTGAACATTTTCTAAAATGTAAACGTGTGTGGCCTGCACAGGGGTGAGGGTGAGTAGGTGGAGGTGGGTGACTGGACAGAAGGGATTAACCATGGTGCTTAAGTGTCGGAGTCCTCAGTTAGAGTCCCCTCCAGGACCCTGACTGTGTTATCCTGGTCAGATCACAGGGCATTCAAAGGCATTTTGAAAAAAAAAAGAGAGAGGGGGGTGGGGGCGTGTATTTTGAGATCTGGCCAACAGAATGCTAAATTAAAGATACATTGAATCTGAGTTCAGTGTAATATATTTATGTATTTTGCAGGCACTTCTGCTATAGTTATTCTTGCTGTTTGAATATAGGAATGGTTTTCAAGCATGCTCTTTTTAAAAAATTGATATATAACTCATATACCATATAACTGACCCTTTTAAGGAAACAATTCAGTGACTTTAGTATATGCAGAAGGTTGACTATCACAACTACCTAATTCTAGAATACTTTTGTCATGTCCCAAAAGAAACCCCACTGCCTCCCCCACGACTCCTCACAGACACAAGCCAGTTTCTAATCTTATAATCCTCTCCTAATCTATTTTCTGTCTCTGTGAATTTTCTTATTCTGGATATTTTATATAAATGGAATCATCTGTGTGCCTTTTGTGTTGGCTTTTTCCACTTTATATGTTTTTAAGGTTCATCCATGTTGTAGCATGAATTGGTGCTTGCTTCCCTTTTATGGCTGAAATATTCCATGTTGTTCTC
This sequence comes from Trachops cirrhosus, assembly GCA_028533065.1. NCBI lineage: Eukaryota > Metazoa > Chordata > Mammalia > Chiroptera > Phyllostomidae > Trachops > Trachops cirrhosus. Next base: position 159,802,795 of record CM052538.1, on the reverse strand, counting down.
CATTCATCAGCAGATGGACATTTGGGTTTGTACACGGAATGGTCTTCCTAACCAATGTGCTAACTCATCCAGCAGGAAGGGCTGAGGCCAGTGCGGGTGCCGTGCTGTGAGCATGGCCCAGGGTGCCTGGTGCCGGAAGTGAAAGGCTTGTGCGAGAAACAGGTTCGAAGTACATGGAGTCAGAAGTTACCACGCTAAAGGAGACCTATTTATTTTCTCTGTAGAGAATGCATTACAAAATTGTCACATAAAGAGACCACCCAAATTATTGGGGCCAAAAAATGTAAAAAACATATTATAGAGGTGTGTCAGGTACTTAATTAACATATCTTACTTTTCTAGACTTGGGATATGTTTGGTAATTATAAATTTTTTCAAAATTTGTGATTTGTGGATTATTTTCTCATTTTAAATAAACACTTTGATCTAATTTTATATTTGTAATTTTGCCTTTTTTCCTTAAAGAGGGCCTCCCGAATCATATATATATATATATGGTAGAAGCACCTGAAAACCAGGACCCACTCTGCCCTAGGACAACACTTTCAACCCACTTCTGCCATATACTTACAACTCGTGTGAAGGATTCTTCTACGGAATTATACAGCAAGCTGCTGATTTCGTTGTTTTCCACCCTTTTCGTTCTCAGCTCTGGAGCACTTTCAGGAGAAACTAGCTCATGAAACACCTTCATTAAATGTGCAATACCTTTAAGAGTTGCTGTGGTTTAATATTGTTCAGCAAATGTTCCCCTCCCCTCTCCTTGGAGGCGGAGTCTACGTCCCTCTTTTTCAGGCAGTGGGCTGCACCATGTGACCCATTTTGGCCAATGAGATGTGGACAAAGATGCCCACAGGACAGATTGAGTACCAGCTTCAGGAACTTTGCAGGTTACTTCCTTAGATCACGCTATAGAAGTCCGTGGTCCATCAGCGTGCATCCCAGAAGAAGACATGTAGGAGAGACCTGCCTCCTGAAAGCCCATATTCACCTTGAAGAAGAGTCACTGCTGCTGACCTGCAGACCAAGAGTGAGAAACCAACGTTTGTTATTCTGAGCCAGTGAGAAGGGGGCTGCTCTGAAACATAACAGAGTCACAGCAGGAGCTAACACAGTTGCACATTCCCAATCTGAACAGAAGAGCTAACATCATCTATCTTGCAGGAGGCAGCTGAGCTTAGTCTCAAAGCACAAACTTTCAAGATCTCTGACAGCAGTCCAACATATCAACTTACAGGTTCCCACCTGAACATGCTTCCACCTTTCAAGAAAATCCATTTGTGGGTTAAAGTCACGTCTCCTTTTCTCCTCCTCCCTTCAGCCATGATTTTATAATTAATAATGTTCCCATCTGAAGTAAGCAATGTAAAGAAATAAAATCAATAAAATTAAAATGATAAAATACAGGAAGGAGATATAACAGTAAAATATTTTGAGATAAAATTGTCAAACAATCCGGTAAGCTACAAGGGATCACACAGTAAGCCTGTCCAAACAAAGGAAGTAAGAGCAGTGCGTGGAGAGGAGAGAGTAGCAAGAACTTCTTATGCAGCTGGCAACCCTACTGGAGAGCCACAGGCCCTTGGGCTTGACCATCCTGGGGCAGAGGAGGTAAACTAGTGGTGTGCTGGAGGAGTTGATTGCTTACATCTCTTCTTGACTGAATTCATTGAAATCAGTTATGGTGTGAGTATTTACACCGTAAAAATCAGCAAATGCTATAAGCCGGGGCTGTTATCCTCAGAGAACTGGGTACATCACTGAGATAAACCATATCTTTGAGGGAAAAATCTAGGGACTCTCAAGAAGTCCTGGCAGAAGTTCAAAAGTATACAAATCCTTCCCGAATCACTTTGCCCCACTCCCTCTGCCTCACCCACCACAGTGCCCCAGGGCTCTCAGAAAACCCACCTCCCAAACACTGGCTTGTTATGCCCAAGCAGGAAGTCCCCCAGGGTCAATTAGGCCTGAAAACAGGGTACATTCTCAAGGAGAGCAAAAGAATGAATGAAAATTTGACTCCTGCCATGCACAGGGCATGCTACCTCTAAGCACAAAGTGAAACTTGAACTATCCCTTTGAACTTACAAGGAAAATATAAAGGAAATTAAAAAGGCCTTTAATGGCACTTGAACATGTAAAAGAGCAAATCTAACTTCCTTTATACTTTTTCTCTAACATCTGCAGCTCTGCCTTGAGTAGAATTGCAGATGGTCTTTTGTAACTTTTTTTTTAATGTCTGGAGAAGCAACTCAGCTTTCAAAGTGGAATTATTAAAATAATTCCGGGCAAATGTAAAATCTTCCACTTTTCCCAAGCCATCAATTCTCTCTGCATTTTCATAAATTCTCCAGTGTAGTTATTTCCCTCCCTCCCCTCCTTGGCTGCACTCTTACAATAATGGGCTTCAAGGGATGTGACTCCTTCTAACTGGGTTTCTATGAGATGAAAAGGCAAGATGTTGGGTAAAGAGAGAGAGAGAGACTAGACAGCTCTGACGAAATGACATACTATTTTACTGTCTACATGGCTGTCATTTTTTATGCTGGTGTCTTCCAGTCTTCTATCTATGTATGATCTCTTGGTACTGCCTGTAACATCCCTTTAAGAACAATGAAAAGCTTAAATATCCCTTTAAGAACAATTTAAAAGCTTAAATGGCTATAATATGTAAAGAGGAATTTTAAAAAAAAAGCTCCAGATCCTGAGCATTTTTTTAGAAGATAAACTCTATTTTGGTGAAAAATAGTGCCTCAATATTTCCATTATAAAAGCATCCATGCATATTAAAGAAAACTTAATGGACACACGGAAGATAATAGGAATCCCCCACAGTCCCATCATCCAGCCACGATGGCTGTTTCCTTTTTGATGGGGTTGTTTCTCACATCTATGCATGTGTGCGTGTGTGTGTGCTTATTCAGATATACAGCACAAGATGCAAATGGCTAGCCTTTGGTCCAAAATAAGTCTGGCATGTTTTATTTGGCCCATGCAATATATTTATAATTTAAATTAGACTTTAGCATGTAAAAATAAAATCTAGATTTAAAAGTTTTCTGGAAAAACTGAACCTGCATTCCCAAATGACTGGAGCTGCAGAGAGGCTGTTGCCCTCAGAAGGGGCAGGTGCCTGCCAGTTTGAAAACTGTTTCAACACAGTTTTTTTAAAAATTATTTATGTTGTCTGTTTGGCTCCAGTAGGTATTTTAAGTTTGATGCCTTTGATGTGGAGTTTTGTGTCTTTTAAAAATATATATATTTTTTATTTATTTTTAGAGAACGTGGAAGGGAGGGAGAAAGAGAAGTAGAGAAACACCAATGTGTGGTTGCCTCTCATGCTCCCCCCACTGGACACCCAGCCTACAACCCAGGCATGTGCCCTGACTGGGAATTGAACTGGCTACTTTTTGGTTCACAGGCCCATACTCAATCCACTGAGCCACACCAGCCAGGGCGGGGCTTTTTACATAATTGTACTCATTTTCTATGTGTGATTTTATGCTCAGCTCTTTTCCTTAGGCAGTATACCATTAATCATTCCATATGTTTTCTCTAGTGTACATATAATTGTGCATATAAAGTGCATAAACATAAACAGAGGAAAGTATTATTTGAAATATTTTCTTCCAAATTCTTTAATGCAAATATTCTTTTTAATAGTGAGAATCATACTGTAATACAATTTTTACTTTCCCTTGTGTTATAAATACCTTCACCATTGATTAGCTACATGCAGCTTAGTTGACTAAGTCTTCCCCCCAGGGTTGAATATTTGGGTTTTCTTCTTTCTGTCATAACGAATATTTTTGTGCCGAAAGCTTTTGTATTATTATCATGAAAACATAATAATGTTTTCTTCTGCTAGGACATATTCCCAGAAATGGGCTATGCAGATAAAGGAACAAACAATCTTAAGACTCTTGGAGGGTGTTGTCAAATTGTATCCCAACAGGGCTACCCAGTGTTCTGATTTACATGTACACTTGCCGCCATTATGTGAGGATGTTTCATGACAACTTTCATCAATTAAATGAGATATACATTGCCAATTTGATACAAAAACATAGTACCTGCTGGCATTAATTTGCATTCTTCTCCTCCTCAAGAACCCAAGATTGTCTTTTTAAAAGAGAAGATCACCAAGGAAGGAGAATCCCTAATTGCAAAGGGCAGCCATGGGACAGCCACAGCAATGAAAAGGGGAAAGTGTTAAAGGCAGAAACCCAGAAATCCCCAGCGGAGGCAGAAGCTAGGAGCAGGGGCAGGATGAAGACAGGGTGTGGCAATGGAGTGGAAGCCAGAAGAATCTGCTCTGGGAAAACCAAAAAGGTTTAGGCAAATAACTACGACCCACACCTCAGAGCTAAAGCCCACAAGAGCTAAGTCCAAAAAAAAACTGACTTTTTTCGTCTTCTAGTATGTTATGTTTTCAGGTCCAAAGTCATAATGAGGCTGGTCGTCTAGGGACCACTTTAAATTTTCCACCACAGGTGATTTCTCCATTTCTTTATCCTTCTCCCCAATTTATCCTACCAGTTGAAAATCCCTCTCGAAAAAGGATTTGTCCAGAACCTACTGCCCTGAATCCAAGTCATTTATTTAATTCGCAGAAGCGTGTAACCAAACTAGAAACCAAGTATTACCACTGACCTGGACTGGGGAGCCTGAACGAAAATCGCCCAAGACAGGAAGGAGAAGTCAGCGTGGCCAATGAGACTTCAGAGCCAAGGGCAACACGGGGAGTGGCTGGTGCTCACTGCCTGGAGCTATTTATTATTAAAACAGAATCAAAAATCTTTTCATATTTTTTCTGTGAACATTTCATAAAGCCAAAGTTTGAAGGGAAAAGGGAAATATGAAAAAATGAAACCTCATGTGAATAAATAAATATACTTAGCTACAGCAATCTGTAATCAAACCTGAAGGGATCAGTTGTTTCTAGATTTAATTTGAACTTTGTTTCATTAAAGGTATTTTTATTAGTTTCCTCCTCTGGGCTTTAGGATTTGACTCCAGTGATCTTAGTGCCTGGAATACTGAGAGGGAGGAGCATGAAATTTATAGTGGTTCCTAGCTTACAATATATTCATATAAGTATTGATCTTTACACTAGGGCTAGCAAAACTTGCCAAATCTGGCCTGTTTTTGTACAGTCTGTGAGCTGAGAATGGCTTTTAGATGTTCAAATGGTCAGAAAAGAAATCAAAAGAAAAATGTTTTGTGACATGTAAAAATTATATGAAATTCAAATTTTTGTGTCCATAAATTAAGCTACTTTGGAACATAGTCATGCCTATTGCTTATGTATTGTCTACAGTTGCTTGGTTTCTTCTTCTTCTCCCTCCTCCTCCTCTTCCTCTTCTTCCTCTTCTTCTTCCTCTTCTTCTTCATCTCCTTTTCCTTGTCCATCTCCTCCTTCTCATTCTTCTTTTTGCCATAGTGGCTGAATAGAGTAGTTGCAACAGAGGCTGTAAGCATTGTAAAACCTAAAATATTTACTCTCAAACCCTTTACGGAAAAAGTTTGCTGACTCCTGCTATATTGAATTTACATACATAGCCTCACCCAATTTTATACTCTCGCTGAGGGCTTCTATTAATAGTGGAAGACAAGAGAGATGTCCTACACGACTTGAAATCAAGTATTGTGCATCTGTTGGCCAGATTTGTAGATGCCACTAAATCAGGCAGGACAAGGGGGGAGTTGTTAATCTAGTGTCAGAAAAAGAATTAGAGACAAATAAGATAAATGATTATGTTTAAGTGGGCGTTTAGGATCTAAATGAAATGTTGCAAGTCCAAAATGAGGAAAGCCTGAGGGAGAGTCTGGCATTAACATTCTGAATAATGTTGCCAAATTGTAGTGTGAAATAACATCACTCTCTCAAGAGACGTGAACATGGACAAGCTTTTGCATGGAAAATGGTCAAATCAGCTGTTGTATTTAAACTCGGGAATAAAGAAGAAGCAACTCTGATATTGTAGAGGCAGGACTGGGTATAAAAAGGCTTGGAAGGCTTGGTCTTTAATGGCAGCCTTGCCAGTTACTAGCCATGGATTTGGATCTATCTAAGCTTCTTTATCTGATTAATAGAAACAGTATCTTCTTAAATAATCCTCGAAGGAATTAGATAAGGTAACATTGAAAGAGCTTTGCAAATTCTAAAACACAGAACGTTGTGGGACAATGTTATTGCTAGAAAGCCAGGCTGCAATGATAACTGTTCTCAAGGACTGAAGAACATTCCATACAGCTGCAGGGTTTGTGCGCTGCACAAAGGGTGGCAGCCAAGTGGGCCGTGGGGGCTTGCCGCATTGCTCTGGCGGAGGCTGAATTCACCAGGAAAAGGAGCATTCTTTTTCTCATCCTGAGGCATCTTCTGCCTATCAAAACATGCACTTATCCAGAGGAGGTGTCTTTCCACATTCATTCTTATAAAGCTGCTGCTTAGGTTTCCTGTATTTACATGTCAGTATGCAGGAGCATTGCATATTTCAACCGTAGTCAAGGGATGATGCTAGATAGTTGTTTTCCATCTTTCTTAGAAGCGATAGAATATTTGCTGAATTTGCAGCAAAGAAGATCTCAGCCCAGCAAAGAGAAGCTTTTTGCTGATCTAAGCAAGGTCCAGCATTAGACCACTTGAGGCAAGAGCAGAACATCTATCTTTGCAAACACTTGCAAAATAGGAAACCTAGGTGTCTACCTTCTAAATGTCTCCCTAATGCTCCCAGTTCTCTGATTCTCACGTTATTCTGAGACTGGAAAACACGGAGACTGCCAAGTGGCTTCCCTGTGCTTCACTCACCAGAAAACGAAATGGTTTCTTTTTCCTAATTAAATCTGTATTTGTCAAACACCAAACCGTGCTGCATGGTGATGACAAGTGAGGAGAAAAACATACAGGGAATGTTTGAAGCATTTTGGAGTCTTTACAATTATCTTATGTCCCGTGCATATATCATATTTATATTTTCCCTGACATTTACTGATTAATTAATTCAACTTTTTAACCTAGTTTGTAAGAAATGATTCCCATATGGTGATGCTTCCTCTGCATTTGCAAGAAACTCAGCTGATCAGTGAGCAATACATGTCTATAGCAACATAGGCATCAGCAGCAATAATACTGCCTGCTCTGGGGCAGGAATTGATATGAAAGCAAACAGGTAGGCTATTGGCCTGAGCCAGATGTAACTTTGAATGATCCCAGCATGCTGAACTCTCTTTCACTTTTGGAAATCCTGCGTAAATTGTAGCTAAACTGTTCTGGGAGAAAATAATGGCTTCCTTCTCAGAAATACTTTATGCAGAGGACGCTGTGCTTTCAACATGTATTTTTTTTGCAAAGCAATGACCCTGTCATCTGCACCATAGAGAGCCGTCTGATTTTGCAGTGACGGCAAATGTCCCACAACACAAATGCTGCTTAAAGTGCATCCAGTGACTGAAGGGTGCTCAAAACTTTCAATATGGAGTAGTTGACATTATATGTGCCTTTCTCCATTACTGAATATTTTAGAACAACTCTGTGAGATGCAGACAGATATGGCCCTTGTTTAACAGATGAGGAAACACAGCTGGAAAGAAGTTAAATATTGGATTCAGGATGAAAAAGTTAGTAGCTAAATCAGGTTACTGGAGAGTAAACCCATTACTCTTGGTCAGGTCCTCTTTGGGCTGCGCTCGCTGAATAACAAGGAGAAAAAAGAGACTTATTCAGAAACTGTTCTGAAAGACAAATAAGCAGACACCACCAGTTCACACTGGATGTTCGCTATACTGATTCAGTCAACCTCCTGGCTGTTGCATTGTCTTTTTTTAAAATTAAATTTATTGGTTAATAAAATTATATAGGTTTTAAGTATCTAATTCTATAATATATCATCTGCATATTATATTATACATTTTCTAATATCACATGGTTTAAAAATTATTTTCAGGGGTCTTATGAGTGAAACATAGAATAAGATAGAAAGATCTTGACTCAATTTTAGTTATTATTCATTTCTCTAGATTTAAACCTCTGTTATATTTATTCCATCATCAGCCAGTAAAAGTCCCATTCATACTGAGTGCCTGCCCTTGGGAAATGTATAATCATGTCAAGGAGTCAGATTATACATATTCAAAGTGGAAAATATAAGTGTAATTGCAGTGTCTCAAGCTGGCAAACACAACTGTGGCCCCAGTCGTGCACATGCGAGTCTTGATGGCAGCTGACTACAAAAAGTCCAATCTCTTCCAAAGCCTTTCCCCCACAAAATAAATCTTGGAATTTCCAGAGATGCTTACTGTGTCCAAGGCCCAGTTTCAGTTATTGAAGCAACTGTGGGTGACAAAGCCCAATTCCCGAGCTCCTGGTTCTGACAGCCCCCGGAGGTGTCTCTGCTGACAGTGAAGTGTTGCTGGCCCTGCATGACCCCGGCTGGGGCCGTGCATGTGGCCACCACCAAGAGACCGGCTGACTGTTCCTTCCAGTGTTAGAGTGCTTAATAGTGTTCTCCATCTCTGCAGGGGAAGGAATCGAAGCCTATTCAACGAATTTTTACTGAGCAACTACTGCATACCAGACACTACTACATTTAGGCACTAAGGGCACAGCAGTGAGCAAGACAAAGTCCCTTTTCCCATGAAACTGGTATTTTTAATAGAGGAGAGAGAAAATAAATAAGCACACAATTTTGTCAAAACAAACTCCTAAAGAAGCAGTTTACCACGAGGGCCTCAGTCTCTTTTTGATACAGTGTCAGCACTACAGGGCAGATGAAGACAGGCCCTCATTCTATTTGTAATTATCCTCATGAGATAATTACAAACATCAAAAGAACACTGGAACCCATTTTGCATTCGATTTTCAGTCATCCTAGGCCTAATCAGGAGAATAAGTTTCAAAGGATTGGCTTGATCAGTTTTAATTAACCAAGTGATTTTTATCCCCCATATTGATTAATTGTATTGTCTTTTTTAATGTATTTACCTAAGTATAATAGAAGGCATTAAATAATATTATCAGATTCCATATTGACTAGCCAATAAATAGTCTAGGGAATTTTTATTATTTGGGACTATTTTAGCCAACAAATGTATACTAGCTTTGTGAGCAACTCAAGTTTGTGTGTGTTTTTTTTTTTATTTGATGTTGGGGCCATTGTCAGAGAAAACTATAGATTATACATTACAGTTCAGGGATCCTTGTGTAAACCAATGAAATTTACTGTATTGGACAACTCCTGGTCTGTGACTTTACAAAGCTCTCAATAAAATGTGAACAAATGAAAGAATGGTTTTGAATACTAGGAAAGACTGAATTACTATGTCCAAGACCAGATCACACTTTGGTATGGTAAGGACAAGAAGATGTTTCATTATTCAAGAACAGACTCAAGGATATCCATTGCGGTGCTGTTTAATGAGGTGCTGCTTAATAGATACTAATAACAGTCTGATCTTCATTGGTCTAATTGTGGAGGAAAAAATCCCAGGGAGAGTTAAAAAAAAGAATGCAATGATTCCTAAATAGCTTTATGGGACAACAATTGGACCAGTTTGCATAATTAGTCACATGTCTCCCTATTTTCTGATGACCTTTGGTCCTTCTGAAGCTCTAAAAAATATCCTTTACAGCAGCTAATTGGTTGGTGCCTAGAATCCCATTGAAGCATACAGATGGGCTACAGTTAAAAAATATATATTTATATATTTATATATATATATGAGTGTTGAAGCTTTATATCAAATTGGGTGTGCAGGGCGGAGGGGAGTGAAGGGGGAAAATGGGACAACTATAATAACATAATCAATAAAATATATTTTAAAAAATAAATAAAATTTAGAAAATGTAGTAGTTACTGACATTCTTTGAAAAAGGCAAATTTAGGTGAATTTTACAGAAAGTAAAAAGCTAAGAAGAGAGCAAAAGAGATTAACACAAAAGGAAAGCGATAAGGAAGAAAGAGACACACAATGAATCTTCAGTCCAGTGACAAGCCCTTTGACCCAATCATGGGTATTCATCCAAAGGTACAGAAAGGAGACTGTTTGTACCTGATGTCCCCTTTTTCATCCATGTCAGGTTGGGAAGGAAGCTGATGACTTCCAGAAGCCATTTACTCCTGGAGGCCTTTGGGGAGCCTTGAGTCAGATACACAAGAGTCTAGACTGTGGGTGCCAGATGGGTGTTCACTGGCAAGCATGTGTTTATGATGTGTGTCTTGGAACTTAGGAACAGTATTTTTGTTGAAGAGTATTGAAAGAGACCCTTTTCTGTGTAGTTGTAAGGCTGATTTTCATTGGAGTCTGTTTGAATGTATTTGGTCTTCTACATCTGTGTCATGTGGTGGTGAATTCAGCCATGTACCTGTGGAATTTCAACTCACATCTGTTGGACCTATGACTATGTGCCACCCTGATCATATCAGACAAAACCAGGATGTTCCAAATGGCTTCTGTCAGACAAACAGTCAAGGCAAGGCTCACAAGACTTTAGTTCCCACTGAAATGGAAAACCGAGATAGTTTTGACTGTAAAAGACCATCAGCTCATTTTATGTTCTTAGAGTTTCAGAAATAGTATGTAAATGACACATTTTTAAAAATTGTATCCTTAACTACTTTAACTATAAAGTGAGGTTTTTAAAAAATCACCTGGGTTTTCCTGGATTATTATAATAATAGATAAAGCAAAGTTTAATTACCTATTGAGTCTCTCAGGTGAATTTTTTCCCACCCAGAGTTTTGTAAAGTCTGAATGAATTTGACCTGGCCACTATCACTTGGGTTATTTTTTCATGCCTGTGTATAAAAGCCTGCAGATGTGGTTTGGAAAGATATCCAAGGATGTGAAAAATTTTTGAAGTAGTCAGTATCTTTTCTTGCTAGTGGAGTAAATTGTTATATTTGTGTAAGTCCATATTTTTCAGAAATAGGATTGAACAACTGTCTTTTAATAATAACATCATTAAGGGTTATTTGTTTTGTTTAATAGTTGACTGATATATTTTCCAATTTTAGTGTATGTGCTGCCAAAGCAAGCACTGATATATTTTCTTTTAGAATGGGCTTCAGTCTTAATTACTGAGATTTTCTTTAGATGTTGGATTGTTCCAATGCATAGATATTAATTTCCTTTTTAAAAATTTGATTGGGGTGCCCCAAGAAGTTAGAAAAACCCTGTTTTAAAATTAAAATGTCAAAATCATGAAAAATGACGTTGGCAATGTTCTTAGACTTGTCTTACTTGGAGAAGATCCATGTCAGAGCTATCTGACAGAATAAGCTACTGGTAACAGAGTATTTAGAATACGTTATTCATATAGCCCAGAATATGCACTGGCTATTCTTAATGTGTGAGCAATTATCAAATAGTATAACATTCAGGTTGTCATCAGGGTTGAGCATCAGTCTTTCAGTAGCTCCTGTATGTGATGAGGTTCACTTATATTAGGAAGGGAAAGTAGAGTTACTGGGTCCAGATCAGAGCAGCACAAAAAGTTTATAAGTGACAATCAACTGACCTAAAGGGTTGGTTTTGTTGGGCTGCCTCCAGCAGATAAATAAGCTTTAGATGAGGGGTTGAGAAAAACATAAGCAATGGGCTTATGATAAACGTGTAGTATTGAATAAATACCATTACAATATAACTTTGCCCTTAACACACAAATTGTGAGAAGGAGTTAGCATAAGTCATAATGTCCACAGTAGGGTTAGTCTAGTTTTTGCTTAAGAAAGGAAAAGGCTCATTTGACTTCTGGATCCAAAAACTGACACAATTACTTCAGTCACTAGTACAGTTGCTAGAGCTGATTAAAAAATGAAGAACATGAAATATATCTTATAATTTTAGTATCACTCCTTTCATTAGGTGAGGAACTAAATATTCTTTGGTACCCAGGGACCATCTGGAAAACCTCAAAAATACTTTAGATGTAAAAGAATCTTAACTTAAATTTGAGTTCCGCGTTTAAATTTAGGAAAGACCAAAAGTTATTTCTATGTATCAGGTGATGCTGTAAGATGATTTACAGTGGAAAAGTTCTGCAGCCAATGAAATCAGGAAAATATTGCAATTGTATAGGCCTGTGGTGATGACGGCCTGTCCTCGAGAATGGAAAGGAAGAGATAGATCTGCAGCAGCAAATGAAGTGAGAACTGGCTGGGTTTAGGACTGCCTGGGAGAGAAGGCACAGGGGACGCCAAAGATGATGTGTGGCTTTTGATCCTGGGTCACAGGGATTAAGAAGGAGACCCCGGGGTTGGTAGTATGGTGGAGCTGAAGTAAAAAAAAAAAAAGCAAGGAAAAAGGCAAGCGTAACCTTGTAAAAGAGGGGATAGAAAGAAAGACATATGTGCTTTCATTCATTTGATACATCACCTCATTCCACAAGGATCTGAAATCATTTATAAAATTACATAGAATATAAGTACATGAGGGAATTGGTAGATGAGAAACATAGGCACAAGAGATCAAATCCAGATGTGGTATTAGCACATAGGTTTGTATACCATAGAAACTACACTGCATGTTACCAGGGTGATGGTGCAAATTGGGCTCCAAACTTCTTAATGACCTGTGCAGGCCCAGGAGCACTACCAGAAGAGGATTCCAGTATCCATAAAAATGCATCTGCTGTTTGGTAAGAGCACAGCTTTTCATGATACACTTGAATATTTTCTTCTTCACAGAAAAAAGACGCAGTGATGCAACAGATGATGTATTCTCCTGTCTAATCCCTTCAGGGATTTGAATGGAGCAAATGTGTTAATATATGAATGCTGCCAGCCTTTCCCTCTACCCTGCTCTTTAAATAGTATTTTGGGTTTGCTCACTCAGTTTCTTCTCTTTCTTCACCACTTAAAGACAGTTTTGGCTTTGCGGACTTCCCCCCGCCTGGATTTCGTTGCTGACTAATTGAGAGGAAAAGGAGAGGAATGGGAAGCCAAGATATATGTGAAGTAAGGTTGGGGGAGGACCCTTAAAGAGTTTTTGGAGGAGAGGTTGGTTCAGAGGAGCCATGAGGCATGAAAGAAGCACTAGGAGAACACAACAGTTTTAAGAAGCATTGCTGTTGATTATGTATCTCCTCCATAATGTTTGAAAAATATTAATCAGGACAGTTTTATTTTGAAATCTTAGTGTGGTTGTTGGAGTTTTTTTTTTCCCACGCATGCTGGCACCATTCAGAGACTGTGTCATTATGGATAAATGAGGCGGCATCCGGGGAGATGTGGACCTGTATTGCTGCATGCTAGACTCTCGCTCTGTGCTAGACTCCATCAGTACTGAACACATGAGCTGAGAGCCCAGCTTCCTCTCTGGTGGTTAGACTGAGAGTACAGGTGGTCTTGCAACACTGGAACAGGGACCCAACTTAAGACTTGATCCACTTGGAGTTGCAGACTGAGAGGTAACGTATTGGCGTGTGTTCACTAAATGCAATTGTTTCAATAGAAACCAAACAAAACAAGAAGACTCAAGAAATGGCCAACTTGAAATTGGTTCCTATGTCAATATGTATGAATACCTTCTTTCTTAAGAAAACTCCAAGAAGAGGTATAAACCATATCCACACTCTGCATGGTTGAAATTGTCCCAGCAGTACATTGGATGATAAGATATTTCTTTGAGAAGGCTGCGAAGACCGAGTTTTCCTAGCCTCTCCTTGCCATGCCTCCAGCCCTCCTCAAAGAAGAGTCTGGCTTTTGCTGATTAGTTTCTTTCCTCTTCCCGTTTCCTAAGCTGGGTCCTGTTTTTGATAGACCAGTTCTTCTGAGGTTCATGATGAAGAACTGATAGGAAAGGGGTGGGATGGTGAAGGACAATGGGTAGAACAAGTCAGGAATTTTCTGGATTGGGAGTTGAGAGGCTCTGTAGAAATTGTAGGGTATGATAGTGGAACACGGGTGGCATTTTTTTTTCTGGAAGCTTTTTTTGTTACTTTTTTTTACAACTTTATTGAGGTATAATATACCTCATACATATAATAAACTCCATATATTTAATGCGTACTATTTGGTACATTTTGCTATATGTAGACACCCATGAAATTATTACCCCAATCAAGATAATAAATTTATAGATGAGATTTTAAAAATATGTTGCTGTGAACTGTGTATTGCCTTTACTATGTTTAAAAAACACAAGTTAAGAACTTGCATTATTTTGAAATTACTTTTTGGTTGCTGGGCTATGTTTCTTTGACTTGGGCTCCACTTAGATTCTGGGCCATTGCTTCAGTAGGGTTGCATATAACACAGAATTTAGATGGTGGTTTCTTAAATATTTTTCAGTTGAAAATGTAACTACAAATATAATGTTATGGCTGGTAGGTAGGTGACTTGGGAGAGGGAAGGAAGCATAACAGTACAGCCATAGTTGCGGAGAAGACTGCTTAAGCCAAGGGCAAAGTGTCTCATTTCCAGTAGAATGATGAATTATGTTCCATTTGGCAAGCTTCATTCTTAAAACTGAGCTTTGGATAAATCTTGGACTACAAAGTTGAAAGTTGTAATATTTAGCAAAAACTTGGAGTGGAGATTTCTGGGTTCCTAATTTAAACTATATTGGAATGCTTTGGCAATCAATGAAGCTGAGGATAAAACTATGATCCTCTTCCTGAAATTAAGTAGCCTGATCAGTTGTCTGTAAGATGGCTTCCCACTGCTGGATGGCAGAAGCAAAATCACCCTCAGGAAACAAGTCTAGGTCTATTGTAATTTATAGCTGACTCCAGGACTCCGGAGATCTGAGGCACAGAACATACCAAGTTAGGTTGAAACATTTATGAAGAAGAAAATATTATTTTCCCACAAAAGTCATAGGAAAATCTAAATAAAATTCCCATGGAACTTCTGATTTTAAGCAATGTACCTTTCTGTTTGCTCCTCAGTATAAATTAATTGTAAATTGTATCCCCAAGTAAACCATTTAACTTGACTTGCTGTAATCAGGAGACTTTCAACTGCAAGTAACAGAGAACCTGACTCAACTGGCCCAAACAATAAAGGATTTATTATCCCATATAAAAAATGCACAGCTCCAAAGTTGGTTAGTTTGGTGACTAAAAGACATCATCAGCATCCAGGGTCTTTCTAGCTTTCTATTATGCCTTGTTAGGGTAGCAGCCTCATCTTCAGGCTGGCTCTTGTCCTATCACAAGATGGCTGCAGAACTGCCAAGCATCCTAGTCTAATTCAACAACATCCAGTGGCAATGGATTCATTCCTCATCGTGTTTACATTTTTTAAGACCAGGTATATTTTCCAAAGTCCCCTCAGTTGGAGCCCTTCACATCTCACAGCCAGAATGGTAGCATACATCTACCCCTGAATGAGTCGCAAGCAAGCTGAAAGGGGACACCTTGAGACACTTAGACAAATCAGGACCTAAAACTGAGCCACTGGGGGCTCCTGAGACAAAAATCAGGACTTTGCTAACAAGGAAGAAGAGGGCACAACCACATCTGTCAGGCAGAATTATGATTACATCTGATTGAATATTGGAAACATGCCAAAGTTGATTATTTTCATTAAGATTTATTTTAAGCCATTGTTTCTGGCAAAAATTTATTAGCAAGAATAATAATCTATAAAGCCCAGTCCTAGTACATTGCAGTAAAACCATATTCTTTGCATAGAGAATATGTGTTTAAATTCTTAATTGCAGACATTTAGTCATTAAAATTCAAGTTCAAAAAAAGCAGGCATAGATCATCTCTCTTTGTAGTGCCAAAAGTGGTTATCTGATCAATTACAAGATCAGTCCTATCAACCCTGACCCTCAGGAGCTATAAAAGTTTCCTATGAGTATAATTACCTGGAGGCTCAGTATTCAGGTTCATGACTATAGAACCACAGGTCAAAGAAAGGTCAATAACAACTGCAAATAACTTTTGTCTTTCCTGTCTTTATAAGAAACAGAGAGCAGGATACATGTCAATAGCTGCTGTATCAGACACCAGCATCAGGACTCACCCGGTCTAGTTCAGGCGCCCTGTGGGAACAGCACCGGTGTGGGCCCGGACAAACATTGTACAACTGCACTCTGACGGTGCCCCATCTGCTCTACATGCTGTACCCCTCCTGTCTCCAACCCCATAGCTTCTCTGTTGAGGCTGAGGTGCGCCATAGACCCCTATTCGGTACTCACACATACAACCAGAAAATGGAGAGGGCAGTAATGCTCCACGGGGCAAACTTCAGGCCAACAGAAGAAGGAAACTGGTGGATAAATTCTTCCTCCTTTACCCTTGCCCAAGACACAGTTTATATCATGGCTTTTTAAAAGACAGTGCCAACAATATCAAGGCATCCGTTGAATTTAATGACAGAAAACTCTATCAAGTATCCTTATATGGGTCTCCTTCCTTCCTGCCTTACTCTCCTTATCTCTCACGCCTGCTACCTGAGATTGCATGCCCTAATAAAACAGCAACATATAAAGCTTCGGGCTCTGCTTGCTGGGGAACTCAAGTTAAAACCTACCTGCTCCTTGCGTAAAATGGGATGAGTAGCCCAGGCTTATCATTAATAATGGAGAAAACTGACAAAGTTTAAAGGAGACAGTTATTTAATACATTTAATAAATAAAATACAATTTGGGAGGGAGAAAATTGTCCTGTTTACAACAGGATAAGCTAAAGTCTGGATTCTTCTAGGAAGAGAGGTAGATTTAGGAGGGTGGAGTATGTTCTATTCCTCCTTTTAGCTGTTGCACCTCCTTTATGCTACTAACAGTAGACACTCCCTTATACTTGTTGAGTGAAGGAAGGAGAAGAAGTGACCAAGATATTTTAAGTGGTGAAGGGGATGTACGGTTAGAGAGCAATTTGAAGGCAGAGAGTCAAAAGGAAGAGGGCATTGTGTGCACCTCTGCCTGGTTGGTTCTGTGATGTTGAGAAAAGTCACATTGCATCTCTGATCTCTAGAGCCTCATCTCTAACAAGGAGATGACATTTTACCTATCTGAAGGTAAGGTGTAGGCCAGGTAGGTGCCTTAGTACTCTTTATTTCTGAGTATCAGTGATCTTGATTCCTTCTCTGTAGAATGAGAGTGTTCAATGACATTATCTTTAATGAATTTAGTCATTCTTAACATGCTATGACTTGGAAGTTCTCTAGGCTTTCAGAGAAGTATTGGGCAGGGGACAGGATATAAAGAGAACTGGGTGAGTGGGAAAAGCCTAGCCCAGTCTCAGTGTTGAATGTTGGATGAGGGCACAATCAGCACCCAGATAAGGTGGTACAAACCCAGCTGAGCCAGGCAGCTTGAGATTGAAAAAAGTCAGGGGCTGGAGAGACCCAGATAGTCAATATGTCTGGGAGAACTATGAAGCCAAACCTTGGGGCACCAGCCTCTGCATGGGGAGAAGTGAATCCAGAAAGAGGTTGGTGTTCATAGAAAATGGAAGGGGGGAGGGTATTGCTGTGTGGGAGTTTGGTTCAAGGTTAGCCTGAAGAAATAGAATTCAGAAAGTCAGTTCAGAGAAGAAGAGTTAAAGTTTAAGGTCTTGGAGATAAAAAGTTGCAGTCACTGTGTGGACTGAGAAAATTGCACTTGGAAGTAAGTAAAAAAACAAAAAAAAATCTGAGCTCTAAACACAGCCAATCAATGAGCTGTGCAATCTCAAAAAAGGATTTCACCCTTTGGAGTCCTGTTAGTGGAACAAAGTGCGATTCAACGGTCCTGTCTGTCTTTCGGATTCCACAGCAGTGGGGCAATGGTGGTACAACGGTGGTACAACTCTACCACACCGTTGTGATAAAGTTGTACCAAGGAAATTCTGTGTAAGAATCAAGAGGCAGCTGTCCATATAAAAATCCTGATGTTACCCTGCTACAGAGTGCATAAATACGCATGTGCTCCTGCCTAGCTCCGTCTAGCAAAAGGAGGAGGCGGATGGTGGAGATAAAGAGGAAGTGATACTGTTTCCAAAGTTGACATCAAGGAAGAAGGTGTGCCAAGAATTTGAGAATTTCCAGAATCATTCCCTGGAGCTCATAAGCACATTTTTCACCTATATGACATGGAGTTATATGATCAACAATTGATTCTACCAATGAACGGTGTGTTGCTGAAAAACTCCATGAAGAAAGTTCTCGGGAAGTGCCACCTGCTGGGCCAGGTCACGGAAATGAAAGCAGTCAACATTCCAGGGAAGCCTTCTGATCTCTTTAATGTCTTCCTGGTGGAAATGCCCTTAGCTCCATTCTTTCAAGACTGCATGTCTGAAAATACCTTAGGTGAACTGAATATTGAAATACTGTGCAAGTATTACTGCACAAGTGTTACCTGGAGGCATTCTATAGATTCTGTAGGAATCATGATGCTGTGAAATTATGTGTCCCAGCCCTAGCTGGTGTAGCTCAGTGGATTGAACATGGGCCTGCAAACCAAAAGGCTGCCAGTTTGATTCCCAGTCAGGGCACATGCCTGCGTTGCAGACCAGGTCCCCAGTGGGTGGTTTATGAGAGGCAGCCACACACTGATGTTTCTCTCCCTCTCTTTCTCCTTCCCTTCCCTTCTCTCTAAAAATAAATAATAAAATCTTAAAAAAAATTATGTGT
Source organism: Trachops cirrhosus (assembly GCA_028533065.1). Classification (NCBI taxonomy): domain Eukaryota; kingdom Metazoa; phylum Chordata; class Mammalia; order Chiroptera; family Phyllostomidae; genus Trachops; species Trachops cirrhosus. The sequence continues at coordinate 159,784,229 of CM052538.1, read as the reverse complement.
CCCATTCTTGAGTCTGAGGCTGATAGATGTGATTTTAGCATCACTCTTAACTCCTTCGGCATGGAACTGAGCAAAGATGACTGGAGGCCCTCTACTGGACCTGTGGCAAGCTCTATCCCACGGGGCTGCACCTGCTGGTCCAAGCAGAAGACTTCCAACAGCCTTTGAGGTTGTGGGTGATGGCAGTGGGAGAAAGTCATTGGAGGTTGTGTTTTATGAGCATGAGGTGGAAATGATATGCTGGCATTCAACAAGAAGTTCCAGTGTGGCTTGTTTTATGCTCACACAAAGTCGAAGGAACAAGGGATGAGATACACTGTGTGGATTGCAGAATGCATCTCACAAAGACATCCAACTAAAATTAACAGCTACATTCCTATTCTACAACCCAGCATGGGGCCTTAGAGGCAAAAAATTATAAATGTGAAGAGGATGTTATTGAGTAAAATAAAAGGAATTGTGTTAGATTATCTAGGTTGTGCAGAAGGAAGCCACATGGCCCCTCTGTGAATCGAAGACCCACTGGAAGCACAGAAAAGCAGCAAAAGAATGAAACAAAGCTCTCATTCCCCCAGTTCCACCCCCAACACACAGCCTTAAATCTTGCTTCTACATTTATGTCTCCCTCTTCACTGAGCCTTGGGCATTAATTTTAATTAACCCTTTAGTACTTTCCCTACTTTTATTTTGTTGTGTTAAAAATCAAATCTAATATAAATATTTTACTCTTAAAAAAAAAAGAGGAAGTGATGGAACTTCCCCGGAACATTGCAGGACTGCAAGGAGCCATTTTTTCCACATTCTTCTTTACCAGCTTATGGGGTGTGGCTTCCGGGGCTCCACCAGCGCACTTACGTCATGTTTGTGCTCTCCTTTTCCAGCCCCACCCCTGCTTGCCCTGGCAATGGAGTAAAAAATTAGTGAATGGCCCTTCACCCAACTTCCCAAATGGACTGTCTTGAGCCACTGCAGTTGGGCCTCTGCCAAGGGCATCAATTGGAGGGTGACCAGCTACTCCCTTAACGATGAGGGAACTGAGGGTGAGGCTTGGGAGGGACAGGGAGTCCAGCTCTGTGGTTGTCTGGGCCATTCCTACAGTACGGCAGGGGGACCTCAGGCCCACGGCCTCTCCACAGGCCTCCGAACCACAGAGTTTGAGATATTTCTTTCTCTGAGCTCTATGCATTTGGATATTTTGAAGCATTTTACATGCCAAGTTTTTAAGCTACCTTTTTTTTTCTTTAAACAAAAAGGATGAAAGCCTAAGATAGTCTGGAGAGGAAGATCTTCTTGTTGGCATTGTATCAAATTCTTTTCTCTGGGGGAGGCCAGCTGTGGAGGCAGGGTGGGGTGGGTTCATGAAGGTTGTAGCATGTTCTGGTTTGGGGCCCAATATTGTTGAAAAAATGCTCAGAGGAGACTCAGAGCACTTAGATTTTTGGCTTTAAAACTGTCTTTGTTTAGATGTTCATATCTGTTTAAGTGTTTTCTCAAACAGAAACAATGAAGGAACTTAAATAGAATATTTTCCATGAGACAAGTTTTTTTTTCCATTCTAGGCTGACATGTTCACTCCAAAATCGCATTCATGTTTAATATATAAGTATGAAAAATAAGTGAAATATGTAGGATCCAGCTGAGTTTCAAATACTTCAGACTTTTTACAATAATAGTAATAATTGCTTTCAGCTACTATTTGAGGTTGGGTCCCAGGTCCTATTCTAAGTGTTTCATATACATTATATCAATATTTTCAACAGTCTTTAAATGATGTATTATTATCCCCATCTTAAGGGCAAGGAACCAGAGACTCACAGCTCAAGGAGCTTGCCTAGGGCACACTAACAAGCATTGGAGTTTATGTTTGTATCCAAACCTAGATTTGTTTGACTTGAAAGCCTGATCCCCGTCAGTTCACCAGTGTGTTGGTGAACATTCACAACCAGCTCTCTGGTGGGGGAGGGGAAGACTGCTTTATAGCATTTGCCAATTTACTGTAGTATAAATATTCCCATTGTGGCCGATTACAAGCTACCAACTTGACCTCACTGAACAGAGTTGAGAACACACAAAATCCACTCTTGCTGGTATCAGCTGCCTCCAGCACACCATAGCTTACCTTGTGTATTATGTTGTCATTTAATACCTTTTGGAGTCTGGGGTAAACTTGTGTCACTCACCATTGAATAGCAAGGTCCATGGTCTTTCTGCTCTTTGTATTCACACACACTTATTCTTGTAGGGTTCCTTCTTGGAACATGCTGCTGAGTACTTGATGCAGCCAAGCACTGCCCTAAAGGCTTCGCATGCATTTTCTCACCCGACTTTCCCTACAGTCATTCTGAGGAGACTACTCTTGTTTTCCTTATTTCACAAAGCGAGGGAAGAGAGGCTCCGAGAGTGGAAGTCATTTGGTGAATGCCACACAGCTCACAAGTGAGGTGTGGCTAGCCTAACACTAGACCTGAGTCTGTGAATCCTGTAGACGGTGAACATTTTAGGAGTCACTGGGGAAATAAATAAGATGCTGGAGTGAAGTAGGGTGAGCCAAGTAAGATTGGACATAGATGAAGTTTTATCTATATAATGCCAAAAAAGGTATCGGTCACTTGCCTCTGGATGATAACAAACATCAGAATGATTAGCTGTGCTTTTAATTGTTTAAACATGGATAACTGGGGAAAAGCAACTGTGGCACAATGAAAAGAATATGGAGGAATCGAAGGGTCTGGATAGAGCCCGCTCTCAGGCAATGGACAGCTGCGTGATCTCAGACGTGAACCTTGACCTTTCCTAGCTTTGACCATCTCATCTCCAAAATGGTTGAATAGGCACCAGCTGAGACCATTTCAGTGACTGGTGTTTAGGACCCAAATGTTTGTATAATATTGAGCTTTGGGGTAGAACAGACACAGCTGAACAAAAGGAACTGCTTTTTGTTCACAGTCTGAACTTTCAGGAAAAATGTTAAAAAGTCCAGGATTAGCTCAGCTACTGTGTAATTCAGAGTTTGATAATAAAAAATGATACACAATTGTTTAATCTTTAGTTTTATGGAACTAAAAAGTTGTGAATTTATGGATGAATATTTGGAACCAATCCTCTCCAGGAGGACTTGGTCTAGTCATTTTATTCAGTTTCTTAGATTTCTGGTTCTTGCTGATTTTAAGGTTAGGGTAGAAAACCACCTGAATCCAGATGAACTAAACAGTTGCTCCAGGTTCCTTCTTAGGGATGTCTCTCTAAACTCACTTTGCGTGGAGATGGCAGATGCATCTAGCCACAGGCTTGCCAAAGTCTTCTCATACATGCAAATCACAAGCAGTATTAAGACTTGATGCTTAAGAAATTAAACCCTCTACATTCTCCTTTGACCAGAAAGAATGTTGAGAAATAAAGTATGGCTCTGTTTCCCCATGGATGTGATAAAGTCTGAGACTTGCAAAAGAGCTTAAGTAGTACAACTTGTGTAAGAAGAATTCTTTGGGTGCAGTTAGTATAAACAAAGGGTCCTTGGCACGAACAGAGAACTCAGCAGCTGCAAGAGATTTGCTTAGAAAACCAAAAGATTAAATACTCTTAGGAGAGAGAGGAAATACCCACTAAATTCTCTATTTCCTTTTTTCTTTCCTACTTCTGTATGGCACTTCTAGGATTAAATATACCTATCTGTGGCTAAAAAGTCCAAAAGAATTATCTACTTAAGAATGACCATATTGTCAGCATTTTTTCTTTATCTTCTTAAATTTAAGCAAGCATATGGATATAAAGTGAAGTCACAAGAAATAAATTATTTACATCCTTTTGCCAGCACATACTCGATGAGATCATCAATAAAAGGGCACTGATAATAATTTAACCCCCATGAGAATATCGTGAGTTAGCAGGAGTCACTAATGCAGAAAGGAATTGGCTTGAAATGAAATAATTAGAACTACATACCAGAATCAGTTTATTACAGAAAAATCCTGGTCTTGATATTTCTTGTGATTCAGCAGATACCCATATGCCAAGTTTCTTAAGACATAAACATGAAATTAATTGGACCTTTTTTCATATTTCCACATCATTCAACTGGTCACATTTTTGTAAAATAGTCCTTATGGCTGCTGCAACATAATCAGCTCAAAGCTGGGAAATGTGCAATGTATAATTTCATCAGAGTTCATACAACTTTAAAATTTCACTCAAATGCTAGAAATACAATTGCTATTATGTTGAAACATATGGAATTGTCAAAATATGACCTTTTATCTAAAAACCAAATTTCTGTTTTATTAAGAAGCTGTAATACAGTACATAATTGAATAAAACACAATTGAATACCATGACATGGAAGTCTATCCAAAACTATCGTTAAGTGATAAAAGCAGGTTTTCAGCTTGTATAAAATGCCACAATCTTTGCACTTGTTTAAATATCATATATCAGCATACACATGGGAAACACTTGGAGGAATATACACTAAGCTGTTAACAGTAGTTATAACTGGAAAGCAAAAGTTTTGAAGGTAAGTTTTATATTCAATATAACATATTTCTGTAACATTTTAATTTTTATAACAAGCACATATCATGTTTGAAATCAGATAAAGACTTTTTAAAAATATGTATATACAGGTGGCAAATAAAAACATAAAAAGATGCTAAACATCATTAATAATTAGAGAAATATAAATTAAAGTCCATACTTAAAAATACAGATTAAAACCCACAATGAGTTACCAAAACACATCTGCCATACTGATTTAAGTAAAAAAAAAATATTGGCAGCATCAATGCTGTAGAGGATACAGAAAACCCAGATGATGATGATGATGATTACTGTTGTTATTAAACCCAGATCATTTATGTACTGTTGGTAGGAATAAAATGGTACAACCACTGGGGAAAACAGTTTGGCAGTTTCTCATAAAGTTAAACATACATTTAGCATATGACCCAGCATTTCCACTCCTAGGACAAGAGAAAGAAAACTTATTTTCACCCAGACACCTGTAAATGAATATTTGTAGCTGCTTTATTCACAATCCTCAACATCTGGAAATAACTCAGTGTCCTTCAACTGGTAAGTGGATAAATACACTGTGGTACACCCATAAAACACTACTACTCAGCAGTAAAAAGGAATAAACCATGATACATACAACACAAATGAAATCTCAAATGCATCAGTTTATATGACATTCTGGAAAAGGCCCGACTCCAGAGCTGGAGAACAGATTAATGGTAGCCAGGGGTCCGGGGCGGGGTGAGGGAAGGGGAGGCAATGGCTTAGGGTGAAGGAACTGTTCTGTGTCTCAATTATGGTGGTTGTTATATAGCTCCAAGCATTTGCAAAACTTATAGACCCATACACCGAAAAAGTGAATTTCACTGGGTGTAAATTTTGAAATAAATTAAAAAAAATAGTATTGGAAAAAAGATTTAATTAATGTTTTATTAAAATAAAATCTCTTCAGAAATCTTGATGCATCCCATAATTTTCTGGGTAGAATGAGGAAAAAGGAACTGCTTTTAAATTGACAAAGGTGGTTGCCAAGTATAAGTTAACCGTGATATTCTTCCTACTTGCGGAAAGACTGGGAGTTCAGAGCCAGCGCTCACACACTCTACATAAATGCCAACTGTCTGAGGTGTAGATCAACACGCAGTCACTTATGAGTGGACGATACAGATTGTGGATGATGCCCATTAAGGTTTTAATATCAGGCAGCTCCCCCTTCACAACTGAGGGCTGCTTTTCCTTACCTATCAACTAATCAGATGCAAAATGTTTGCAGATGGTCAGTCAGATGTTTGATCCCAGTTTTCTTAAATTCCTGTGTTCCTCTTCCTTTTGTTAAAACCCTGAGTAAAGAAGGCCCTTGACGGTCAGAGGAGCAAGGTTCTCTCTCCTCTTTCCTCTCCTCTCACTGCATAGCAGTTTGGGTTCCAAAACGTGAATTGGAACACTTAGATGGGCCACATTAGGAAAATCTCGTTAGCACTTAGCATGGTATTTGGCAAATAAAAGCAGCATTTCCAATTATATTTTATTCTTGAAGTTTGTCTTATGCAGGGGCAATTTAAAAAAAAAAAAAAACAGGAGAAAGGAGGAGGAGAAGGAGAAAACAACAACACAACTAAATCTGGGACCCGAAGCTGGAAGACAGCTTTTTTTGGTCAGGTCCATTTTCTAGCTCAGCTTAGAAACGACGCCTGCCCTGTTCACAGGGGTTACTGATGAGCCAGGCTTGGCAAATTTGGGTTTGTAAATAGAAGAGACTGAAACAGATTGTTCTGTGTAAATAAGTCTGTAAAGTGGCGCCCTAAGCAATAATTTTGATGTACCAGATGTCCTTAATGAAGTGACCACGTCACATAACCGCATGCCCAACAGCCTAAACTGAAGGAAGCTCCACCATTGCCTGTCTATCATTTCCTTTCCCTTCTTATAATAGGACACCCTTTCCCCCTGTCAGAAATAACATCGAGGAGCTAGCTTGATGCTTATTTGATTCTGTCTGTTGTTTACTGTGGCTGCCAGATGCTTCATGTAGGGGCTAAAGGTCTTTTCAACCCAAACTCTCAAGATAATGCTGCCACGTCTAAGTCAAGTGAATAAGGACATACTAAGCCCTTCCTATATTCTTTGTCTTTGAAGAGATAATAGCCAAAAAGCTCAGGGCAGCGTGTGTCACTAGTGCTTTGAACTGATCTGAGAGAGGGTGCTCCCTCTCCTCGTTTCTGTTTATCCCTGGCATGACATACGATGGCAAGGGCTAGAGCTGTGGTTCAATGATTCAGAGCCTGGGAACTTGGAGACTCTGTGCTGGAGCTGTGATGCTTGAGCGTGACCGAATCTTTCTGAGTCAGGGTTTGTCACACTAAAGCCAGAGGATTAAATTACAGGTTTTCTCAGGCCCCTTCGAAATAAGGGGGGAAAATGTATGAAACACAACTAGATTAAATTAGTAATGGAGTTTGAGTATACACAATGTTCAGGATTCTTCCTGAATCATTAAACTCACCTGTTTATCAGTATGCTGTTCATTCAGTATACAGAATAAAAATTAAAGAAGTGGCAAACACACAAATGATACTATTAAGGGGGACAAGTTAGAAAGATGGGGCTGTTTCTAAAGTTTTAGGGCATATAGCATAATGACGTTAAATACTCAGGTTTTTGAGTCAGCCTGCCGTATCTGAATTTCAGTCTCACGAATTGGTACCTGTGTATCCTTAGCTGAATTTCTTTCTCTGGGCCTCAGTTCATCAGGTGATAATAATATTATCAGAGGTAATATTGGGTTGGCCAAAAAGTCTGTATAGTTTTTTTTCTGTAAAATAAGACACATTTTTCATTTTCACTGATAACTTTATTGATTTAGATATTTTGAGTATGTTGGCTATCTCCCATGTAGTGTAACATTGATTGTTCTCAATTAATGTCTTAATTTGATTGCTATCCACTTGAACTTGTCTACCTGACCTTGGAGCATCATCCAGCAAGAAATCTCCAGGATGAAACTTTGCAAACCATTTTTGACACATATGATCAGTCACAGCACCTTCTCCATACATTGCACCAATCTTTTTTATGGCATTTCAGTTGCATCTTCACCTTCCTTAAAGTAATAAAGCATAATATGCCAAAAACGTTGCATATTTTCTTCCATCTTCAATATTAAAATGGCTACACAAAAATTCACCAGTTTTGATAAGTTTTTTAAAAAATGCACACTGATATGACAGCTGTCACCATATAATCTACCAAGATTGTTTTGAATGAAGTTAAAGACAACTAAGTGCTACTAGAACCATCTTATGGAAAAAAAACAAATGAACTTTTTGGACAACCCAATATTATTCACTTCAAAGAGTTGCTATATGGATTTAATGAAATAATGCATGCTTATCTGTATCGTGAAACATTGATAAATCTTATATATTAGCACCCCTACTGCAGCTGCTGCTACCACTACATATAGTATAGAGTGGAAGGTGCTAGGGAGAAGGGACAGCTGTGGTGGAGTGACTAAGTTACCAGACGTGACAGCCACGGTCCAGGGTTTTAGTTCAGGATAACACTGAGATAAAGAATGTTCCCACAAAAAAATTCCACACTGCAAATTACATGAGGCACATATTGTCTCTTACTAGCTGGGTGGCTCTCCCAGGGTATTAGAATGAGCTGCATGAGGTAATGCATGTGAAATTATGCATTGTAAACCACAACGCCCCTGCAAATGTAAGAATTGTTATAAGCTAGGGAAATTATGAAGAAAACCTATGACAGTTTTTCTAAAATGAGATATTCTTCTGATATGCTGAAAGACTTTGCACTTTTCTTCATGACTCAGTTATCTTCATGAACATCTATTACTGACAAACAAAACATACCTGTCTGTAGCACTTTACCATTTTAACCTGCTTTCACATACATATAACCTCTTTCATTCCCACAACCTAAAATGTGTAGGCTCTGTCCCCATCCTGATCCTGTTCTTAGTTCTAATCAGTGTCTCCTTCACAGCTGCCATGGTCTGGCTTATTATCCCACTTCTCTTTACTCACAGAGTTATTATTTGAAGCATATGTAAGAATAATAGCAAATACTCACCTTGAGTGTTGGGTCAAGGAAGAATCTGAGCAAGAAAAGAGCATGTTCAGGTATTTTGAAAAACTTACTTAGCATCAGTTGAACTCGGATAGACTGGGACATATGGATGAGAACAGATTATAGTGTCATTCAACACGAAGGAAAGGTACATGATGGTGGGGAGGATGGGAAGGAGCCAAAAGACTAAAGAGACTGGGAGATAAGGAAGTACATCTTTATGGAACAATTGCCGTGTGTCAGGTATTGCACAAGGGGCCAGGGGCACCTATGAGTCAGACAAAGATCTTGATCTCTGTATACTTATGATCTGTGGCATTCGTCCTATATCAATGAGATGGGAAAGTGGGAAGTCAAATAGAGGTGACTGGGGTTTCCAGCTTGAGTGTCTGGGGAAATGATGTAATTGAATAGCAAAGGGAGGCAGGAGGGGGACTGGATAGGTGTGAAAAGTGACACATTCAGGGCTCAGCACAATGGACTTGAAGAATTGATATCTAATTAAAATGCTTTTCTAAAATGAAATGAGCTCCAAATTTAAGTCTTGGGCCCCGTGGCTGGCACCAACTGATCTGTGTGGAGTTGTACAGTTTCTTAGTGTCCATTGAAAGACACGCCCCGGTTGGACTAGAGATACTTATTTCTTCATGGCCCCAAATTTTCAGGGCCATTTTTCTTGTAAGTTTATATGAGAAAACACATTAAAATAGATAATATCTTTGAATATAGTTTTATAGAAAGATAATAAAGCGTATATCAAGTTGACTTATCTCATAAAGACCTTCTATAAAAGTTGAGAGCATAAGATTAAGTGTTAATTCAGTCAAGGAATTTTGGGGGGGCAGTAAGATAAAATAACCCAAGTATATGTATTTCTGATGATATAACTTACTGTAGGGATAGAATATAGAGAACATGTCCTGTAGGCTGTGTTTCAAACATCAGCTGCATCTAGGAAATTATTGCCAAGGGCTGATTTTGATTAATTCCTGATTAAATTCTCTGCCTGATACCTGACACAATAATAGTCAGTGTGACTCATCAAAGAAAGCTCTGGAGGCCGGACATGTACACTAACAGAGTTGATCTGCTATTGGGAAATTTAGAAGCCTTACTTTTTTATTCTTTCCCAGGCCAGCAATCATTGTACTTCCTCACAGAAGTGGCCACAGAGACGGTAAGATCATTTTCTTTTGCTTCAAAAGTATATTGAATCTCCTCAGACTTTTAAAGGATTTGTTTAAAACTTACTGCTCTGTACCATAATCCCTAGAAGAGACCATTTTATCTTGAGAAAAATACTGAAAGTAGGTTCAAACAGTCAGTCACTTATAAACAGGTTTTTCTTAGGTCAAAGTGACTGCTAGCATAAGCTATTTAGGAGGTGTCTGTAGAGCAGTGACTTTTAACCTTGGCAATATTTTGAATCCTCTTGAAAACTTCCAGATATACTGATACCTGAGTCTGATTCCAGGGGTTCTGTTTTAATTGGTCTTTGAGAGTTTAAACATTTCCCTGGTGATTCTGATGGGTAGTTATGATTGAGGACCACAGCAGTATAGCCGTTGATGAATGATGATACATTCTACTGCTTAGGGATGTATCAACATATTAATGGAATCTACAATATGGAGGAGATTTTATAGCTTTCACATTTTGGTCTTTTCTTCAGTAAGACCACATCCCAGAGGTCCTTGCCAACATAAGCTAGCTGAAAAATTAAAGTCCAAATGAGGTGACCTATTAGAGATACTTATTTAAAGTCCATGCTAGCTTGGTCCTTTCACTGGCTCCACTTGCTGTCACCCGTCTTAGGGCTTGTCCAGAGATGGAGCTGTTTCTGAGGTCTGCTCCAGCTTTTTGCTAATACAACCATGCTGTGGATATGTACCCTAGCCAGTTCATGGAATGTCTTTATCAGGTTACATGTATCTGCTAAAAAAAAAAAAAAAAAAAAAAGAGGGGCAGCCATGAGACATAGCCCCATAGCCCACTTTACATCATTTAGAATTTGAGAGTTTTTTCTTACCCATGCTAATCTTGGTAGTCATTTTACAATGTGAAAAAACATGAGTAGTGTCTGATTTGGACATTCTACTGCTTAGGGATGTATCAGTATATTAATGGAATCAACAATATGGAGGAGATTTTATAGCCTTCACATTTTGGTCTTGTCTTCATTTATTTGTTATTGCTTGTTGTTATTTCTGATGTTCATGTTTGGTGGCTTATTGGCTCATTTTGGTGCTCGCAGTCATTCTGGATGGCGTATGGACCAAGTTCCTGTCAACAGATGCAGGAAGCACAACTCTGTTTGTGTTTGATGTGGCCCTGGGGGCCATCGGATCCTAGCTCAACTACTAATAGCTGTTGTAGCCTGAGCATGTCATATAAATTCTCAGAACCTCGTTTTCCTTATCTTGTAGTGTTCTTACAGGGATTATAAATAATATATTACAGTGTCGACTGCATAATAAATGTTCAATAAACTATAGCTATTATTATCTCCAAATCTAGATGGCAAACTCCTTAAAGGTTATGTTTTCCCTACCAAGTTTAGAAATTTATAATTCTTGAGCATACATGAGATGGTGCTCAAAAAAGATAACGCAGTTCCAGCTTCATGAATGATAGGAAACATTAGAACTAACTACCTACGCAGGCTTGCAGAATTAGAGGTACGGTTTACAACCATGTCACTGAACAATGTGACTGGTCCACCAGAGAATCAGATCCACAATCTTAGGAGATTAAAGCCTGGGCCCTGGCCTCAGATTACCTGAATTCTTGACCAGTGGCTTTATCCTTCTCAGCTCAGTTTCTTTATCTACAATCTGAACACATTCAATAGATTAAATGTAACACACATACAATTCTTTTTTAAAAAAGATTTTATTCATTTATTTCTAGAGAGGGGGAGGGAGGGAGAAAGAGAGGGAGAGAAACATCAATATGTAGTTGCCTCTTACATGTCCCCTGTTGGGGATCTGTCCCGCAGCCCAGGCATGTGCCCTGACTGGGAATCGAACCAGCCACCCTTTGCTTTGCAGGTTGGCATTCAATCCACTGAGCCACACCAACCAGGGCTATTCTTAACTAGAACATTATAAAAGTTCAATTAAAGTTTGCTATTATTATTTTTGGCTTTATTAGCATTGTTCTGATTTATGCACTAACTCCTAGAGAAAGCGACAGTGGCCAGCAGGTTACATGCAACAGAAACAAGGTGACTTAATTGGGTAAGAAGCACAGGATGTCTAGGAAAAAAGTACAGATGAAGCCAAGGACAACAGCCTTTGGAAACACAGCCACAGTCACTACCCAGTGGAGACAGCACACACTGAGGTCACTCTTGGGCATTCATTCAATTCAGCTGAAGTTGACCAGCCTTTATTTATTCAACATTGTGTTAGATAGCTGTGGGAGTCTTAAAGGAAGTGAAAAGTAGAACCTTTGAGGAACTTAGAGTCTGAGTGGGGAGAGAAGTCAGCCTCCATTGTGAAAACAAGTCAGCACTTAATTATATAACATTGTGAAGACAATGGAGGCTGATGTTATATAATTAAGTGCTGACTTGGTGGTTCAGCTCCTGCTTGTGTAGTAGTTAGAAGAGGAGAGAGAGCAATACTGGCCTGTCTATACTATAATCTTCCTAGAGGAAAATAATGCTATTAGTAATAACTCCTTCAACTATAATTAAGAGTGAAGGTATCTTATCTACCAACATAAAAGTCACACCTTTTAATTTTTACTTTTCCAGAAACAATCCAGAACATAACTAACATGTGAAGAAACAGGAAGTGCATTTTTTAGGACAAAGTACAGGAGATATAAAACATTTCTTTATAACACTTTTCCCAATTCAAATCAACGATGGTTGATTATAGAGCCCAGAAGGCTGTGTCAGATAGTGTGCTAGACCCATGAGATTTAGAATGAAAAAGATAGAGTTCTGCCCCCAAGGGTTGGTTTACATTTTCGAGGTCATGTGAGACTCTATCAAGGCCTGTCTCTTCCTCTGCTTGGGCTTGTACTAAAAACAGTCTGAAACAGAGATACTGAGTAGATAAGGGTGCATAAGAAAAGAGAAGACAAAAGTGTGCCGTTACCTGGAAACTATCCCTGAGGCCTTTTAACCAGTTGGAGGGCCAGATACAAGAAGACCATTTCCATGTATTTGGTGAGAAGCTAAGATGGGGCTGTGCTCAGGTGTTACAGCTGCTCAGAGGAGACGTTCTCTGCCAGGATTCAGGGAGGCCGCCGCCGCAGTGATGTGCTGTCTGAAATAAATATTGACAAGAATGAAGGATCATCAGGAGTTGGGCCTGGGATTCCAGGCAAGGAACAGCAGAAATCGAGAAACACTGGAGTCAAATTACTTGTGTGGATGGGGAACTACATACAGTTCAGTACTGCTAAAGGTATGAGGAGGAAATGACAGAGGCCAGCCATCAAGGCCTTTATAGCACTACTGGGCAGCTTAAATTTCACCCTAAAGGCGAGGGAGCTCCACCAAAGGGTCTTAGGAACATGTGATGGTCAGGTGTATGTATCAGACATGGGTAGAGAAAGGATTTAGCAAAGTATCAATTAGGATTGAGTACTGTTTCATGGAACAGTGGCTTAAGCCAATAGGGGGTTTTCTCACCTAATAAGAATTCTGGCCCTGGCTGGTGTGGCTCACTGGATTGAGTGCTGGCCTGTGAACCAAAGAGTCACTGGTTCGATTCCTGGTCTAGGGTACAAGCTGGGTTTGGGGGCTGGGTCTCCAGTGAGGGGTATGTAAGAGGCAACCACACATTGATGTTTCTCTCCCTTTCTTTCTCCCTCCTTTTTCCTCTCTAAAAATAAATAAAAATAAAATCTTAAAAAAAGAAGTCTAGAGGTAGGCATTTACTCACTGCCTCAGAAACTCATCTCCTTTCTGTCTTTTTGCTTTGCCATGCTTTTGTCCTCACATTTGTCACCTCATGCTCTGAAGGTTGCTGTCTGAACATAAAATATCGCATCCATATTTAAGGCAGCAAGAATGGTGAAAAATTCAGTTATTCCCTTTAATAACCAATGTGAAAGATCTCCCAGAAACTACCAGCCTTTCATCAGACAGCTGGCAGTTAAGTCAGGGCTATTACTAGATGGCCTCCTCTAGCTGCAAGAGAAGCAGAGCAAGCAATCATCTTCTTACTTCTAGAGTAGGTTTCTGTAAGGCAGAAGGAGGTTGGGAATAAGCATTGGTAGATAACGTACCTAACACCTGATAATAAAGAAGGAGTGGGTGTTGGTGCCATTAATTGAAACTAAAACCTCAGAAATTCTGAGTACTGCATGTGGTTCTCCTAGATGCAGGTTTGAAGTATAATCCCAAGGTGATATTCACAGGGAGTTGGATATAAATCAAAAACTCAAGTGAAGGCTTAGGGCTTAGGATATATTTGGATGGTGGGTTATATAGGTGGGATGCCCTACATTCTAATGACCTCCAAATATATCCTGAGCACTACTCACAGTTTCTGAGGAATACATGGCTTTTTATCCCCCTAATGTAATTTCAATTTTACCCAAGTTTGTGGAGACATGCTAATTTACACAACTATGTTTTTCTATATGCTCACACACCCACCCTGGAATTTAAAGGATAGTAAAGTTATGCAAAGAATCACTGTGTGCAATGAGAACCAGAACTTTTTCTGCCAAGCCCACTTCCAATACAAACATATACACACATAAGTCACTGCTATACATAGAACTTGCTCTTAAATACCCACATCTATTTCACACTGTGGAGCAAATGTGTTTTCATTCTCTTGGTTAAAGTAACAGGAACTATCATCACACTGGAAGGCTTGGTATTTAATACAGAAATATAACCACACAAAAATTACAACTGTGGAGACTCTTGTTAAGGTCTATTGGGAAGGTATCTGGTACCATCCCTGGCTTGGGATAAAAATCCTGCATCTAAATAATCTTACACCTCAAGCAAAACTCAGACCTACTGTGAGGACCCAGTCCAAGAGGACTTAACCTTCAGCCTGAGAGGGGCCTCTGCCTCTTTAGCCAGTCTGGCGGGTCACGGAAATTCTACTCTGGAACTGTGAATACAAGAGAAGTATTTCTTCAGTATTTACTTTGACCAGTGGAATAGCTATGACAAATTTTTTCTTTTCCCCAAGACACAAAGTGACATTTTAAAGGAGAAACCACTCTTTTGGTGCCATAGAGTCTTTTAAAAATATTAGAATAAGAGCTCAAAGGAATGTCTACTCAAGCACAGCTGCCCAAAGCCTCATATTTCAAGGAGAATTCAGCCACTTTATGCAGACAGAGAGCCAGGACTGCTCACTTCAGCCTTTTCCCTGGCGGACCTACTTTCTAGTCAGCATGAGATTCAAAACCAGTAACATCTTGGTTCAAGGGCCCCTTTCCCCTGTTTTCCATGCTATCTGGCAGCATTGATTTTTTCCCCTCTATATTTCCTGGATCATGTGCTCTTTAAGGTTAGGGGTCACATCTTGTACTCGGTTATTTCTCACAGAGTTATGTCTGTCATGGTAAACCTGCAGGAAATAGTTATTAGACGAATTAATGAAAGAATGGAGAGCAGTGGTAGGTGAGTTGCTAGGCAGCCTGGTAAAGAGGATTAGAAAACTCAGGTCAGGTGAGCAGGAAAGGTGCTGTAGGGGAAAGAATGTTTCACTGAGACACAGACGTGGATCCTAGCCCTGGGTTGGCTTGCTTGCTTTCACTTATTAAATAAACAGTTCTTTAAGCTTCTTCCAATGAGCCAGACAGACATGGCTACAGACCATGAGTAAGACAAAGTGCCTGCCCTCAAAGTGTGGTGGTGATGGTAAGGGGCACATATGACTATCAGGGATTATAGAGACATGTGTGGTTGGAGATGTGATAATGGCCATTGCAGGGCACACGGTACAAGAAGAAGGGGATTCTAAGTCAGACTGTGGTTTCCAGAAAAGTTTCCTGAGGGAAAAGTATTTTGATTCAGGTCTTAAAGGATGAGTGAGTATTGATTAAATGAGATTGATTGGGAACAGCATCACAGGTAGAGGGATTTGTATGTGAGAATGTTCCAAACCAATTGAGAACTAAAGTCTCAGTGGAAAGATTTGCCATGGCTGGAGCTGAAGTTAGAGAGGTAGGAGAGAACTACCTTCCCAAGGGCCTTGTGGCAACATGATTTAGTGCTTAAGATCAGAGGTTTAGAAATCAGACAGAACTGAGTTCAAATCTCAGCTCTGGTACTTACCAGCCATGTAACAATAATTGACCTTTTTTTAAAAAACCCCTTTAAGTCTTAGTTACCTTAGCATAGTGTCTAGCTGTATCACTTATTTATTGCTGCATAACAAATTATCCCAAACCATAACAGCTTGAAAACCATACATATTTACTAAATTCTCAGTTTCCGTGGGTCTGGAATCTGGGTCCTACTTATCGGGGTCCTCTGCTTCAGAGTCCCTCACAAGGCTGCAAAGTGTCAGCCACAGCTAAGGTGGCATCTCAAGACATGATGGGGGAGCTCACTTACATGTTCGTTGGAAGAATACAGAGCCTTGCTGGCTGTTGGCTAGATGTTGCCTCAGTTCCTTGCCATGCTGGCTTTCCCAACACAACAGGTTCCTTCATCAAAGCTACTAAAAGAGTCTGCTGCTATCAAGATAGACGTAGCTGAATAACTGAAGTGACTTCTCATCACTATTCTCACCTGGTGTGGGGTGGAAGTCACTAGGCCAGCCCACGCTCCAGGGGAAGGGCTTATACAAGGAAATGAACACCAGGAAATGGGGATTATTGGAGGTCACCTTAGGGTCTGCCTGACCCTCTAGCCTAGAGCTTCTTACAACTAACTACATGTTAGCTGTTATGTTCAATTGAGGGTTGGAAAAGCCAGAGAGCCAGTGAGGGGTTTCATATTAAGGAGTAACTTTAGGTGACTATGGGCAAGTACCCTCATGCCTTTGAGCCTTCATTTCCTGAATACAATAAAAAATACCTAACCCCCAAAGAAATGAGGACATATATATATGTAAGCACAAATACATTTTGTAACATCAAATATACAATTCTTCACCCTTTGTGGAAGCAAACTGCTTTGGGCCAATTTTCCATTTTGTGTTGATCCTGTGAATCTCACAGTCTGACATCTTCAAAGTTTTTAGGGCTTGGCCTTGTGGGCCCAAGAAGATTTGTACAACTGGAATAAAATTCCACGCGCGTGTGTGTGTGTGCACGCACACACACACAAAATCGATCTTTTGAGTATCCCTTTAGACCAGGGGTGTCAAACTCATTTTCAACCGGGGTCACATCAGCCTCGCGGTTGCCTTCAAAGGGCCGAAATAATTTTAGGACGGTATAAATGTAACTTACTCCTTAACAGTTAAGGAGTTGAAAATACATTCAGCCCTTTGAAGGCAACTGCGAGACTGATGTGGCCGCGCTGAAAATAAGTCTTACACCCCTGATGTAGACAATTCCAAAGGTTTGCTTTTTACCTTCTTTTTAAATACCTTTGCTTCCAAGGACACCATGAGGGACTGGAGAGAGAAAACAGACTATCTGGGGAATTTCAAGCTCTTGATAATAAAAATGGTAATAAAATCTTGTCCGACTCCTAGTGCTTCGCAGAGGGAATGTTGATGGTGGATGAGTTCCCTCACACCCTCGCAGCCGGTTTGTGCGGGTCTCCAGTCCCGCTGTGCGGCTCGGGTTCTACCGCGGTGTCCGCGGGCCAGGGCAGCTCCGACGCCTGTAGGCAGCGGGTGAGAGGCCCACGGTCCCCCTCTCCCGCGGCTCTCCCACCGCGTCTGCTCCGTGCCCAAAAGGTCCCCCTCACCCCACGCCCCAAACGGAGCCGATCACACAGAGTCCCTTTTCATGTTCTTCCCGGGTGCGGTTTTTCCCTGGGGACGGTAAACAGCGCTCTCGACCCGGACGGAACTTTGGAGCCTGCCCCTCTGGCTTCCCACAAAGACGCGCTCCTCTGCAGGGCGTCTCTGGGTGGAGAGGAGCGGTCAAGGAGGGTGCGACTGTGACAAGTTCCCTTTGCTTCTCGGCCAGAGGAGCTGGCTTCGAGGACAAGGGGTGCCTGGGCACCCCCAGCACACACCCTCGCCCAGCCCGCCGCGTGGGGGGCGCCGCCGCACACCGGCCGCTGCGGGGTCCCTGCTTCACGCCGAGGTCAGCTCCTCGCAGCCCCGCCGCCTTCGGAACCCGCGAGCCTTTTGATCCCGGAGGCCGGGCTCCAGGGGGAGACCGGACGGCGGGGAGGGTGTGCCCGCGGGAGGGCTCCGGGAGCAGAGGCGTAGGAGAAGCAGCAGCTCCGGGAATTCCCGGCCACGGGCTTTTACCTCTCCAGGGGTAAAAGCCGGCCCGCTTCCGCGACCCCTGCCTTAGAAAACTTTTAACGAGAACCAGATGTGGAGGCTGCTGTCGAACTTTCTCAGAGCCGGGGATTGGTCCCCCGCATAGGGCCTCAGCCAGTCAGCGCGCTGGGAGGGCCTGGAGGCCCGCCCCACCCCGGCACCCGCGGGTGTCCAGGTTGGAGGCTAGAGCTGAGCCGCTAGTGGGCTGACGGGCCAGGACGCACTGTGCTGCAGGGCAGCCCGGGGGCCGAGCGAGCATGCGAGGGGACCAGGCAGCTGGGCTGCGGGCGCTGTTGGAGCTACTGCAGCCGTTGCTGCTGCTACGGCTGCTGTCCCAGGCCGCGGCGCTGCAGCCAGACGAGCTCTTCCCCTACGGGCAATTCCAGGGGGACCAGCTCCTGAATGAAGGCGACGACGAAAGCTCAGTCGCAGTGAAGCTGGCGAGTCCCTTGCTCTTCTACGATGCCCAGTTCAGCTACCTCTACGTAAGTTCGTTCCCCTCTGGGTGCGGGACTCGCCACATTTCTCGCAGCTTCTTCCCAGGGGCCCATGTAGTGAGGATCTCCCCGAACCCCTGTCTTCGGAGGAGAGGAAATAGTGCACACGCTTTGGTGTCCCGGAGCGCCCCTAGGGTGGGACCCGGCTTTGCAGAGATGCTGCTGCCGAACCCTCTGCTTTTACTTACTTCGAGTGAGAGAGCAATAACTGTTCGCGGCCACACAACTGATCCAGACAGAAAAGAAGGTAGGGTTGCTATGGCAGCCTGTGGGGTTTGCAGTTAGGGCAGTGAGAAGGCTGTGCACGTCTGTAGAGCTGGGGTGCTCTCTCCTGGTCCTGAAAGTTTTCTCCAGGGTTGTGCAGAATGTGAGAAAATGTGCGAACGAGTTTTACAGTTAGTGGATCTACTGCGTCTCGCTATAGGGTAGGAATGGGCAGGTGGGACACTGGCGGAAGTTGCTCTAGTCGCCCTGAACCAGGAGTCGGCCTACCAGGCTATGGGGATGGGAGATCTTCTTGCCCGGAGCCTCCAAGAGAGGCAGGGTGGGCGCACATGTCTAGACTTGTGGTGGCTGTCCTTGGGCTTCTTGCAGAGTAAGCGACCGTCAGTCACCTTTTGTCCCCCTCCTGTCCCAGGTGGGCACCAATGGCATCATCTCCACCCAGGACTTCCCCAGGGAGACCCAGTATGTGGACGATGGTTTCCCCACAGACTTCCCGGCCATCGCTCCCTTTCTGGCCGACATCGACACGAGCCAGGGCAGGGGCAGGATCCTCTACCGCGAGGACACGGATCCAAAAGTGCTGGGCCTGGCCGCCCGCTACGTGCGCGCCGGCTTCCCGCGCGCTACAGCCTCTGACTTCACCCCCACCCACGCCTTCTTGGCCACCTGGGAGAAGGTGGGCGCCTACGAGGAGGTCAGGTTCGGGACACCTCCCTCGGGAGAGGTAAGTGACAAGGGATGCTCGGAGGCTGAGCCAGTTCAGGGATGGGCTTGAATTCTGGGCTGAGACCCAGAGACTGGCTTGGAGCCGCTTTTTCTGAGTCTGCTCTTGAGCTGAACCTGATGTATCCTTTGATGGCACCAAGGCTGAAATGGCTTGGAAGTGCAGCCTTCAGGCTTCCACTGAAGATCTGAGAGGTGGTGTCTTTCGGCAAGGAAAAGTGCTTAGGGGACAAGAGGTCCCCAGTGCAGATGCCATGCCGAGGGCCCTCAGAACACAAGGCGGTTTGCTGTTTGGTTGTTTATTTTTAGAATTACCTCTAAGTATACAAGAATTATTTCTAATTATATGTTCATTGAAAGAGAAAAGCAAATGCAAGCAATTTATAAAAGAACAACTTCTCATTTTCCTACCACTCAAAGATAACCACTGTTAAACATTTTCTTGTATATATTCTAGAGGTTTTTTCCATATCAATATCTGTATTTATGTCATTTTTTGTTAACAATGATGGGTTCACAACACACATACTGTTTTGTAGCCTACTTTTCCCCCACTAAATAGTATATTGTGAATGTTTCAATGCCAGTAAATCTATTTCTATAATGTTATTTATAAAGTCTGCATAATATTCCAACCAGTGGATTTACCACTGTGTCCAGTGGTTGTTAAGGTTATTTCTAATTTTTCATCATTATAAATAATTTTGTCAAGCAGTCTTTAAAAGCTGAATCTTTGTGCATGTCCTTAGTTGACATTCCAGATTTGGAATTGGTGGGCCAGGCAGATGTGCTTTTTATAAGGTTCTTGATAGCTATCACCAGCTTGCCCTCCAGGTTTACATGCCCCCTAATTTACAGGAGACTGTCTTCAATTTGTTCTATAGTCTCTACCCGAGAAAAAACCCGAGCTTCCAGTCTTTAGGCTTTTGCAGCAACATTTAAAGTACTCCAAATGGACATCAGGTGGGGCCCAAGTGGCTTGGCAACTGGTAAACTGCCTCATTCCTGGAGTAGATAGGACTTCCTCCCATGAGACTAGACCTGACTCTAAAGTGTCGTACTCCAAGGGCTGAAACGCTCACAACTTATCTCTATTTTAACTCATCACAGTATTTCTTAACTACAGAAAGATGGCACATCTCCTCCCTGAGAGATTAAGTGCCTTGCTCACTCTCACTGAGTAGTTCGAGGTGGTAGCCATTCTGCAAGAGAAATATTTCCTAAAGGCTGTATTGAGCAAAGAAGATTTAGAAATAAAAATTGATTGAAATTATGATTATTTTTGTCATTCAATTTTTTTGTCAGGCAACACCTAGTTTTGTTTATTAATTTTTTTAAATGCATGGTTTGACATTTCAGTTATTTGATTCAACAGAATACATTCAATTCAAAAAGTTACATTGAGCACCCCTGTTGGGCAGGGCACTGGGCTAGGTGGAGAGCTGCAGAAAGTTGAATCAGGTAAGGCCCCCACCATTAGATTGCATTCATTCATTTATTTTTGCTTATACATTTAAAAAACATTTAAAATTATGTATGACATACCTATAATAAAAAATTTAGAAAAGAAAATAAACATTATTTATAATTTCACTAACCACAGGTCACCACTGCTAATAGTTTATTTTCTTCCAGCCTTCTTTTCTAAACCTATGTCTTATATGTGGCATATTCATATATGTGTGTGTAAGTAATTTACGTTTAAACATAGTTGAGATTTATTCATCCAACAAACCTTTTTTGCACACTAACTATATGTCAGGACGGATGTAGACTCCATGAAAGGACATACTCTTTACTCCCCAGGATCTTGAAGTTTAGTAGGGACACTGATTATTATTCACTATGGTAAGTGTAGTAGCATTTTGCCTTAAGAAGACTAACTCTCCCCCACCCTGGTTAGGGGACTCAGTTGGGAAGGGTTTCAGTGAAGCAGTAGCTTTGAATCTGAGTTAAGCAGAGTGGAACATTCCCAGAAGAAGGACAGCATATGACACATCACCCATGTGCCATAAGGTAGAATGTGCTTGGGGCATTACGTGTGGTACATATTACTGAAGAGGAAGGGTAGGGGGACAAGAGGCTGGAAAGGCCATGGGGTGGCACAGGTCATGCTGTGCGGAGAGTTTGGACTTGGCTTTTTGGCAGTAGGCAGACTTTGAAGGATTTAAGCAGGAGATTGATAGTGTTTGTTAAGACTGCTCTTTCTGACTGTATTGAAAAGGTGAGGGCACACAGGAAAGACCAGCTACTCAGATACAATGATATAGATTGTTTATTTAAGCTATCTCGTTAATTCTGATAATAATATTTTATCATACTGTCTTCCCACAACAGTCCTACAAGATAAATACCACCTGACTTCTTGTTTACATTTGACAGATAACAGCCAATAGAAATTAAAGCTCTTGCCCAAAAGTCTGCTGTTAGTAAGGCTAAGGTAGGTTTAGAATACAGATTTCTTGATTCTTAGCTTTTTTTAATTGCTTTTACCCAGACCTTTTTTCATGCAAGACCCATTTCCTTGGCACAGGTGATGAAGGAAGACACAACAATAATTGTGCCTTTCGCTCAGACTCCCAATAAATAAGGCTGGAGTTTTAGTGTCTTGATGTGATCTTGGTACCAGAAGAGTCCTTGGAACCATATTGCACTCAAAGGAAGAATGAATCGGGAGTAAAATCTGCTGCCAAGGACACTGTTGAATCCAATTAGTATTCCAATAGTCTGGAGAGAATCAGCTGTTTCTGTCTCACATTTTCAACCCAGAATAGAAAGACAAAGCTGGGTGAGCTCAATAAGGAAGAGGAGTAGTTGCGCAGAAGCTCTGGGGTGATGAAATCACGCCGGAGCTTAAGTTCCTATTTTGTCAGGGCTCATTTGAAACTGAAAATTACAATACAGATGTGACTTTGTTAACTATTTTTCTCAATTTCATCTGTAGTGTGGGAATAATGCTTCTCTTATCCAACTTGCCAGGTGGTTGTGAAAACAATGACAATAAACATACTAAAAACATTTTGAAAGAAAAAGTATTTATGAAAGGTTATCCAGTGATTTTGCAAACAACAACTCAGTCTCAACCTTAGTTTCCTAAGCTGTGAAGTAGAGTAGCAATGCCTGCCTTACAGGATTGTTGTGAGAATTAACTAAGGTGTTGTTTTCACGTAGCTACTGTAGGCCCTTAGACCTAGCTGGTGTGGATGCTCACCCAACCCATGCTCCCCTTCATTGGCTTGATGGGACTAGGTTCTGGTTCTTTTATTTCTGTCTTGTAAGGATGCAAGTTCTTTACATAAGGACTCTTTAAATACAAAGTTTTCCAAACTGCAGTTTCCGTCTGGGCTTTTTTTGGGTGGGGAGTACAGGAAGATTTGTAGATTCCATCTCTCTTCCACTTTTCTAATTAAAATCAATCTTCAGACATTGCCATATGCTGAGTTGGCTTCAGGGTTTGTTTCATTTAGAAAGGAGATGAGGATTCTGTTAAAGAGGGAATGTTTTTTCAATTACCAGTGTTGAAGGGTGTTGTGAATACTTTAAAGAACACTGTGACTTGAGTTCTTGGTCTAATAGTTCTTTGGAGGTAGATTTTGGCAAGTAATCTACTTTGCTTGAAGGAGTTCTACCTGGCTTTCTCAAACCTTGGCATATGAACCTTATGTTGCAAAGTTACTGGGAACTCGAAGATATCAGAGGAATGGCATCTTTACCACTTAACAATTTCACTTGTCCTTTCCCTCTGTGAATATTCATGGTGGCTGTGACAGGATGTGATAGCTGATTTTGCAGAGATGTCAAGATGTAACTGCACCTAAAAATATGAACAAATAGTGTTTATCAGCTCAGTTAATCTGAGATTTCTCAAGCTGTCAGGTAGTTCACAGAGCAAAGAAGTCACGGTATTGACATTGAAAGAACTTATTTATGGGAGACGTAAAGAGGGCTAGTGTTTCCTTTAGCTGTGTTTTTTTGGGGAAGGGGAGTATTGTTTGGTTGTTGTTTGAGGGGCGGGATTTATAGAGAACTGGTTACACAGATCGGTGAGGTACGGGGAATGTTTTCTTGACCTAAATTTAAGTTGGGCTGAAAGAATGGATCTTGACAATGAGGCAGCAGGAGAGACTGATCTGAGTTGGGGTGTGGGAGAAGGCTGCTGGGAGAGGCTGCAGAGTGGATGAAGGAGTCATGGGGCGGCAACAAAAGATGAGCGGAAGGCTGCCCATTGGCGGCTTCAGTGCAGGGACGGAGGCATGTCGACTTTTTTAAAAAGGATGATAGTCATTGAGAGAGGGCATTGGATCCACAGAGAGAATGAGAGGTAGAAGAAGCAGGACTCTGCTGTAGCATTTTGACTTCCGGGGCTGATGTCTAGAAGAGGGGAGGTCTGCAGTCTACCGGAAAGAGTTTAACCAGAGTCTGAGATGTAGCTGTGAACGCATACACAATGAGACATTAATGAAAGTGGTTAAAGAAATGTTGAAGTTTTGCCAAAGACTAAGGGTCAGGAAGGATATGATAGTACCGAGCACTTGTGTGAATTTTGGGCAGGATTTATAGGGTTTAGGACAGAAAATGAATGAGGGAAAATCATGCATGTGACAGTATCGTGCAGGTAATGGAAGGTGGAGAATTATACTGAGGAATGGAGGGTAGTGTTGACACCGAACACTGGAGGCCAGAAGTCAGCGATGCTGCAACCGTAGAACACATGTGACCCCAAGGAAGAGAGAAAGGAGAACCTGATGGCGCTTTAGGAGTCACCCTACTCATTAATTTTCATTGTAATTTTTGTAAGCCACTATAGGCAAATCCCTTTGGGACAGGGATGGCATCGTTCTGATTTTTTGCTAGATGACTGAAATTAATTAAATGGATTGCAAAAATTAGAAACTCAAAGTTGGGCATGTTTTATGTCCATCAGCTCAGCTCTGCCCTGTGTCAAGGCAATATTGACTGGTGACATCCTATACCTGGAAGGGAGTTAGACTCCTGCCTGCTTTCTGCTGAGAGCTCTGGCTTTTCTCCCTTTCTGATAACAGGATGGCGGAAGCCTTGAAACTCAGCAGTCACTGGCCCTGATCCTCTGGTGCTGCTCCTCTGCCCGTAGAGGCCCCTCTCTCGTCTCTGGCGTCCTGGAGGAGTTGGGAACCTGTGACCCTTTTGTAGGGTTTGGCAGCCCATCTGAGGGTTTCCCCTCAGAGACAGAGCATGTGGGGTTCTTGCAAAGGCTTGTCTCTAGGAATGTGAAGACCTTTCCGGTCTGGAAACCAGTCAGGAGTGCTGGGGAGGGGGAGGGGCAGCCCTTCAGGACTTGGGAAGGCCACTCTTTAGCAATCAGATGTAGAGTTTTATGGAACTGAGTGAGACCTTTAAAGGTGATCATTTGTGTGTGGGTGGTTTTTAAGTAGACAAACTTTTGGCCAGTACTTTGGGATCCTAAATTCTATTTTAAATTCTTCTTTTATTTGCCTTTATTTAAATACTTGCCACCTGTAATAAGTGCTTGTCTCAGGGATAGCTTGTAAAAGACATTGAGTAAATTTTTATTGAAATGGATTTGTTGACTGACTGAAAGAATGAATGAAACTAAGTGCTAAATGCCCAGACCCCAGTAAAAAAGTCAGACACTCCTCTTCCCAGCTCTGTTTACTTTTCCCTTCCCCGCTTCCCCCGTCCCCTTCAATTCCTTCACAATCTATAGGCCTTCCTTATCTCACAGAATTTCTCTAAACTTAGAACCAGGATTTCTTCCTATCTCACGTTTGTTGTGGGCAATCAGTGTCAGGGGCTTTGAAAGCGTAGCTTTTAGAAACATTCTTTCTCCTTCCGTGAGTACTTTTCTTTCCCTAGTTGAACTTTATTTATTTCTGACTAATGTAAAGCTCAGCAGTTACTGATCCACATGAACTGATGGTGTAGAATATATTATGTGTAGACATGTCGTAGAACAGTCTTTGTTTATATTTGACAGCAGCTCAGGCTTCCCAGCTTTGACAAATTCTAGAAAACATGTTTTGCCTTTTGTTGTTGTTGTTGTTGAAAAACTCAAGCTTTGCTGATGAAACAATTAACAACTACAACAATAACAAATATACTAGCCCCTCTCCGCCTACCTCTGTAAGTTGGTGAGCTTAAAGAAAGAAAAGCAAAGAGCAAAGCCAAGCGAGGTGACCTTTTCAATGTTAGAGGCTGCAAGAAAGGTTGTGTGTAATTTTGGGTTTTCTTGAAAAGCATTTAAAAACCTGTGTGTTTTTGTCTGATAAGCAAAACCCCAAAACTATATTTGGAAATTAAACATTTGTGGGAAGATTTAACATTAGGAGAGACCTTGAGCACTATATGGGGAGGGACTCAGGACGGAACAAAGTGCAGGGCACATTCCTCTTGTTTGCTGTTTTATTTAGTCAACTGTGATGTTCTTCTTTGTGTCTAATTTTGACGGTCTAGCAAGATGCGGCAATGACACTACCTGTCAGTAAATCATGGTTCTATGAGTCACATTATTTAAAAAGCAGTGGTATTTATAAATACTTCCCAAGTTCCCTACTAAATTGTAAAAGGAGTGGGATTTAGTGAGAGAGCTGTTCTCAGAGTCCTTAATATAACGTCTTTTTAAGATAATCAAGCACCATGAACAGGTCACTTTGGTGGGGTGGGAGGAGAGAGTTGGATGTAGATAAAGGCAAGAAAACATGTCTTATGAAAATATGAGAATAAATTGAACTTTAAGGAGGGATTCCATAAGGACCTGCTTAGGTGTTGAGTTAGTGGCTAATTTAGTTCCTTGCTCCTCTTTCTGGTCTGCTTTGGCTCCTGCTGTGCTTGTTAACGGCCCTAGGGCCTCCCTACCCCTGCCCCTGCTGCAAGGTGAGGTCTCAGGCACATGTCCTCCTCTGCAGCCTCTACTCGCTCTTTCTGTAACTCCCCTAGAATTCCAGCCATGGCTGTTTCCCTCTTCTAAGCTGTGAGACCGTCCTGGGCACAAGCTCCTTTGCTTCTTCAGCACCAAGCATAATTTCTGGTGCTTAACAGGCACTTGGCCGATTGAATTACTGCACAGAGGAATCAATAAATGCAGTTTATAAACACATAAGCAGCTAACCAGGCAAAATGAGGCTAATGCCAACTAGAAACACTCACAGTGGCATTTGGAGGGCAGAGGACAGAAATAAGTCTACACGGAATCACGCAGAGGGACAGCACTAGAAGGTGAGGAAGGTTTTAGGCACAGGGATACATGAGCAGAAGTACGGAAGCATCGGAGTACATGGGACAAGAGTGGCATGTTAAAAAGTTTGATGGACATACAGCAAATCTGAACCTGGGAGGAGAGGAGGGCAGGTTCCACGTCACTCTGAATGATGTGCTAAAGAGTGGGTGGAGTGGCCGAGTGGCACAGGAAATGGACTCTGATCTGGCTGGCTGGCCGGCCTGACACCGTGAACTGGCTACCTGAGCTTGGACAGATTCGTTAGCCCCTGTGTTTCTCTTTCCTCATCTGTAACTCTGGTGCTGGTGCGAAAAGATCGATGGACGAGAAAAGAGAGTGAGGCTGTGAGAACAGTAAGGAGGCCTTTTGATCAGCCAGCACCTAACATCGTACCTGCCCACAATGGGCATTCAGTAAGTAGGCGATGGAGTGAATGATCCAGGTGAGGGCCCAGGGCAGAAAACTAGGGCAGTGGCGGTGGGAAGGGACAAGGCCAGCTCGCTGCTTGCTCTCAGCTCTGAAAGAGGTTTGGATGGGAGAAGTTTGACACCTTAAAAGGTGTTATTTTTTTAACTTGTGTTTTTATCTCTCCATATTTTAACTATTAATCTAAATTGATAAAAGATGATTATAATAACATAGCTCATAAAATTGTATTATAACTTGAAGAGGAAATTTAAAAGAATAGTATGTATAAACACAATGTGGAGAAATCCTAAGAAGGAAAAACCCTTTGTACTTTATGATGCTTTGTTTGCATTGTCTTTTTGTTTGTTTGTTTTATTAAGAATATTTCCTTTTTTTTCCCACAGTTGAATACGTTCCAGGCTGTTTTGGCATCTGATGAGTCTGATACCTACGCCCTCTTTCTCTATCCTGCCAATGGCCTTCGGTTCTTTGGAACGCGCCCCAAAGAGGCCTATAATGTCCAGCTCAAGCTTCCAGCCCGGGTAGGCTTCTGCCAAGGGGACACCGACGACCCAAAGAGAGAGGGAGCATATTTCAGCTTAACTAGCACTGAACAATCTGTGAAAAATCTCTACCAGTAAGTACCATAGGCTTCAGCCCTTTTCTGTTGGGATGTATGGACCCTTAGGAGCTCCCCGAAGTTGCGTGGCCATAAGGCCATGCAATAATGTCTGGGTGGTTTCCAAGCAAGGCATCAGGTCAAAACCAGGACTAGACTAGACACTGAGAGGAGCAAGTTCACCAAATAGAAAAGGTGATTTGTTTTTCTTGCCCTTTTGGCTAAAGGTACCTGCAACAGAACTGCATGTCTGTGTGTGTTTGCCGAGCCACTGAGGCTCACTGTGGAAAACATTGCTCTTGGAACCACATAAAATGCCCAGGAACGTAACTGCCCAGACTGAAGTTTTTCAGGTTAATTATTTCACAGGAGCAGATGTTGTGAGTTCAGTCTTTTGGCTACATAACATATTAAAAGTTAAAGTAAGAGTGATGTAATTTGGGAAACAAATACACGGGCTGGTAGATTTTTAGAAGTCTCAGGCTTTCTCTATGGCTTTATCATCTGAAATCGCACTGGCTGGTTGTCCGTGGGGTCGCCAGGGCTGACTGAGCGCATTCCTCAGCCCCACGGGCGGCTTACTCCGTTCATACAACCCTGAGCCCATTTCTTCTTTGTCATTCCACATCAAGCCAGCGTAGGGGTTAGCACCTCTTGAAATTTATTAATTTCAGGGCTTTAAAAAAAGTTTTGTTTTTATTCATTTCCTGAATACCGATCTAGAAACTAGACAGAACACATATGGCTATTGAGCTTCCCTTCCTGCCTCTCAGTTTCACTCCATTATTCCTGGACACGGGAACACGTTACACGTGTGCCTGCCATCTGCTCTGTTCAGCTTCCTGCGAGCCGGCCCTACAACCAAATGTGTTACTTGAGCTAGCATTTATTGAGAGCTTACTATTTGCCAAACACTGTGCTAAACACTTTCTAGAAGCTGTCTTGATTAAAATTCACAGGAATCTTAGGAATTAAGTTATACTCTTTTCTCAATTTGACAAATGAGTTTAGGAAAGTTACGTTGACTATAATCTCAGTTACAACGTGGCAAAGCCAAAATGCAAGCACAGGGCTCAAGCTCTGAACTACTTATTTTATGCTAGATCCTGGTTTTCTTTTCCATTCTTATGATCCATGTTGGGCATCTCTAGGTCTCCACCTAGGCTGCCTTTCAGTTTAGACTCTGGAGAAAACTTAGCTCCTTGCTTTTTCTCCCTGGGTTCCACCCGACTCTTTGACCCTGGAGACCACAGAGTCTCTGCTCCTCAGATATTATGGAAAGCTCACAGGGGACCAAGCACTCGAAAGACAAAAATGTCTAAGGCACAGGCCCTGCACTAGCAACTTGCCCTCTAGTGGGGTTAACTGACAGACAGATCAACAGTTCCAGAGCATTAGATTAAGTGCTAACATCTACCCAGTGCCCAGGAGGTGGTGGGGGCCAAAAAGCCTGTAGGAAGAGCAGTTGTGCTTCCCCACCACAATCATAAACACCCCTCAGGACACACACGCACACGCACACACACACACTTACCTCCTTTCACACCTTCCTTCATTTTTATCTTTGATGCTTCCCAAAAACCTCTGAATCACTTGATGAGAGCAAAACAGTTGTGAGGCTAAAATGATTAACAGAGGGATTTTTCTTTAAGTGTAACCCATATTTAATATTAAAAAATAAAATAAATTATAAACCATGCACAATAATGTGAAGTAAAAGTAAAAATTGCCCTGGCTGGTGTGGCTCAGTGGATTGAGTGCCAGCTTGTGAACTGAAAGGTCGCTGGTTCAATTCCCGGTCAAGGGCACATGCCTGGGTTGTGGGCCAGGTCCCCAACTGGAGGCCTGTGAGAGGCAACCGGTCAATGTATCTCTTGCACATCGATGTTTCTCTTGCACATCGATGTTTCTCTCGCACATCGATGTTTCTCTCCCTCTTTTTCTCCCTCCTCCCCTCTCTCTAAAAATAAATAAATAAAATATTTAAAAACAAGTAAAAATTGCCCAGTATTACTACTTTAAGTGATAGCTAGTGCTAATAGTCCTTCTTGAATTTTAGGTATATGTAAAACATTTTAAAAGCCAATGCTTTTGCTATACATGGGGTATTTCCCCACTTATCACTGTCTTATAAACCTCTTTCAGTACATATTCAGTAATATCTGTTTATATTATCATTTTAAGGCTATAAAACATGGCAATATATATCCTGTATTATTCAGACAACTTATCATTTTAAGGCTATAAAACATGGCAATATATATCCTGTATTATTCAGACAACTTATCATTTTAAGGCTATAAAACATGGCAATATATATTCTGTATTATTCAGACAACTCATCAATGAACATTTAATCTCTTTATGGTTTTTCCTTTTATAAATATCATTGCAGTAAACAGCATAATATACAGAGTGGGGCAAAAGTAGATTTACAGTTGTATGTGAAACACAGAGTTTATTTATTTTCATATTATTTTTATTATCATACAAGCAAGTGTAAACCTACTTTTGCCTCACCCTGTACATTGCTCAGATTCTCATTTCTCTTAAAAGTAGAATTGCTGAGAAAGGCTGTATTAAGCTTCACATTTTGATGTGTATTAACATATTGCCCTTCAGAAACTTGGCACCAACTTATATCTTCACCGGGAATGTGGGGCAGTGATCGACAATGTCTGTTCCCTACAAGTTTCCATCTTGTATAATATTTGTGAACTTGATAGGTATAAAATGTTCATATTTTCACTCTAATTTCTTTGATTACTAGTAAATCTGAAGATGTTTTCATACGATTAGTAGCCATTTATCTGTCTTTTTTGTGACTTATCTGTCCATATCCTTAGCTATTTTCTGTTGGAGTGTTTACAAAGAACTCTAAAATAAGAAAAAATGAGGTTAAGATCTCAGTCCTTGTATGTGCTATGAGTATTTTGATCCACTTGTTCATCTTTAAAGTTATTCATGACCTAGAAGTTCAACTTATATTGAGGGTTGTCAAAGTTATTGGTCTTTTCCTTTATTATTTCAGGTCTTGGTGTTATTCCCAGAAAGGTCTTCTCTACCTCCAAATTATAGAAATGTTCCTCAATTAAATCATCTATTTTATATTTCATTATTTAAATTTTCAAAAATATAGAAAAATGGAGAGTGGCTAAATGAACACCCAAATGCTTGTAACATAGATTCAAGTTGTTGACACTTTGCCATATTCATCAGTTCTTTTTTCTTTTTTGCTTAAGTGTTTTAAAGTCACACACATCATGCCATCCCCTCCTAAACACTTCGGCATACATCTCTAAAGAATTAAGTTACTTCTCTAGTCAGTGGAATCTCTGTCTTCCTCAATCTTATTTCATCATTATAAACTCAAAGGTCATGAATTATATCATTCATAGCGTGTTTGTCATAAATCTGAAAATTTAAATACGAATGCAGACATTGCATTTTTGAGATTGCACTCTTCTGTTTCCTGGCAGACAGTAGTTGCTAAGTACTTATTATGTACAGGGCCCCATGCTAGGCATTTTATGTGATTTTCTAACTTAACCCTCCTAACAACCCCAGGGAGGATGACACTGTCACCTCATTTTGTAGTCTTGTTTTTCCTTTCTAGGAAATAAATTCTTTCTATCACTAAGCTTTCCAAAAGGCCTTGGATGTTAGGATAAACTCAAATTGGTTACTTTCCCACCATACACAGTGACAAAAGCCAAGATAGTGATTTATATTTACCTAGGAGATTATTTTATTTAGCTTTTATCTGTCATAATTTGTATTTTTCCACTTTTTGAAGCTTTTATAGTTTTTTTGTTTCTAACATCAAGCAGAAATTTCACAGTTGTAACACCTCTGATGTCATAAACTCAGTGTCCTGAGATCCTCAGGGTTCTCTCTTATCTTCTGCAGTGTTCCTTATTTGCTTGCCAAGAAACACCGACATTAATTCTCAGAACTTACAACAATACATAGCATATTGCACAAAGAATCACAGTTTTGCCTTTTATATTCCTGTTTCCCTAAGTTAATTACAATAGCAGCAGCAGCAACCACCACTATAACAATAACACACACACAGAGCAGGAGAGATCAGGTAGAGATGGGGGATGGAGAGTGAAAGAGATTTGTTCTCAGAATTGTATGGAAATATTATTGCTGTAGAAACACATATGTGTATGATGAGTACCTCCCCAATGAGTGAAGTTCTCTTGTCATTATATGAGTCAATGAATTCTTTACTAACTTACTA
This sequence comes from Trachops cirrhosus, assembly GCA_028533065.1. NCBI lineage: Eukaryota > Metazoa > Chordata > Mammalia > Chiroptera > Phyllostomidae > Trachops > Trachops cirrhosus. Next base: position 159,752,308 of record CM052538.1, on the reverse strand, counting down.
GTTCATTAACTCTTATTCCTCATTGACTGACTTTTGAGGAAATCCCATAGCGTGGGAAGCTCTGAGTCTGGTATTTTGTACGTACACCAGAGGAATACACAGACTGGTGTATTCAAGCTTGCCAGACTCTTGTTTGTTCGAGTTTTTCCTTATTTTTAGAAATCTTATATACATTTGTTCTCTTCTGAATGTATCATTGGCTTTAAAATAAATGATCCTTGGGATGTTTGGGAGACTGAATAACTCATGTTCTTTTCTAGTAGAGTGAGCTCTTGATTTCCAGATATTTCTGAATACTTCTTAGCTATGACCCATGGCATTTTTATTAAACTATTCTCTTATTTCCCCCTTAACTTTGTTCTGCACTTGCTCAACATTTTAGACTTGCGCACTTGTATTTCTTTGAATTTTTTTTACATTGAATCACCATTCCCTGTGAATTAGTTAATTTAGCAATCCATATGACTAAACAGTGAAATGTCTTTAACATTCTGTAGAGTAATGATAATTTAGGTGCTGATTATAGTGTATTGGTTTTTGGACATAAATAATTACTATTTTATAATAATATAAAGCCCAAGTATAAGCATGGGTTCTGATGCTCGTGTTGAGTCCAAGCTCTGTCAATTATTAAGATTAGTTAGCCTCTTGAAACCTATTTTCTCCTCTGTAAAACTGGGCATGATAACCGCCTCTGCCCTGCAGATTGTATTGAAGAATGTTAAGCACTTGGCACATAACGAACTCTTTTTTTTTTTTTTTTTTTTTTTTTAAATATATTTTATT
>CM052538.1:159730451-159751022 GCA_028533065.1 Trachops cirrhosus | reverse complement strand
TCACCCGGCCGAACTCCGCCCCTCCTACCGGTCTGGATGAAAGTGTCTATTTTTAAATCCTTGGTTGTCCGACTTCCATAAACTTCAATTTTCTGTCAGTTCTGGTTGTTATTTTGTTTCTATATCCTTGTTGTCCCCATCTTGGTTGTGCGAGGAGGCACAGTGCGTCTACCTATGCCTCCATCTTGGCCGGAAGTCACATAACGAACTCTTAAAAGCATGTAGTAGTCATTATAATTTAAGTGTTTGGCAAAAGTTTTTCAGCATACGTTTTCTTAGAAGTAGAAAGAAGATAAAATACTCCCACATTCCCTCTTTGTTTTCAATCAGCCAGATTTTAGATAAAACGTGGATTGTAGATTATAACTTGATAGTCTAGCATTCTGTGAAACACAGCCTTTGAAAGTGAATTGTTTATATCAAAATTTCAGTATAGTCCTTTTAGTTAACATGTAAGTCTCATTTTATTTTCTGCACCATTGAAAACTCTGAATCTGATCTTAATATTTTTTCAGTTTTAAAATAAATTGCTCACCTTTGTAGGAGGGTGGGTGAGTGGCCATTTCTGTTACCACGTTCTGTTCCTTTTTGTTTAGACACAGCAACCTGGGGATCCCTGGAGTGTGGGCCTTTCACATCGGCAGCACCTCCCCTTTGGACAATGTCAGACCCGCAACAGTTGGAAGAGTCCTCTCCAATGCCCGCTCTTCAGCGTCCCTGCAACAGCCCTTCAGCCACGCTTCAGCCCTGGAAGGCAAGTACAGTGAGGACAGTTTGGGTTGTTATGGTGAGCATGAGGAGGAGGTCGAATCCCCCTGAGTGAACCAGAGGAGGTGTTGAAAGGCCACAGTAGTATCAGTGTTTCCTTCCACTCAAAAGCTGATGCAAGGCTTGTAGGACATGGTATCTCTGCTCCAAACTCCAACTTGGCCTCCCTTTGGCATTCTGCACCTAGAAATATGCCATTCTCCCCTGAAAGAGAATCTGCCACCTTGGACCCCCAAACCAAAGAGGGCAGGCATGTGAAGGAGATAGATGCCCCAGATATAAGAGGCCCAGTCAAGTCTTCTAAATAGCCAGGGACTAGTGGCCTGGCTCAATCAGAGGTAGAAGGAAATTCACTGAGTCCTTCCCAGGGAGCTCCACCTCCCTACCTTGAAAACAGAAGTATCTGGCCCGACCCAGACAGAGGGGCGCTGCCTTCAGAAAGGCATGTCCCTCTAGCCCATCCTGAACAAGAGGTAGTTCTGCCCGAGTACGCCATTCCAGGTCACATGACACCACGGGCTCAAGGGCGGCACGTGGAAGGGGTGGAAGACGGCAACAGTTCCAACACGGGGGGTAAGTGGGTCACAGGACTGGGTGCTAAGATTCCATTTTTAAAAGCTGGTTTTGCAGGCAGTCATGATTTTCTCTCAAGCGAGTACGTGGAAAGTTTAGCAAAAAGAAGATTGGAACTGATTTTTGAAAGCATGTTTCAGGAGATAGAATATCTCTCCTTTGCCAAATACATCTTGGCAGACAAATTCTGTTTGGAATCTCTTGACGATTAATAATGTTTTTAAAAAATGGGCCTCATGAAGTGAGCGGGAAAGGACTGGTTTGCTTGTGCCAGCTACGCTCTCAAGTGTAATGAAGTATTTCAGTTGGAAAGTTCAGCAAAGGTGAAACATTCTGGGGCTTCATGCACATGACAGTGATGGGGGGCAGAAGACTTTAGTTTTGAGTGGCTAACGTTCCAGATTTTTACTCTGTTATGGGACAACTCTTGTGCTCCCCTTGGTCAGAGCTACTTGGTGGGGTATGGGAAAGGAGGCCCGCGGGGAAAGAAAATTAATAACCACCTGTATCTTGTCATTTCTGGTTCATGGCTGTGCAGCTGTGGTATTCCCCTCCCTGGAGCCTTGTGCTCATTTCATGACTCACTGACCAGGGTGAGGAGCCAGGAGAGAAATGCCGGGCAGAGGCAGTGGTTAATGAACATAGACATGGAGCCCATGTCGCCTTCTTGTCCTAGTTGAGACTTGTCATGTCAGCTCTTTCTTCCCAGGCAGGGATGTAAACATGTGAGTGGGGGACTGACCACAGAGTCATTCCATTTGTCCCAGGGCCGGCTCATCTGACCTCTAACAGGAGGAAAGAGGTCAGAGGGGAAGGCATTCTTCAGGACCTTTTTTTCTTTCTTTTTCTGTTTCCCATCCCTTTTGTGAGAAAAGAAAAAAGGGTCTTCTGGGTTCTCCTGTGGTATTAAAGGTGCTTGAAGAAGTGTTTATTTCGGGGGGAAGAAACTATTTTGTGACATTGTGTAACGATTAGAAGGTGAGTGTTGGTGTCAGACTTAGGTTGAATCCTGGCCGCCACACTCCTTGCTGGCAATTTACGCAACCGCCAAGCCTCTGCTTGCTCCTAAATTTGTTAAGAGGATTAAATGAGATAATGAAGTTCTCAGATTAGTGTTGTACCAGTTGGTTCTTCATAAATGGTGGCTGCTATTGCTAATTATAGAAAACTTACAGCAGCAGGAATGAGGTGAGGGGTGAGTAGAGAATAAAGAATGGGCTGATTAAATGGCTGGGCCTTAATTTGTGCCTAAGGGCTGCATTTCTGTTAAGTTGAAGATGTGAATTTTATTGGAAGGCTTCATTCCTCCTTGACAATTTCCTGACTTTTCAACATAAGTTCCATATATCTAAAGAAAATTTAAAGCTAAGTATCAAAGAGTTTTAGCAAAGGAATTTTGAGGAGAAGATGTATTTCTAAATGGTGTTTTCACTTGTGATTCCCTGCCCTGGGAAGAGGTTGGGTTTCTGAGAGAGTGAAGAGGAAGGGGCCGCACCCCCGCTTCGGGCTGGGAGAGGCTGAGATTGCTGGAGTCGCGGTGGAGGAGGTTTAGGGAACTGGCCTGGAGAACAGAGGCGCAGCCGTGACCCTCCTGGGGCATGAACTGTGATATTTGTCGGCTGCTGGATGGCATCTGCTACTGACATCTTGGAAATGGCAAGATGTGTATGAAAAGGCTGGTAAATACACTGGGACATTTAGAAAAAACAGCTAACTAGAATTTTTTGAAACTTGGAGGAAAAATCAGCAACCACTCTGTTAGAGAGAAGAGAGGGAAACCTTGAAAGCAGAGAGGGAAAATAGGTGAGCCCCTGTCTGCACCTCAGGTTTTAGGAAGACTGCGTGAAGTATAGAACCATGCAGTTGTGAGGCACATTTGGGGGTGGGGGAATCAGTGAACTTTTTTCCCAGATGGAACACTCGCGCCCCAGAGATCCAGCGGGCAAAAGTGGACTTCCCCTGGAAAAGCTGGTGCATCAGGGTAGCAGCGACACAGAACATGCCTGCTCACCTCCCGGCCATGACCCATCCTGCCTGGCTTTTTCTACAGATGGAGTGAAAGAGTGTGGATTTTGGTGCGAGGTGGACTTAATCTTAAGCTTGATTCCCAGCTCTGCTGTGTGGTTTGGGGTAAGACATGTGATCTGTTGGGCACCATTTTCCTCGGTTCCAAAATGGAAAAGTTGTAAACCTCATCAAGTTGCTGTGAGCATTGAAACTGGGCATCGGAGGCACCTTGCCCAGTGAATTTTAGTTTCTCCTTTAAGTTTCATAGTCGTCATCTTGCTAAACAAGAAATTAAGTTAAGATTTTGTTAAAGTCCCCCTTGAATATCTTTCTTTTCTCTTTTTGTTTTAATTTTCTTCCCTTAGGGACTCTTTTTATAGACTTGTCTTTTTGTTGAGAAATCTAGATTCTTTTTACATCATGTCTACACCAGGCAAGAATGTCCCAGTCACAAGCTAGTTCTGGCCTCAAGTATGTTATTTGCTTTCTTCTGTTTTCATAGCCACAGACAGCAATAAAATGAGTGTGCAAGCATCCTCTGAGGGGGCTTGTTTCTGCAGGGAGTTCTAGGAGCTTGTTGTCAAACCAAAAAGTTTCCTGAGCACCTGCCATGTGCCGTTTCTGACGGAGGCACTAGTGGGCGTTTTTGCTGGCGTGTATGGAGTGCCCCCCGGGGCTCGAAGAGGGAATGTTGCTGTAGACTGTGCTATCCCAGTCAGTCCTCGGGATTGCCCTGTGAGGTGGATGCCATTCTCCCTCCTATCGTACACAGGAGCAAAGTGAGGCCTGGAGATACTAAGCGACAGGTCTGGGTAAGAGGCAGATCGGGACGACATGGACGTAAGCTGAGAGGTAATGCAGTGAAGTCAGGGAAGTCATTGTGAAGGAGGAGGGGCTTGGGCCAGGCGTTCAGGTCAGAGCCTGATGTTAGAGAAGGAAAAAGTGGTCAAAGAGGTGATTAGAATGGAGGTATGGAGGTGAACAAGGAGAGAGAGAGAGAGAGGACGGGATGGGCGTGTGAGAGGAGCTGCCAGTGCGGGCTACAGTTGACTAGGACAGGGACTGTCTGTATGTGGGGAGCAGAAATGACAGGGGTCTTAGACATTCTTCAACCGGCTGAAGTGGTGCTATGAGGATCTAACCTCAGTCTGCATGATGAATTAGAAAGGAGAAAGGACATCTGGCTTTCAGAAAGCTCAGGTATTCACGCTCCATTGAGGGAACCATCTTGGTTCTCCTTAGCTCACAGGTGGCAAACACAAGGCCCGCGGGCCAAATCCAGCCCTCCACCTTATTTTATCCGGCCCAGCACCTTGTTTCTACCTGGTGGCAGCACTGAGCTCTCACTTAACTGTTAAGGAGTAGTTACATTGAGACAGTCCTAACATTATATTTGGCCCTTTGAAGGCAACCGCAAGGCTGATGTGCCCCTGGTGAAAATGAGTTTGACACCCCTGCCTTAGAAGGTAGTCATGCTGGGAAAGCCCAGGCGTGAACAGATTTCCCTGTGGCTTTCAGTCCAGCTGCACGTGTGGCCTTGGGGAAGGCGGCAGGGATGCTGCTCGTGCAGCTTCTACCCTGGAATGAGGTGGAGTAGGCTCTGCTGCCCGTCCAGGTTTCCAGGCAGGAAGGCCCTCTCTGGGGGCACCTCTAGGTTACTGTGGGTCTATGAGAACCAGCACGGGAGAGCCTGCTGGTGTCATGACCATGGCTATAAACCCCCTGCCCCAGCCAGGGCCCTAATAACTGTTTACCCAAACAGCATCGTTATGCAACAAACGCATACATCAAAAATAAACAAACATGTAAGATGGAGGAAAAGGCATACCGCTGTTTTTTGTTATATATTTGGATGGGTTTTTGTTACTAGTCTATCATTCTGGGAGGTGGGGAAACTTAGCAAACTTGGTATTGCAGTGGAAATGTGGGTCCTTTCTCTGGAAGTAGGAGTAAAACTTGTGCATCAGTAGCCACTCCAGCTGCCTGGGGCAGCCCCATGCAGGAAGCACTCCATCCCCCTTATATCTCACAATGCACTCGGTCTCTGCCTTGGGGCCTGGTCGCCTCCCACGGGGCTGACCCAGAGCTCTGAGTGAAGGAGGGCAGGCCCGGGGCTGAAGACAAGTGCTTAAGGGTTTCTAGAAAAATGAAAATTGAAGGATGCATCAGAGCAGGTGCAGAGAAGTTTTCCATTTTTGAGAAGAAAAAAAACCCAATTAAGGACAAGGGTCAAGTTCTTTGGCAGTGCCTTTGCTTTTCTTTTTCCTCTTATGTATCTTCACCCTATTTTTTTTTCTATTAAGGATATGTGAAAAGTAAAAAAACATTCAATGGAAAAAAGAAATGAGGTTTAAAAATCCTCTTAAGATTCCTTGAGCAATTACCTACCCTCACCTAACAAAGCCTTTGCAGACTGAGTTCATTCAAACCTGGCCAGCCTCCGCCCTCCCGCTGATGCTGGCAGACCTGTCATTTTGACTCCATGACAGTAGCTCCCTGGCAGAAAGTGGGGTCCCCAGCGGGTCTGGAAGATAGCCTGCCCTGTGGGTAAATTCAGCAGAGAGGAAGTTGTGGAATAAAAACTGTTTCTCGAAGTGTGGGCTCTAGTCCACTTGCATCTAATTCAACTGGGGCCCTTGTTTAAAATTTCCACACTGGGCCTCTAGCTTCTGAACCAGAATCTGCATATTTAAACCAGGTTCCATGGTGATTCTGAAGCCCACCACGCTTGAGTACTACCGGTCTAATGGAAAGAGCATGGGGTTCAGAGCCAGAAGATCATGTAATTTCTATGGAGCTCAGTTTTCTTATCTGCAAAATGGCAATAATATATCCTTACCAGAATAGGAAGTGTGTGTAAAAGTACATCAAAACTATGATGTAAAAGGGCATATAAATAACCACTAGAAAAAAATATGCCACTTTGTTTTTGGAGATGCTCACTGCACTCTCATCCAGTTGGGATCCAGGCACAAATTCCACACCTTCAAGTAGTTCAGCATCTTTGAAACTCCCTGCAATTCCCATAGAAAGCTGAGAAGTTTTGGATGGGTTTTTGTTACTAGTCTATCATTCTGGGAGTCTATCAAAACATTGGCCAGAAGTTTGACTTTTCTTGCCCTGGATAGACAGCCACATGCACATGGGATCACATTTCTAGGTCCAGATCTCACTCTTAGTCAGGGAAGGCTCCTGGCCTCTGTACCCCTGGATTACCTCCACTAAAGGGTCTTCGTGTTGCTTGTTTGTGCCCCTAGGCCTAAGTGGGCCCTAAGCACTGACATCCCTTTCTCAGCTGGCCAGGAATGAATGGGAGAGCATTCTCTGAAATCCCACCCACCCCTGGAGCTGCTAATTGGTCAGATGAAATCCATTATCTACATTAATGAGCATTCTCTAGTTCAGATTTGGAAAGTTTGCAAATATCCTGAACACCTGTCATCAGTGGGGCGTGGCGGAGGTGCAGATTCCTGGGATCCACCCACACGGTCTGAGTTGGTAGGCCTGAGGCCTTGGTAGCTTGCACTTTTACCAGGTATCCAAGTGATTCTGATGCAATGCAGAATCCACAGGGACAAATGCAGGGCTCCCTCTGATTTGGCTGAATAGTGGCCTGCTGAGGGGATAAGTCCTTGTTAGAGCTGGTTTGGAATTTTCCTGCCTGAAAGATGTGGCTACAGCTGATCCTCAACAAACGAGCTCCTCTGCAGCCTCCCGGTCCCAGTCAGTGGAGTCTCCAACCTTCCAGCTTCCCTCGCCAAGGCTTGAACGTCACCGTGCACTCCTCTTTCTCTCCTCTCCCTCCCCTGTCTTCCCTCTCTGCCACCACTGTCTCTCCTTTCTCTTTCTTTCTCCTTCTCTCATTCTCTCCTCTCTCCTCTCCTTTTTCTCTCTTCCCACTCTCCTCTCACCCCCCTCCATTTTCTTCTCTCCCCCCACTCCACTCCCTCCAACAGCAAACCCCACCAACTCCACCTTGAAATATTCCAGGCCTGGCCCCTTCTCCTCCCACCAGCACTTCCTGCTACCATGGCACTGGCTCGTTCCTGAGGTGCCTAGAGGTCCTCAGAGAGCGGTTCGGTTACCTCTCTGCCTTCTCTCTGTCCTCCTGCAGGCCCCACTTGCCAGACAGACCAGCTGTCCCTGCCTCCCCTGTACTCCTCTCCTCAGACCTCTGCCCGAAGGCCACCTTGTCCTGATGCCCCAAGTGTGCAAGTTCACCTCCCCTGTCTTCTCCTTCCCGGAGTTAAGTGTCTGCACAGCTCTTGACACAGTCCTCCATAAAGGTAGCTTACCTGTCCAGTGGCTCCTGCCTAGAGGACTGTAAGCTTCAGGACAGGAATAAATTGTCTTTTGTTCCCTGCTGTCGCCCCAGTCCCTAGACCGCAGTGGGCCCATAGTGAGTGTTCAATAAATATTTGTTGAATATTGAATGCATGAAGGAAAATTGCCACAAGCATGTACCTTTCACCTAACAAGCCAACACTAAGTATAAGTGAGCACATCTGTGCATGAAGGCAGGCGGACGTGGAAAAGGGGCCCCAAAAGGGAGCCTTTTGTCCCCCCTGATTAGGTGCGAACCTACCTCCATGCCCTGGTGTGGCTGTCCTGGGGCTGGAGACCTGAGCTTGTGTTCCTGGCTGAGTCAGTTCCACCCTAAGAATGCAATATTTCACACACACATGAAAACCAGTTTTAAAAAGATCCCAAGGCCAGCTTAGCAATAACTAATTGAACCCATAGTTTGTCTCAGAATAGCCTTCCATGGGAGAGTAACCACTATTTTTTGTTGTTAGACAAATGTAGTCTGCATGCCAGTCAGCTTAAACTTGCGCACAATTGCATTTGTAAGTTGCTGGCTGCTCCACTGTGCCTCCCTTGTCACCCATATGGAAGCCATGCCCATACCTAGTCCTTTAGTGAGATTCACCTAATTCTCCGTGACTGCGGTCCTCCTCCGCCCCAGGTCTCTGTTTCATAACCCACTCTTAGAGTGGGAATTTCGTTAGAGAACAAGTCTTCACAAGGTAACAATGGAGGGAATATACTGGGGTGGCCATTACGTTTTTCCGTACTGTGGCTCTAGTAGTGTCTGGTTGTCTTTAACTTCGTTCAAAACAATTTTGTTAGATTGTATTGTGACAGCTGTCATATCAACGTGCATTAAAAAAAACTTATCAAAATTGGTGAATTTTTGTACAGACATCTTAATATTGAAGATGGAAGAAAATACGCAATTTTTGGCATATTATGCTTTATGATTTCGAGAAAGGTAAAAACGCAACTGGAATGCAAAGAAAAAAATTGTGCAGTGTATGGAGAAGGTGCTGTGACTAACTGAATGTGTCAGAAGTGGTTTGTGAAGTTTCTTGGTACTATTGACATTTTGGCCAAATAATTTTTTGCTGTGGGTCTGTCTTATGCACTGGAAGATGTTTAGCAGCACCCCTGGCCTCTACCCATTAGAAGCCAATAGTGGGAGATAGCCAACATCCTCAAAATATCCAAATCAATAATTATTGGTGAAAATGAAAAATGTGTCTTTTATGAAAACAACCATATGGACATTTTGGCCAACTCAATAATACAAATCCAATGTTTCCTTAATTTGAGACAGAACAGTGTTAGTGTTTGGTTTTGTTTTTACCCGAATTTACCGGTGTAAGATTGCTTTTTTTACTTTGGTGCTCAGAAGTATATTAATAAAAAAACATTGAGATGTGAGAAGAGGATGTCATCCTGATTTTAAGGATGAGGAAACGGACAGATACTACATTTTTGTAGTTTCTGCAGAGCCACCTAAGCTATGGTGGTGGTCAAGTTCAAGCTTGGGACCCCCTGCCCCTGCCCCCACCCTCTGCCCTTGTGTTCTAGAGGAGAGTCCTGAGGGCGGCCAGGCCCTGAGCACACTCACAAGCCTGCCAGTACCTCCAGGTGCCACTTCTTTGCACTTAGATGTGACTTTGAGCTGGAGAAAACTGAGACTTTGACATACCCAAGTTACATTCATGTCTTTTTACTTAAACTGGTCCCCCCGACCCTGCTCCTTCTTAAACCAAAGGTAGACAGTGATAAGATAGCATTCCTCACGGGGTTCTTATAATATTCATCATTATCCATTCTGTTTTGAATTTTTGTCACTTTTCTGTTTTAAAAAATGTTCAGGATTATGTCTCATTTTCTATGTTTATCAAACTGGAATTTCTCAGCTCTGTCAGCAAGGCCCTGTCCCAAGTCATGAGTCACCAGCTTCATTCCCACCATGCTCCCGGTCAGATGTTCCATTTGACTCCAATTGACCTGTCCCGCCGACCCCTCAGCTTGCTGCTTTGTCAAGAATCTCTAAACAGCACGTCAGTGCTGTCCAAACGTTAACGCTGCAGTTGCTGCCCTCCCTTCCCCTCACCTGTGCTTTTTCCTAGAGCGCAATGATATCCATCTGGGTAATCTCTGCTGTATTCTGCCACCGAGCCTGGTTTATGTCTCCAACCTTCCTTGTTGAAAAGCCTCTGCTGACTAACCGCAGACACCTGACCAGATCCTTAACCTAGTTCTCACGGTGCATGGACTTGGGTTCCACCGGAGGGGTGATAGAGGGCGGTTGTGAGGAATCTGGAGCCAGGTTTCCTGGGTCAAATCGCAGCTTGGCCACCTCCTGCCTGTGTGACTTCAGGAAAGTCACTTTAACCTGTACCTCAGCCTATTCATCTATAAAACAGGGATCAAACTGGCCCCTGGCTGTATGGATATTAAGAGTGAAAGTTCACAGGATAGTGTGTGGCATATACACGTGCTATTTCAGTGTTCACTTGTTTTTCCTTGCTGATCGTCTTTATGGGGGCTGTATCGTGTCCTGTGTGGTGCTACATCTTCCCCCTATTGGTTTCTTTGTTTCTCTTCTTTCCTGGAATACTGGCTAAATAGGGATTTTTCATTATCTTCTTTACCCTCTCATTTCCTCCTTTTCAGACCTAGACCTGGGGCACAGCTCCCACCTAGTTTTTCCTAAGGTAGGGTGCCTGTCTTCCTCGGCAGCTGGCTCCTCACAGCAGCGTCAGAGTCTAGAACTAGTGTTCTGTGCCATTCCTGTTGGTCAGCCTGCTTCTGGGGTCTCCACCCAGCTCTAGCTCCTAGGGATACAGAGGCAGAGGGGTACACAGCCCTTTGCCTCCTGGTGGCTATGCTTAGGATTGGCACTGTCCCCAGTGTCAGGAGAAAGCCCTCGCTTGCCCATCAGTGCCTGCCCCAGCCACATCCCACCCACTTAGCCATTTCCTCTATGATCACTGCTGTGTGCTCCAATTCCTCTGTTTCTTGGTAGCCCAAGTGGCCCTCTTTCTTTTTCTTTTTTCTTTTTCCTAAGTGGGAGATGGAAGGAACTGGAGCAGTGCTTTCTCCCAGGGCTACTATGGCTTCCTGGAAGAGCTGTGATGGTGGCCAGGCTCTGGACCGATGCCTGGGGGTCCTCCTTGTGCCGCACCCACCATAGGAGCCCTTGCAAAGGCACAGGACAAAAAACGGCGGGGTTAATTCTCTGCCCTTTTCCCCTCCCCAGCCAGGGTCTCTCCTCTCTCTTCCCTTAAAGGGGATTGAGAGGGGGTGTTCTTTAAGGTCCTTCTCTCAGAAAAAAAAATATTTTTCTGGGTAGTGAGATAAGCTATAGGTTATTCTCTTTAAGTTCAGGGTCACCTAAAAGAAGGAAAAATAAGTGGTTAGACATAAAATGCCATTGTTTCTTTTGTCTTCTTCTCAGGGGATCATTACTATCAGGTTGAACCAAAATTGCTGATCTTTGGCCAGTTTCAACCCACAAGATGGCAGTTTTGTACAGTTCAGCCAGCCTAACACGTTCTCACTGGTCGGCACTCAAAGCAGGGTGGGCAGCTCATCCTAGTTCACCAACTTGGCAGTGAGACCAGATGGGAGCAGTTAGCAGTTGTTCTTGCCGCAAAGACCAAGCAAGTTAATTCCCCTGGGTTGAATGTTATTCCTGTCTCTTAAACATCAAAACCCCATGTGTTTATTATTGCACAATCTAAACTGATTTCATGGAGCGGGTGTGGCATCTATGATGAAGGCTGAAGCCAGCAGCATTGATGATGCTGGAATTGCATAGTCCTTTTTAACGCAAATTTGTTTTCCTTTCTGGTCTTCGTGCGTGAAGCGTCCAACAAGGAGACCTGTGAACACAACCACAGACAGTGCTCCCGACATGCCTTCTGCACTGACTACACCGCAGGCTTCTGCTGCCACTGCCAGTCCAGCTTTTTCGGAAATGGGAAGCACTGTCTGCCGGCAGGTGAGGCGTGCTGGCTCAAGGGGCTGGGGCTGCTCTGTGTGTGTTTCTGCCGCTGGCTTGTTTCTAGCTGCCACTGTGAGCTCCGCTTATAGACCTTGTGTCTCTGCTACTTGAATCAAAGCCCTAGCCACTTGCAGGTGCTCGATAAATGTTTGAGGAATGAACACGTTTGGGCTAATTTCCCAATTTGAGGATTAACCAGCCATGTTTCTTCCTTTCTGCCAGCTCATTAGAGTCAAACTAGAAGGGAGAGAGGGAGGATGGGAGAAAAGAGGTTGAAGACAGGTGCACCTTGTACTTAGATGGGTAATTGTTTGGTTAGAGAATCATGAAAATGGCTAAAGATTGAGTTTTGGGGGTTGCAGTGGAATTATTTTTTTCAGCGGACCATTCCCAGCGTGGGCCATTGTCAAGGTTGACTGGATTTGCTGTTTTTCAGGGGCACCTCTTCGAGTCAATGGGAAAGTGGGTGGCCACCTCCTCGTGGACCGTACGCCTGTGTCCTTCACTGACGTGGACCTGCATGCTTACATTGTGAGCAATGACGGCAGAGCCTACACGGCCATCAGTCACATCCCACAGCCCGCGGCCCAGGCCCTTCTCCCCCTCACGCCAATCGGAGGCCTGTTTGGCTGGCTCTTTGCTTTGGAGAAACCAGGCTGGAAGAACGGCTTCAGCCTCACAGGTGAGCAGGGCCTCTGAGAGCGCTGACAGTCACCATTCGTCTGGTGGCATTGCTCCTTGGATCTTCATTCAGTGAGAGAGGATTTACGTTTTTCAGTGGTTCAGAGCCACAGGCGTGTACTTTTCTGTCTGGAGGTAGTTGGGGGTGGTTAGGCCTTGCAGGGCTGTTTTTTTAAAGATGGTGATTTCTTCAAAATGACATCTGCTCCGATTTCTTTGTTTCCTGGTAGCACAAAAGGCCCTCGTGTTTTAATGGGCAGAATAAATGGGAGATGGAAGGAACCGCTGGAGCATTGAGCTACCCTGGTCCACTGTGGCTTCCTCCAAGTTGTCCTGACAAATAGCATGATTCCATTCGGGGCATTTGTGCCTTCTCATGCCAATTTGTTGGAGCTTGTTTGTCAGACTTTGTTTAAATGAGTTGTTCTGTACAGATCTGTCCAGCTGGGATGCACAACTGGTAACGATAGGGCACCTGGAGAAGACTGGGTGTCGTGGGAAAGGGTGTGCCTTTCCTCTTCTCCCGCCCGCACCACTCTGGCCTGTGAGAGGACAGAGCAGTGCTGGTCAGATGTCATCCAGCACACACATCACCGGGGCTCCTTGTGAAAATGCTGAGTCTCACTCAGTAACCCGGGGTGGGTTCTGCGATTCTGTTTTCTTAGCAAGCTCCTGGCAGATGCTCATGCTGGTGTAAGAACCACCCTCCGATAGCAAGAGTGTAGAGGGTAATTTTGGGCTTCTCACTTCCCCACTTGAAAAAGCTTCTTTTCTAGTAAATTTATCCTATTGCACATAAAATGCTGGGAGAAGAGTTCTTCCCCACCTCCAGCTATAGAGCTCAACAGCTGTAGTAGGGTCTTGCTCTTAATCAAGGTTTGAATAAAACCTTGAGTCAAAAGTAGATGAGTAAAATAAAGTGTACCCAGTTACATTTGAATTTCAGATGAACAATACACAATTTGAATAGTTTAGTATAAGCATGCCCTACATATTATAGGGGACATGCTTATACAAAAAAAATCATTATTTATCTGAAATTTAAATGTAACAGGGTATCCTGTTTTTGTTTGTCTGTTTTTGCTAAGTCTGGCACTGTTTGGAAAGAGAAAGGTCAATGATGTCCCCAGGAGTTTATTTCTTACAGAAAACAAGCTCCTACAAAGAGAAATGGTGTGAGGTGTGGCAGGAAAAACCACACTGTAATAGAAAACTTGAGAAACTGATTTAACTGACAGCTGGCATCACTTAGTCTTGGATATCAGATGCTCTCCTTCGGCACCATCTCCATCAGCAGTAGGAAATGGGAGGTGGATGTACACACGGGTAATTATTACTAGAAGATGCAAGGCCTCTTTTTATCCCTGTACCGATTTCCCCCCCTCTAGGTGCTACATTTATCCATGAAATGGAAGTTACTTTCTACCCAGGAAAGGAGAGGGTTCGAATCACTCAGACTGCTGAGGGGCTTGACCCAGAGAACTATCTGAACGTTAAGACCAACATTCAAGGCCAGGTGCCTTACATCCCAGCAAATTTCACAGCCCACATAGCTCCCTACAAGGAGCTTTATCACTACTCAGACTCAGGTATGTGTAACCAGTCTTCACATCTGTAAAATGGGAATAGTACGTATCTCCCAAGATGGTTATGAGGATTAAATGTTACTACATAGAATGTCCTTAGACTAATCTGTGGCACATAAAATAAGCTAAATATAGTTTTTATTTTTGTTGTTAATATCAAATATATATATAGTGTAAATGAGCAGAGTACAAGCTGCTGCACACAAGAATCTTAATGTTCCTACCCAATGCTTTCAAATAATGATGGTGATGATGATGATGATAATGCAACCAATAACAACCTTGTCTTTGGGTGTGGGTGAGGATGCTGCAATCACACATAGTTTTAACCATCCTGCTCTCTAGGTCATGTCAAACTATTGATCATTGGAATTTGTACTCAGCCTTTAGCCTTGTTTATGTCTGCTTTAAAATCACAGAAAGAGATGCTGCACAGTGTTGTAAAATCAATGCTAGGTTTGGAGTCAGAAGTTAGAAAATCATATCCTGGATTTGCTACTTAAAATAAGTGAGGAAAATGTCACTCATCTGAGAGCCTATTTGTGTCATCTTTAGAATGAGAATAATAACTCCCTTTCTGGGTACCTTACATGGTGAAGATGGGTGAAGTGATGCGTTTTGTAAAGCGCCACCTGAATGCAGGATACTGCCTCAGTCCCAGCTCTGTCCTGAACACAGCAGTTTACCTTGAGTTGTGCCTTTCCTTGGCTCTTGCTTCTCCTACTGTGTGAGGACTGGAAGCTGGGCAAGAGATGTAGGGAAGAGCATGCCTGCTGAGACCTGGACTGTACACAGAATAGTGGATGGCCATCCAGATAACTGGTCTGTACTCCCGACTTTGGGCTCAGGTTGAGAGAAATGACCCCTTCCTTTCCCCGGAACCCTTAGACTTACTCCAGCGCAGGGTGTTGGAAGCGGTCACCTCTGTGTGGTGTAGAGGATGGACTGGTTAAAATCTTGGGGTGCAGAGGCAGGCCGACCTGAGTTTCATTGCCAGTTCTACCACATACCAGCCTTGCATCTTAGACTACTTCTTAACCTCTGCAAGGCTCTGTGCCCACGATCACAGGACTCACCTCACGGGCTGTTGTGAGGAATAAACAAGGCAGCACATATAGAGCCCTCGGTGCAGCTGGTACATGGTAGCAGTTATTGTTCACATATTGACAGGCAAAGATTGGACTGCCTCCCTCTCAGCACTTTGGCTTGTGTTAGCTCAGGTTCTTGGGATTGCTTTGCAGGTTTCCCATGTAAGCCCAGGAACTTCCCAAGGGAACATGTTCCAGGGATTAGATGAAAAGCTATGTGCAGAAAAATCTACTCTCCGTGAAAATCTCTGTATATAACATTTCAAATTTACCAGCTTGTCTGTATAATGTGTCTGTTGCAGCCGTGACCTCCACAAGTTCCAGAGACTACTCTCTTACCTCTGGTGCCGTCAGCCAGATGTTGTCCTACCACATCGACCAGAACATCACTTACCAGGCATGCAGGCACGCCCCCGCACCCCTGGGCATGCCTGTCACCCAGCAGCTGAGTGTGGACCGGATCTTTGCCTTGTACGATGATGAAGAAAGAGTGCTTAGGTTTGCTGTAGCCAATCAAATTGGCCCTGCTGAAGGTACAGTTTCCTTTTTTGTTGTTCTGGGGCAAAATTACATGTAACCTTTCTAAATTCCTTTTTGAGTAGCCTCAGAATGGTTCACAGAGGTTACTGAAGGTTACTGTGCCAGGCTCTCTGTTACGTGCTAGGTGTAAAGATGAATAAAGCAGGGTCCTGTGCTTGAGGTGGAGACAGAGGCAGAAGAAATGGAACTTCTAGAACAGTATCCTTGCCAAGCTCAGGAACACAGCATAATACGTGAGGCTAGTTTTTGCAACGATTATGAGCACCGATCTGTATTGGGATACAACTGGGAATGAGGTGGGACCAAGTTAGGAGGGAGAATGATGCTGACGAGTAATTATTATAACTGTGACAAGTACAGGGTGCTATGAGCTTGGTCTGGAGGGTCAGGGAAGATGTCCCTAAGGACGTGACATTTTAGCTAAAACTTAAAAGATGAGAAGAATTTCATCAAATCAAAGTGGGACAAAAATCCAGTGCCTAAAAAAATAAAACAAAATAGAATTGGCATGAATGAAAAACCCACATTTCACATCATACTTAATGTGGAAAGACTGGATGCTTTCCCTGTAAGACCAGGGATAAGACAAGGATGTCGGCTCATCTAGTCAACACTACTGTAAGTTCCAGTCAGGGGCTCTAAGGCAAGAAAATGAAATAAAGGGCATTGGAAAGGAAGAAGTAAAAGTATCTCTATCCTCATGTGCCATGTTCTTATATGTAGAAAATCTAAGGAATTCACATTAAAAAAAAAAACAAGTTTAGCAAGGTTGTATGATACAAGATCAATATGCAGGAATTAATTGTGTTTCTATATAGCAGCAATGAGCAAACTGAAAAGGAAATTAAGAAAACAATTCCATTTCAAAAAGAATAAATTACTTATGAATGAATTATAAATTTTTTTAAAAAAGTGCAATATTACATTGAAATCTATAAAAAAATTTGAAAAAATTAAAGAGGTGCTAAATAAATGGGAAAACACTCCATGTTCACAAGTCAAAAAACTTAATATTGTAAAGATAGCAGTACTTCTTAAATTGAACTATAGATTCAACATAATCCTGTCATCTGGGTTTTTTGGAGGAACTGACAAGCTAATCATAAAACTTATATGGAAATTTAAGGAACCCACAAGAGCCAAAATCATCTTGAAAAAGAACAACAAAGTTGAAGAACTCATACTTCGTGATTTCAAAACTCAGAATTATCAAGACTGTGTGGCCTTGGCACAGGACGGACACACAGGTCAATGAAACAGAAGTGGGAATCCAGAAACACACTTATGTTCACTGTCCATGGATTTTGACAAGGGTGCCAAAACGGTTTGTTGAGGAGAAAGACTAATCTTTTTTACAAATGGTTCTGGGACAACTACTGGGTATCTGTGTGCAAAAGAATGAAGTTGGACCTCTACACCACACCATGTACAAAATTAACTCAAAAATGGGTCAAAGACCTTAATGTAAGAGCTAAAATTTTAAAAAAGACATGGGGTGAATTTTTGTGACTTTGAATTTGGCCGTAGCTTCTAAGACAATGATACTAAAACCACAAGCAACAAAAGAAAAAATAGATGAGTTGAATGTCATCAAAATTAAAAACTTTTGTGATTCAGAAGACATTATAAAAAATTTGTAAATCATACTAGTAATGGATTTGAATCTAGAATATGTGAAGAACTCTTACATCTTAATAATAAAAAATAACCTAAGTAAAAGATAGGTAAAAATTATGGGTAGACATTTCTCTGAAGAAGATATGCAAATGTCCAATGAGCACATAAAAAAATGCTCAATGTCATTAATCATCAGGGAGATGAAAAATCAAATCCACAGTGAGATACTATTTTACGTGAATGCGGATGAATATAATAAAAAACAGATAAGTGTGGGTAAGGATGTGGAGAAGCTGAAGCCTGCATCCATTGCTGGTGTGAGTATAAAACGATGAATACTGTGGAGAGCAGTCCAGCGGTTTCCCAAAAAGTTAAACACAACTTTACAATTTGAGCAATTCTAACCCTCTCTTTATACTCAAGAGCAATGAAGACATATGTCCCCACAAAAACTTGTACATGAATTTTCATAGCAGTTATTCATAAAGCCAAAAGGTGGAGAAAACCCAAATGCCCATCAAATGGTGAATGGATTTTTTTAAAAAAGATTTTATTTATTTACTTTTAGAGAGAGGGGAAGGGAGGGAGAAAGACAGGAAGAGAAACATCGCCTGGTTGCCTCAATATACTTTACAATATGGATGAACTTTGCAAAGATGCCAAGTGAAGGTTACTGGTCATAAAAGACAACATATCGCACGATTCCGCTTGTATAAAATGCCCGGAATGGGCACATCCACAGAGACGGAAGATTAGTGGTTGCCTAGGGCTGAGGAAATAATAGGGAAAGAGGGAATCGATGGCTAAAGGGTACAAGGTTTCTTTTTTGGGGAGTTAAAATGTTCTAAAATTGATTGTGGTGATGGATGGTTGCACAACTCTTTGAATATACTGACAACAATTTAATTGTGTATTTTATTTTTTCCAATTAAAAAAATTTCCATTTGCATGGAGTGTGCACTTTAGATGGGTGAATTGTATGGTATGTGAATAATATCTTAATTTAAAAAAGCAGTTGTGGGGAAAAAACCATAACTCTAAAGCGCTGGTTCTCACACTTTAGTCAGAATTAGCCTCACCTGTAATTCTTGATAAAAATGAAGATAAAAATGTCTATCAAGGCATCGAAGGACATGAGGAACCTTACATGTGTATAGCTAAGTGAAAGAAGCCAGGCAGAAAAGGCTATGTACTATATGATTCTAACTATATGACTTTCTAGAAATGGTAAAACTATAGAGACGCTAAAAAGATCAGTGGTTGCCAGGTGTTCAAGGGGGGAGGGGATGAATAGGATGGATAGGTGGAGAACATGGGATTTTTAGGTGGTGACACTATTCTGTATGATTCTCTGATGCTGGCTACCTGTCATTATACATTTGTCAAAATCTATAGAATGCACAACACAAAGAGTGAGCCTAATGTAAACTACGGACTTTAGTTAATACTAATATTCCAGTATTGGTTTACCAGTTACAGCAAATGTACCACACTAATACGAGATATTAATAGGAGGAAACTGCAAACTCGGGTGGGAATGGGGTATAGAGTCTGTACTTCCTGCTCAGTTATTTTTGTAAACCTAAAACTGTTTAAAAAATAAAGTCCATTAATTTTTTAAAATGTCCTAGGCAAACCAGAGAATAAGCCTGTGAAGTCAGGGAACTCTGTAGATAGGAAATGACGTCAGATCAAGGGGACGTTTTCATTCTGAAAAACAAGAGATGGTGCTTTACCCTAGAACGCAAGAGGCACATGAGGGGAAAGAGTATCTCCCTCATTCAGCATTTTATACTGAGACTGTTGAGCCCAGAATCGGTACCTCTGGAGGGGAGGGCTCCCTGAGCCTCCTCGGTCTCAGTTGCAGCTGTCACTTCAGCAATATATCAAGAGATTAAGGTTAAGAGGACTAGACTCTTCTAGGACGCAGGAGTGACTTGAAATGAGAACCCTGAGCTTGCTGGTTTGGGTGGGAAATTGGTTGGTTTTCGGAAACTTGGATGGGGCACAGGCATTGGGTGTCCAAGGATGAGATTATAAGGTAGTGAATTAAGAGCATCGAAGTGTCACTTGATTTTAGAGAAACATTTACATCAGGAGGAGAGACTTAAAAACAAAAACTACTGGGGAAAACATCCTTTACCTTGGAATTCCAGGCCAGGCCTTGGCTGGGTGTAGGCATTTGATCTGTGAAAACAGCGATTAGCAGCAGGAGCCTCCCAGTCTGCAGACCCCATTCTGATCCCAGAATCATGTAGGGAAAAGATTGATCTCTGGGTGTACTTTTCCTAGGGACATACCAAATGGGAGTAACAAAGGGTCAGAGAAAGCTAGCAAACTGGCAGGTACCAAGTGGCTAATTTGCCTTTTGAATTTTATATGAGTTCCCCTTTCACACCAAGTCTAATAATAACAATAGTAATAGCAAAGGATGGATTACTTGGTGCCAAACACTAAGTACCTTCATGAATTAACTCATTTAATTTCTGCAACAACTTCAACCCAGTAGGGGGATTATTACCCCATTTTACAGAGATTGAGGTGCAGACAGGAAGTACTTTGCCTGGGCACAGCTAGAAGGTGGTGAGCTAGACTTGAACCTAGGCACCAGTTCCAGAGCCCACTCTCAACTCCTCCTGGTGGCCCTGCTCCAGTGGACTCCGCTGGCCTTGGGGCTGCCTCATAATTTAGACCAAATTTTACAAGAGGGAATGTGTATTTTTAACCCTTTATGTTTGCACCCTATATAGGAGAAAAGAAAACCTCTTTTTCTTCTCTCAGTGCATAGCAGTATCTTCTTAAGAATTTCTCACTTTTTCCAGAGGGAGTGATTATCTGGTTGGAATGTCTGTGAAACGGCACAGCTGCCCCCCCCACATGTGGGAGCTCCCAGCTTCCCAGCGATTGGGGTGGGGTAGTGCTGTGGTCTTCCCACTCAGGGCGCCCAGCCACCAGCCCGCCCTTCCAAGTGTTTAAGCTTCAGTGTGGGTTGGCTGTCTCCTGCCCTTGCTCCCACTTTGGGGCTCCTTCTGGAGAGCAGAGCAGACTTTGGGCAGAGGGCCCCCGCACTGAAGCTGTTCCTTTAAGGAAAATCACTCTTCCCTATTTGATTAAATGAGTAAATTAGTTCCAGATCCACTGTCAGAGAGTCAAGCTGTTTAAGAGGGTGAGGGTGAAAGAGAAAATGTCTTAAGAAGGACACTGCTAGTCTTTCCTTACTATAATAGGAGACAAGCTAGCAAGCCATAGAGAACGAATAGCCACATGGTTTTAGAAATGTACTTTTAAAATAATGTTTTTGAAAACCAAATTTAGTAAACAGGTCCCCATGCTGGGAAGGACTTTAACACTTGGTTGAATGCTCTGCTGTTGTCTTCTTGAAACTCTTAATAGTTTTTGAACAAGGGGC
>CM052538.1:159684599-159729951 GCA_028533065.1 Trachops cirrhosus | reverse complement strand
TTTTTTTTTTCATAAATTCACTTTTGTTTTTACTGCCAACAGTAACAATGCTTATTGAGGGCTTACTGCATATTAATTACATATTAGGACACTTCATAAGCATTTATGGTATTAATTTTTATAGCAGACAAATGAAGTGTAGGTACTGTTATCTTCATTTTAGAAACGAGGAAACCAAGACACAGCAAGCTCGAGTACCACAGTCACATAGCTAGTTAAGTGGCGACGCTTGGCTGGCTTTGATTCTAAGAAGTCAGACTCCATAGCCTACATGTCTAATCACTCAGCTTGGTTGCCCACGAGACTTCGGTGTGGAGCTGTTCACTGCAGCCAGGAATGAGCGAGGCAGCTGAGCATGCCCTCAGGGAATGTGAGAGCCCTAATTCTTCCAATTCCACGTGTTCAACACAGGGCTCTATAGTTGTGGGAATTGACTACGACTGCCGGGAGAGGAAGGTGTACTGGACAGATGTCGCTGGACGGACGATTAGCCGTGCCAGTCTGGAACCGGGAGCAGAGCCAGAGACAATCATTACCTCAGGTCAGCAGCTTCACCCGGAAGACACAATTTACATTTCATTTGCTTCTACTAAGTCCAAGATACTTGCCTGTTTTATGCCAAGGTCTCCCCTCTATTTTCATGTGACAGGAGCGGGGGTTAAGTTCTTTCTGTACGTCACTTTTTTTTTTAAAGCTGTACAAAAACAGCCTGTCTATAAACAAACAAAGAAGGAATGAAAAGTTGATTCTTACATGGGCCCTTCTATTGCGAATTCAATGGAAAGGGCTCACAGTAGAATGAAGGATGTGGCCACAGTTGATGTGGCCGACCCAGCGCTGCGGATGCCTGGGGCCATCAGGTTGGTGGATCGTAAGAATTTTTAAAATGTGTGATACCTGACTATTTAGTCAGAGGCACTGACCTCTTTTCCCTTAGACTGTCAAATAAAAAAATGACAATAGCCAACACAGCAATAGCTGTCCAATGTGAATGAATCAAAATTATACTTTTTTGGGGGGTCAGATAGGCAAAAATATTTTTGGTGTGTCACAGAACTATAGTAGTTGATGTGTGTCGTGGCGGGGGGAAGGATGAACATCGCTGGTCTAGAGAAAACTAGAGGTGGCAGGAAAAGTAAAAAAAAAAAAAGATCCGTTCCTCCATTAACCTGATTCTTCCCACTTAGAGACTCTCAGGACTTTATTTTTTTTAACTGTTCAAACATAAATCCCTCTGCTCCAGTCCTGCCTTTGTTTAATTTCCAGGTCTGATAAGCCCTGAAGGACTTGCCATTGACCACTTTCGTAGAACGATGTACTGGACGGACAGTGGCCTGGACAAGATAGAGAGGGCCAAGCTGGACGGTTCCGAGCGCAAGGCTCTCTTCCACACAGACCTGGTGAACCCCCGAGCCATCACTGTGGATCCGATCCAAGGGTCAGCTGGGGTTCCCTAATTCTCCATTACCTGCAGATCCTGATTTAAAGCACTTGGAAGTTAATGTGGTGTGGGGAGGGTCAGAACAAAAAGCAGAAAAGCTCAAATGCATTAACAGTATTTATTGAGGACCTACTAGGTATCAGGCACTGTTCTTTTTATCAGATGAGGTATGTCCTGTCTGAGGTTAACACTTGAACAGGAATGAAGTAGGTCTCCTTCAGCAACATATTAGGAAGTCATAGTGTGAAAACCACAGTAGGATTTATGTCATTAATTGGTGAGAGTAATCAAAACTCACACACTCAGCATTTTCTTTCTCAGGCCTCACTTTCATTGCAGCAAAAATCAATAAAATGTTCCCTGTCCATAATCGCTAAGGTCATCATCTGGAACATATAACTTGGTCAATGTCACAGTACTTGTTAGAACGAGGGAGGATTTATACCTTGACAAACTCTTGCCATACTTAATGGGGCTTCTACCAAATGAAATTCCAGAAAAACCCTTCAAGTAGTAAAGAAAACATTCAGCTTAAGTTTCAGCGAAGTGTTTTTGACTTGGAAATACTATGTGAAAAAAGTCTCAAAAGATGGTTTTGAAATTTGAGTTCTATACATTGAGGAATATATATTTTTCTGTATTCCATTTAATTTATCCACAGCAACTTGTACTGGACAGACTGGAATCGAGAAGCTCCTAAAATTGAAATGTCATCTTTAAATGGAGAAAACAGAAGAATTCTGGTGAATCAAGACATTGGGCTACCCAATGGTTTAACCTTTGACCCCTTGTCCAAACTGCTCTGCTGGGCAGATGCAGGTAATACTGCTGATGGAATGCACACACAACGATTCATCACAATGGTGCCAACACTCAACAGACTTTACAACAAAACCAAATCCCATCTTTTGGATCTTCTGGCTTAAATTTGTAACAGTACAGCATATATAATCAACTACTTTGGTATATATACTTTAGAAGAACACTTTGTAATGAACTTCCTAGTGTTTTAGGGTGTGCATGTGAATTAAGCAGTGAAGTTTCAGGGCTAGTATTACGTCTGACTCATTTCTGTGCTGCATGCCATTCCCCCACAGGAGCACTTGGCATACTTTGTAAGTTAAAAAGAAACATTACCCACTGGTGGAATGGTCAGACTTAGATAAGTGAACAAGAGGTTGCAGGTGGTTTTTCCTTTGGCCAGTATTCTAAGTTTATAAATGTCTGTTCAGCAGTCAGTATGTTACTACACTGAGGACATTCTCTGTAAGTGTGTGGCAGCATGGTTTCTTTCAGCAGCAATTCTGGGTTGCCAGTGTGTGCACTAGCTTTTTCTGCTGTGTGATTTCACTATTCGCACAACTGAAAAGATACTATACATCTTGTTATAAAGAATATGAAAAAGGCTGTTCTTGGAAAATTAAAAATCTACTAAAAAGGACTACAATGCACATGGATCACTATTATAACCCATTTGTCCAAACAAGTTACATTTCTTTAAAATATCTGAAATTTAAATCCAGGTTCCGTAAGAAATGTGAAACTTGGAAATTTTTAACTTGGTTAGCTATTGCAAAATCTTCATGATGGACTCCCTTTGCTTTGAAAAATATGAGCCATGTTGCCACTTTACTTTTTATTCTTACCTAGAAATACAGTATTTTTAAAAAACTTAAGGATTTTAGTTAAAATGCAGCATTGGCTATTATATATTACTTACATAGGGCACATATTTATCCAAATGTTATAATTTATGATCTAACACACAGTGGCAAACACCAGGCCCGTGGGCTGAATCCTGCCCTCCACCTTGTTTTCTTCAGCCCAGCACCTTGTTTTTACCCGGCGGCAGCACTGAGCTCTCCCTTAACTGTTTAAGGAGTAGTTACATTTATACCGTCCTAAAGTTACATTTAGCCCTTTAAAGGCAACCACGAGGCTGACGCGGCCCCCAGTGAAAATGAGTTTGACACCCCTAACACTTGAAATTATATCAATTAAAAAAGTTTAATGCCCTACTGTGGGAGAAACTTGGCCAGATTTGTGTAAATGCAATCCTTTCTTCCAAAAAAGGATTAAGAGTTTAAACTCTATTAAAAAATAGAATGCTATTAAACAAATTAAAGACTGGTAATAGAACAAAAAATTTTCGTTTTTAATTTGTATCACTGCAATGGGAATAAAATATCTATATCTTATTCTTTCTTTAAGACAGAATCTACCTGCCACTATTATTTTTTGCAAGTTTCCCCCCACCCCCATGGTATGGAAGTATCTCACTTGCTCTTTTTGACGTTTTCAAAGGAACAAAAAAACTGGAGTGCACACTACCTGATGGAACTGGACGGCGTGTCATTCAAAACAACCTCAACTACCCCTTCAGCATTGTTAGCTATGCAGATCACTTCTACCACACGGACTGGCGCAGGTGAGCTTCACACACGCTGGACAAGCCCAAAAAGGCAAACTCTTCTGGAGGACACATTTTTACCAAATGCCAGTGACTTTAGTAATTAAGCCCTCTGCTGAGGTTTTCATTTTGTTATCTCTTCATTAGTAGATATCATTCAAATATTACCCAGATATTTAATGGTATACTCACTTGAAGCTGAAAAAGGGCAGAGCTGTTAGGTATAAACTATCCAAAAAGGAAGTGCTTTAATCTAAATCTGATCTTCAGAAAATAAGACTAGCTTAAGGGTACCATGAAGTATGTTATATGATTTGAATATATTTTTAAAAATGACATTGTGGACTTACTAGTTGTCTACCAGTTCTCCAAGGAGGAATTAGGAAGCATTTAAAAAAAAAACAAAAAACACATGGGGTTGGCAAAAGTAGGTTTACAGTTCTTTGCATGGAAAGTTTTTTTTAAATCTTTTTTTAAAGTATATTTTATTATGCTATTAGTTTCCCAATTTTTCCACCTTTATCTCCCCCTCTGCCTAGCACCCCCCAACCCTCCAGCATCCCCGCTTAGTTCATGTCCGTGGGTTATACAAATTAGTTCTTTAAATTTTACCATTTTTGACCTCTCCCCATCTACTTTATGCCTACCAATCATGCCTCTTCTTCCCTGTACCTTTTCCTCCCTATTCCTCCCTGCCCTTTCCCCAAAGAAAACCCTCCATGTGATATCCCCTTCTGATTCTGTTCCTGTCCTAGTTGTTTGCTTAGTTTTTGTTTTCATTGTTTCTCTTTTTAGGTTCATTTGTTGACAGTTTGAGTTCTCATCTTACTGTTCATAGTTTTTGATCTTCTTCAATTTCTTAGATGAGTCCCTTTAACATTTCATATAAGGGCTTGGTGATGATAAACTCCTTTAACTTGACCTTATCTGGGAAGCACTTTATCTGTCCTTCCATTCTAAATGATAGCTTTGCAGGATACAGTAATCTTGGATGAAGGTCCTTGCCTTTCATGACTTCAAATATTTTTTCCAGCCCCTTCTTGACTGCAAGATTTCTTCTGAGAAATCAGCTGACAGCTTTATGGGCACTCTCCTTTGTAGGTAACTCTCCCCTTTCCTCTTGTTGCTTTTAAGATTCTTTATCTTTAACCTTGGGATAACTTGATGATGTGCCTTGGTGTGTTCTTCTTTGGGTCTAACTTCTTTGGGACTCTCGGCTTCCTGGAAATCTATTTCCTTCACAAGATTGGGGAAGTTTTCCTCCATTTGTTCAAGTAAGTTTTCAATTTCTTGCTCTCGTTCTTCTCCTTCTGGCACCCCTATAGTTTGGATTTTGGAATGTTTGAAGTTGTCCCAGAGGTTCCTAAGCTCTTCATTTTTTTGAATTTCTCTTCATTCTATTCTAGTTGGATTTTTAGTTCTTCCTTTTGTTCCAAATCGTTGCTTTGAGTCCTGTTTTCCTTCCTGTCACTGTTGGTTCCCTGAATTTTTTGCTTTATTTCACTTTGTGTCTTTCATTTGTGCTTTCATTTTTCGACCAAGCTCAATCAGTTCTGTGAGCATTCTGATTACCAGGGATTTGAACTCTCCATCAGATATGTTGGCTATCTCATCACTTAGGTCTTTCTGGATTTTTGCTGTTCTTTCATTTGGGCCATGCTTCTGTATCTGCATACCCATTAAGTTGTAAGGGTGTGGGGCCTTAGGTATTCACCTGGGCATTCAACCCTCCTTGCTGCACCAGGGTGCTGGCTGCCTGTGGGGGAGGGGCTCGAGAGGGAACAATGCACCTTACCTGCTTGTCTCTAGCCCGTTTCCAATGAGCACACGAGACTGGGTGTTTCTCCCACTGTGGCAACCCCCACTGTAGTCCACAGTCAGCTCAGAGTCTCTGTTTCCCATTCAGTCAGCCCCATCTGTGCTGTCTGTAGCCTCACCACAGCCTCACTGCAGCCTCCCCTGCCCACACCGTCCACCACCTCACAGGGGTTCTCAGCTAGCCCTGCCCACACAGTCTGCCACCCCAGGTTCTCTCCATCCGCCCGTCTCACTGGTCTAGTTGACTATTTAATTCCTTGGTTGTTGGAGTTCCATGGAGTTTTTCTGGCACTTCTGGTTGTTTATTGATTTTAGATTGGTTGTTATCCTCCTTTTGGTTGTGTGAAGAAGCAAAGTGTTTCTACCTCTACCTCTATCTTGGCCGGAACTTCTTAGTACCAGATTATGATTATTACAATAGCTTTAACTCAAAAGACTGTCACAGTGGCACAGTAAACCTACTTTTACCTATCCCTGCCTGTATAGTGTCTAAATCATTTCCCTTATACCCTGTAATTTTGATTTAATTGGTCTGGTAAGAGGCCTGAGCATCAGTATTTATAGATTCTCACGATTCCAACATGCAACTAGGCCTGAGAAGCACTGATATGGATGGGTAATTCTCAATTGTAAGCATGGCATCAGAATCATCTGAGGGCTTGTTAAAGCCTACTACTGGGTCCTATCCAAGAATTTCTGATTCAGGCCCAAGAATTCACAATTCTACCAAGTTTCCCAGATGATGCTGGTCTGATGACCACTTTAAGAACCTCTGCTATAGACAAATTTTCTGAATCTAAATGAGTCAAAACTTATTTCATTGTATTCATTTAAAAAAAATGTATTCTGGAGGGCTGCAGAGATTATTCTCTATTGAAATTGATGGTTTTTGTCCAACCTTAAATCCCACGACTTCACTCTTCCTTTCTGTTACCAGAGATGGCGTTATATCAGTCAATAGAGACAGTGGCCAGTTCACTGATGAGTATCTCCCAGAGCAGCGATCTCATCTCTACGGGATAACTGCAGTCTACCCCTACTGCCCAGCAGGTAAACCAACACGCTCAAGCTGATCCTTTGGATGAGCAGGGGACAGGATGACATATTTGGTAACTGATTACCCTTGGCCCAGACACTGGCTGCTGCCACTGACATTTCTACCAGTGAAACAGCCACTTTGAGCTGGGAAAGTTAATGGCCAACACATGGGAGTGACCAGTGTTTACTACCTCAAGTCTACCTAGCTTAACTATACACAGAGAAGGTCAGCCTGTTAGGATATTTCCCCTTTAAAAGACTTGCTGTTGCAACTCAGTTATAAAATACTCACCCACTGTCCCCTCCCCATACAGGAAGAAAGTAAATACAGCATTGTAAAGGACTTGCGTTTACAACCAGAATCTGGACCCTAAAGAACATTCACTGCAAACGAAGGTGAAGAAAGTAAAGGAATTGGCTATTAGAAGTTCTTGCACATACAAGAAGGACATTTTCAGTGGACAATACCAAAAAAACTAAGTATATTTTGTGAAAAGTTTATACCTCAATCTTTACTACTGTAGTTTTAAAAACAAGTTATTGCAAGTTTTGAAAAGGTTTAATTATTGCTTATTAAAACAACTTTTTATAAACATTTATATATTTAAAAGGTTAAATTCATTCAACTAAGAGCCAACTAGAAATATGTTGAGGCCCTAGATCTGATTTTTACTATGGGTTCTTTTTGGTCAAGAAATTAAAGAACATATGACCAGTATACAAATAAGTTCCTAAAGATTATAAACCTTAACATATGAAGAACTGATGGGAAAGAACCAACTTATTTATAGTTTCCCAAACAAAACTTCCATGATTTTTTTTTACCTCTGCATCAGTGCATTTCTATTTATATTAAAAGGTGCTACAATGTTTCAATTTGTATTTTCTGATTCTGTGTAAGTCCCTGTATAGAATAACCCACAGAAATAACTGCATTTATAAATACCAAAGATGTATCAGTTCTCAAATTTTCTAGATTACACCAATAAATATTTTAAGTTTTCCTATAACTTTTGAGGATCTGTATTGTTTCTATAACAAAGTTGGGCGTTGGCATGTACCTTAATCACAAAAGAAGAAGATTAATTATACATAAACATAACACAGTCAAAAAAATCCACATTCCCGAACTTTATTAAAGAAAAAGCAATGATGGTAAATCTCTACAACATAGTCAATTTTCTGGGATTCTTCCCTTGAAAATGTGATGTTTGATTTCAAAACACATACCAAGACATACATGGTTCCCAATTGTACTAAGTAGGTGGGAGGCTGAAATCCTAAAATGTTCATCTTCCAACTTTCCCCAGTCTGTGGTCTGTCTTTGGATCAGCAATAATTGCCTGAACAGCTACTATGGCTTCATTAATTTTTGTCTGTAGCTCTCTGAGCTCTTCTATATGTAGCAATCGCAGAATTTGAGCAGCTTCATTAAGAATTGCATCTATTTGTAAGAGACATGGCATTAATCATTAACTTTTGTATTTAAGACCATTTACTCGCTCATTTCCCCCCAAAAGTTCACCAAGTCTCTAAAAGTAGTTTGAATTAAAATAAAATCACTTACCTCCTGTGTCAAAACCAAGGATATGCTTATCTAAAGCAACAGGCAATCCCTTTAAAAAAATGGACAAAATGAGACTACAGTTAAGTATCACATTCTTTTCTCATCCAAAACTGAAAACTGGCTAGCTATTCTGTTATTTTAACCCTTTCAGTCACAGTTGCAAGAAGACAGAATTCTCTTTAAATTTGCATTTTGATATTTCCCCTACTATAACCAGTTAGGAAACAATGGCCTTTAAACGTAGTGGAAAGCTAGTTCCATAACCCATGCAATCCTTGCAGACCAGGCATATAAAACAGCTTCTTCTCTGCACCGTGCGGGCACTACTGCAGGGCTCCTTCCCTCAATTTCACCGGCAGTAAGCAGCCGTGTACAAGACGAATGGAACAGGACTGCTTTCAATATTACTTTCCTCAAGCAGGTGTATTTCTGAGCACATTAATTTGCCTTTCCAAATTTCATAAATCTAAAATATACGTATTTTTTCAGTCAGCATTATTTATCAATTATTTACATATAATTACACTCTTAATAGTCCATTTGAAGTTACTTTGAATAGTCTAGGAAAATGAATAGAATCTAACAACCATTTACCTAACCTTCAAGTCAGCACCTACATCTAGATATAGCAAAGGTGGTGATTATGATCATGCCAAATTATATGCAGTTCCTAAAACTATCAAATAAAAATAAAGACAGGAATCTAGATGTTCTGATTATTATCCTTGTTTAATCATCAGAACCAACTGGTAATGGTTTAAAATTAATACCAGTAGTCACTATACTTTTAATGCTACAAATACTAAGATGTCACTACTCAATTCTTGCGTAATATATTAACGAAAATGTACCTAGGCTCCATCTGCTTCCAAACAGTTAATAATAAACCCATTATACAAGTGCAGAAACAAATGGGTATGGAAATTCAGTAAGCAAAACTACAGAGTAGAACTGTATTGAGTGGCATTCTATGTTAGTCTGGTACCAAAGGCTCCGTTTTCCCCTTTGTCTGACAAAAGAGCAAGGAAGAGCTATGACCGAAGATGACCACATGCTGGTTATGTATGGTTACAAACAAGAACACAACTATAAAACTCCACTGTACTGGATTATAGCATGGTATCTTTTGAAGTGACATTAAAACTAAGATTTATGTGGAGCACTGAAAATAAGACTAAGTTTTACTTTACAAACAACAGCAGTGATTTGGCTATGCTCTTATTTGCACTGCCTTCCAAACCAAAGGCATAGTTTTACTGAATCAATGAATTTATTATGCCAGAACAATTTAGTGCCTGTTCTATAATGTGGGAGAAATAGGCTGATCTCTACCCCAATTTCCAGTGGCTGGATTCATGCATAATTAATAAGCCAGTAAGAATCTTGAAAAGAAACCAAGTGTCTTTCAGAGGGAACTACACTTCCCTGGCATTAATAACCTTTTAACACTGCTGAGCCTTGCTAAAGACAGGGTCAGAGGAGATAAATGACATTGGGGAATTGTCAAATGACACTGGGGGAGGCAAAAAGGATCAGGGTCCAGGGTGGTGGCTGCACCAAAGGCACTCACTGCAACACCTACACAGCAGGAAGGGGCATTAGCAGACACCCACAGCTGCTGCTAACCTATGAGGACATTCTCTGTACTGCCCCACAGTTACTGAGACTTCAGGGACATTTAGATTTCTGGTACAGTTAATCTAAAAACTCCCCAGAGTTATTAATGGAAAGTCAGTTTTTGTAGTTTTTCTCATTCTACAAAGCAGGATGGAAAGGTAAGTCTCAGTCACCTGTACCCTGACCCTTATGCTCTAATAGCCCTTCTATCCTCCATTCACCTGGGACATCAACTAGCTCACAAAAACCGCCACATACAGCCTCTTTCCCCTCCCACCACGAGAGCAGAGGCTCTTGCGTCAGATTGCCTAAGCCCAACCATTTATCAACTAGATGACCTCACGCAAGTTGTGTGTGTTTTATGCTAGGAAACAGAAAAGATAAATTGAGAAGAGATTTCTCTGAAGAAACAAAAGAACAAGGATAGGATTTAAGTTGAAAAGAATATTATTAACAGAGTAGGTGTGTCCTGTTTCCCAGCAATTAGTCAAAATAACCCAGTTCATTTCACATTCAATCCCCTTCCTAAAAGAAGAAAACTATCCTTTCACTGGGCGGGTCTAACACAGAATAGGTTATCAAAATTTAAACCCATGACAATACCAGAAGAAACTTTCATTAATTACTGTAGACTTTATTAAAAAAGAAAACATACACATACCTCTTTTGTTTGATTTGCTTTAGCAATTGCATCCTGTGTCAGGCGCTCCTGGACCAAAATGCGAATTGCCTAAGAAACCCCAAAAATACTGTCTTTAGTTTTCATCAGCTGTTTGTCATTTTTTCTTCTGTGTCTCGATAATAAGGACGCCCAGTTTGATGAAGTTAGAATTACCTAGTTCATTAACAACTCCTCATTACAAATAATAAAACTGATATTGTACTAGAAGTTCTCACATTTAATATTTAACAATGTGGAATGATGCTTAAAACAATTTAAAATATTTTTTGAACAGGTAACTCATGTACGTGGTAAAAAAAAAATACATACTATTTTAAATAAAGAAGGATACATGGTAAAAAGTTGGTCTCCCTCCCATCCAAGCCTCAGTCATCCTTCCAGATAACAATTATTGTTACCAGATCCTTAATAAATTACAAGCACACTGAGGCAACCATGCAATCTCTGACGCAAGGGCGGCACATCATACACACTGTCCTTGCTTTTTTTCAGTTAATTATAGTAAAATGTTTTTAGATCTTTCATAGAACATACTGCTTTTTCCACCACCAAAGCACTGTATTATGGCACACACAAGTGCATGTGTGCACCTGCACAAACTCAAATAAAGATCTTTCAATGGAATTTTAATTGATGACAATGAGAACTCAAAAATACGTGTGAAAACTGGCAAAAAATTTAAAATTAAAAAAAAAAATCTTATTGATTCTAGAGCAAGGGGAGGGAAGTGAGAAAGGGAGGCAAATGTGTGTGTGAGAGAGAAACACTAACTGGTTGCCTCCTGCACACGACCTGACCAGGGACCCAACCCGTAACCCAGGCATGTGCCCTGACCAGGACCAGTGACCTTTCGGTTTGCAGGATGATGCTAACCAACTGAGCCACACTGGCCAGGGCTGGGAAATTTTTTTAAATCATAAAAACAAACCGAGTGCTACATCTGAAAAGAATAAACAATGTTTAACAGTGGTTGAAAATGTAAACAGTCTGTCAAACAGTTAATATACGGATTCTGATACTTGGCAAAACTATGAAGATGTTTTTCATGTTGCTATGTTATTGTCTGATTGCTTCTTAAAATAACTCAAAGAACAATCATGCAGCTAGGATTAGAATTTTATTAAGCTTATAATTATAACTTTCACTTTTTCCAAATGGGTGTTCAAAGTCTAATGAAAAGTATCCACAAAATGCTAACACTGTCTATTTCTCCTCCCAGTTTATGATTAAAGCTGATGTCAAAATTGTAAAACTGTTCCAAAGCAATTTACATAATTGCCTGAGTAAGGAACAAGCCTTTTGAAAGAGCTAAATTTCACTAAAAACAACTTTTTGTCTCTTAGCATCCAATGTAATTTGAGAAAATCCAAACTGACATTCAAATTCAGTATACAGAATTATAATAATCTAAGAACAGAACAGTCTTTTCCTTGTTATAATTGCCATTTAATATATAACAGTTCTAAAAGGTACAATGAATTATGGCTTAATCTCTTGTGGGGAGCGTGACATTATTTAATTTACTGCAAAGTAGTTTAAAAGTAATTTATATGCACAAGATGTAGATTTTAATGAGAAACTAAAATTTTAATTTCTCATAAAAGTCAGTAATTTCTAAAATAATTTCTGACTCTGGCATCTTAAGTACCATTCCCTTTCTCCTGACCCTACTGTACTATCACAATTACTTAACATAAGTCTTCTGAAGTATGAGCATCTTTTTCCTCTCAGAAATAGGAGACCTCTTTCAGACCACTGGGTGGTTTCCTGAGATGGAGGTATGAACTGAGGGCCAATCTCAGATGGGTGACTTGGGAGGCAAAATATTCATTCTCCTCTCAGAGAGATTTTGAGTATGTTTTTTTCACCAAATTCACCATTACCAATTTGGCATTATCACTATCTTAATGAATACATATCAGAATCTTTAAAAGGACTGATTAAACGTAAATGAGGTGATACAGTAAAAAGAATGAACCACAAGGTCAGATTTTAATGCCTACATTAAAATCCTGGCTCTATCATTTTTTGTCATCTTGCACATTTGTTCTCTTTAAGTATGTCTCTTCCTATATATATTAAAAAGACAAATATTAGCATCCACCTCTAGGACTGGTGGGAGGAATGAATGAAAGCATCTTTGCAAACGGATTTCAGCACAGTGGCCGGCACAGAGTCAACACTCCTTGAAATTAGTTGTTATCAGATAATCTAAAACAGGTGAAATCTGCTTTATGTTCCACATTCATCCACATTTTAGTCATTTAACCATAAATTTAAATATAAAAAATAATTTTTTGAAAATGAAGTTTAAGAAATATACACAGAGTTTGTTGAGAATCAAGAATATGAAGCTCACCTTAAGCATTACCAGGTAATCATCATGACGCTGTATCTGAAGAAGGTTAGCCAAAGCCATTACACCAGCCTTAAAATCAGGATTATTTACTAGGAAAGATTAAAATGGAAACTCAGAGCTCTGCAAACATATAATTAGGCACATATGTAAACTTACAAAAAGGATTTTGAATTTTCCAGTAACAAATCCCAATTTCTAAAACCGGGGCTGACAGCAGTACAGGGTTATCAACAACTAGGTAAAGATGAGATCAATAGTTTTCTTATTAATCAGCCAAACTGACAATTCAATAAATGACTAAATTAACTCACATTAGATTTGCCCTGTAACTTTCTCTGCAAGGCCCATTTATGCAACACTTTTAATTAACATTTCTTCCCAAGGCTATTAACTTTAATACATAGATCCCTTCAATGGACAGTTTTCCCAAAACCTTTTCTCTAAGCAGCAGCTCCTGAGTGTCCAAGTAGCTTATTAGTTCATAAGGATAACTCAAATTATAGGTCACAATGAATCAGTGAAAGAATTATTTAACATATTATTATAATCTAAGTAATTAGACCCTTTATACTTCGAAAAGGAGACTTATTAAGACAGCTGGAACTTAAAATAATGAAAAATTTTACCACTTTCTCATAGTGTCACATTATATTAGAAAAACATGTTATGTACCCTGGAAGGCAAACAGTCATCACCATGATTAAATACAAATCAAGACCTCACATGGCTATGAGAGCAAAGAAGAGCATTTTAACATTCAAATATTCAACTACAAGGAGGGAAAAAGCACATTGTAACTGACAATGAAAAACATCACAGAGAATATAATATCCTTGCAAATGCTGCCTGCATGAAGCAGAAAAATATCAAGTAAACCCACACCATTCTAGTTGTAGAAAACACTTAAGGAACCAAAAATGTTTATCATTTTTATGAATTTACGCTGTCATCTCCCCTTTTCCAAAGGGGATCCATTCCAAGACCCCCAGTGGATGCCTAAAACTGGGATAGTACTGAATCCTATGTAAATTATGTTTTTCTTCTATATATATACACATACATCTTTTCAATTAAAAGAAGCACTTTAGGGCTTCTCTTTGCACATTCAAATTGCCAGCAACAAGACTCTTGTGTTTTAGGCCCAGTAAGTAAAATAAGGGTTACCTGAACACAAGCACTGGACACCATGCCAGTCAATCTGATACCCCAAACAAGCTACCAAGTGATTAGAGAGCATGGGTATGCTGAACAAAGGCTTTTTATTCACGGACCAGGCAGAATTGTGCAAGACTTCATCATGCTACTCAGAATGATGTGCAGTTTAAAATAAATTGTTCATTTCTGAAATTGTGCATTTAATATTTTTGGGTAGCAGTGACCACAGGTAACTGAAAGCATGGAAAGCAAAACTGCGGATAAGGGGCTCTACTGTACTTACCATCCAAGTTGATCAATGGCTCTGCGTTTTTAGCTACATTGTCAGCATTTTTTGTATTATCAGATACTGAGTCCTTGTATTTTTCAGCTGTAAAAATAGGCAAAAATCCAATGTGTAAAACTGTAACTTAAGGTAGAACAAACATTGCTTATTTACTGAATTTGAGTCAAACTGGTTATAAGACAACTCATCCAATTAAAAGTATTTTTGCTATTAAAAAATCCAAAAAAAGCAGTGTGAGTATAGCTTTCTAATTAGGCTAAAATGATTAGTGAATACCTTACACAAATATCCTTTCATTAACATCTTTAAAAGTAATACACTTCAAATGTTACCTACGTGTTAGCAGAGAAAATCTGCTTTTACAGCTTCCTCTGATAGAACAGAAGATGGTAAATCTAGTTACATCAGATTAAATGCAAACTCACTAAAAAGTTTCTTCCAAAATCTTTTGAATACTGTACAGAATCCAAAATTTTTGCTTTCTGAAAAATCAACACTTCAGCCCTGACTGGTGTGGCTTGGTTGGGCATCATTCCACAAAGCAAAAGGTCACTGGTTCAATTCCCGGTCAGGGCATATGCCTGGGTTGTGGGTTCAGTTCCCGGTCTTGGGTGAATGTGAGAGGCAACTGACCAGTATTTCTCTATCACATGGATGTTTCTCTCCCTCTCTCTAAAAATAATACAATCTTTAAAAAAAGTCAGCACAAAAAATAATACAGCATCATATACAAACCTCGACCTATTTCATGGAGACTTGAAAGCCAGAATTCCAAAAATAGAGTTTGTAACTTTTATTTGAAAAATATTTAAGAATACACGAAACTTAAGGTCTAAAATGCCATGTGTGGCTATAATGCTTGTATGATATGCTAGTGAGACAAGACAGAAAACAAGAGTGTTAAAATTTAAACCACACAGGAGTTAGCTTAAGAGAGCTCCCACTGGCCAAATCAGGCAGTCTAAATATCAAAATACAATACAACATGACAAAAAAGATTATGACCTACTGAGTAAAATAAGAATCCACATATCCACACTGAGTTAAATAAACAAAGTGGAAATATAGGAAAGTTCTTTCTTAAGGTAGAAAGCCAAGAAATGTAGAGAGAATGACGGAATTAGATAAACATCATTTGGCAATCAAGAACTACCTAATTGACTCAAATGAGAATAATTAAAGGAATTCTAAAGTTTGGGGGAAAGTCTGAGGAGCAAAAGCTTAGTGACATCTCAAAATATCTTCCAACAATAGATGTATTTATTACAAAGGAGAAATAATAACTTCAGAATGAAGAAACCCTAACAAAGCAATCAGAGTAACAGGACCAGTAATCACACATATTACTGACACATGCCTCTGGATA
Organism: Trachops cirrhosus; assembly: GCA_028533065.1. Taxonomy (NCBI): domain Eukaryota; kingdom Metazoa; phylum Chordata; class Mammalia; order Chiroptera; family Phyllostomidae; genus Trachops; species Trachops cirrhosus. The sequence goes on along the minus strand of CM052538.1, from coordinate 159,714,212 downwards.
TCATGCATTTAAAAGAATACATCACTTCTGTGTGATTCTTAACAGAAGTATAAAACCTAAATCTAATCAGGAGGAAACATCAGAAAAATGGAGACTGAGGATCACTGTATAAAATATATGTCGGTGTCATGAAGCACAAATGAAGACTGAGGAACTTCTCCAGGTTATGAGAGACTGAAGAGACATAACAACGGAATGAAACACATGATCAAGGATTGCATTTTTGTTTTGGTATAAAGAAGATTATTGAGACAACTGGTAAAATGTGAATAACAGCTATAGAGAAGAGTATTCAATCAAAGTTAATTTCCTGATTTTGATAACTGTCTTGTGGTTATGTACATTTAGGAAATGTGCATTAAAATACTTATGGGTAAAAAGAGGATCACCTAAAATTTAGTATCAAATGGTTTAGAAAAAATTACGTATGCATCATATAGAGAGAAGGACAAGGCAAATGAATTAAATGTTAATATTTGCGAAATATGGGTATAAGAAAATTTTTTGTACTATTCTTACACTTTTTCTGTAAATCTGAAATTATGTCAAAGTAAAAAGTCAGATTTTAATCACTTTGACAAGCTAGCAACACACTGTAAAACTATTAAAGCACAATAAAAATTCACAATGGTTTCATCAAGGAATGAACTTTTAAATAACTTAAAAAGTCAAGACTGCCAACATGTAAATGTAAAACCACAGAACAACAGTGCCTCCTACTGATAAGAGACAGTATTACTACTTCAGCCCTTTTCCCAAAAAGTCTGTTCTTAAAACTGAATTTTAAGACTACACAAAAACTTGTTTTCTACTTTAGACTGTTAATATACCTTTGATATCATTTACTTTTCAACTATAATTCAACTAAAATTTCAAATAAAATTCAAAATAAATTTCAACATCAAAAATTTATTTTAGATACAACCTCAGTCTATCTTATTAATTTAAAAACTCCATGCTATTACTGAGAAATAATTATACTTCAGAGATACAGTCAGTTGTAAGGATGTATGATCATATGGTACCAACAGGTACCAAGGTAACCTAAGCTGAAATTACAAAAATGGGACAAATGGAATAAATAAAACAAATATATTTGAGATGTGACTAAAATTTCATTTGGGAATAGCTGAAAACCACAATAAAGACTTTCCTAAAGGTCCTACAATTCAACTAATGTGATCAAGGCTTATGACTGTAACATTTATGCATAAATATTTTCTTTTTAAACTAAATTTCAAATTAAAAAAAAAAGCCTGGAGATTTTCTTAACATTTCTGCCATAAGGTTTCTGAAATATAAGTCTGAAAGTTGGTTGATACTCCATATTAAAATATGTGAACATTCATATACTGCATTTGACAAACATCTCTTAAAGTTGATAAACTCATCTATTATTAGCAAGAAGCTATACCAGGTACTGTTGCAGACAGAATCATGACCTCCCACTCCTCGCCGAAGAGGCCCATGTTCCCAACCCCTGCAAACTGTGAATGTTACCTTACACACAAAAAGGACTTGACAGATGTGATAATTAAGAACCCTGAAATGGGAGGATTACCCTAGATTATCCAGGTAGGCCCAATGTAATCACAGTACCCTGATAAGAGGGAGCCAGGATGATTGTCATAGATGAAGTAAGAGTTACAGAAAGACTAAAGATGCTAAGCTGTTAGATTTAAAGATCCAGGGGAAAAGTCAAAGAATACAAGCAAACACCAGAAGGTGAAAAGAAATGGATCTTCCTCTAGAACCTCTAAAAGAACCTGTCAACAACCAGACTTTTAAATCCAGTAAGACAGATGCTGGACTTCCCATCTCCAAGACTATAAAATAGTAAGCCCATGAGTTTGTGGTAATTTGTTACAGCAGTAACAGGGATCTAATAGAGATACCGTAAAAAACAAAACTGAGCATGAACTTATAATTTAGTGGGGCAAATAAGACAAGCAAAATGGAAAAGTAGTGAATGACTTAAAACATAGAGTTAAAAGCTCAGAAGGCTCAGGAAAGTTCAGAAGGAAATGCTAATTGGTATTTGTGCTGGATCTTAAGAGAATGAACAGGATTTAGATGTGTAAAGAATAGAATGAAATGGCACATTAGTACAAGAAAAATGTAAGAAAAGAAATCACGGGAAGAAAAAAGAAAGATATAAATGGGAACCAGCATTACTCTAGTTTGGGTGGGATATCAAGTATATGAATACTGGCTAAGGAGCCTGGCATTCCTTTTGTAGAAAATGGAGAAGCAATAACTACAACAGGTGGTGTTTTTGGAAACCAAGCGTAGCATTCTAAAACAGATTTATGTTTCAAAAAGTTAGCTTGATAGGCCATGCAGATGAAAATACACAATGATGCTAAGAAACCAAGTATGAAAGATATTACAATAATCCCTGCAGAAAGTAACAAGGGGCTAAAATAGAGTGATAGTACTGGGAATGGAGAAAAGATACAACAGACATGGGAAAAGATAGATGGAAACTGGATGGGAAGAAAAGGGAGAAGTCAAAGAAACCAAAAAGGCTTCAAAAGCAAATGATTAAGAGAACTGGAACTGAGAGTCCCATAACAGAGAACAACATAAAATGCAGAGGATGAAGGTAAGATAATCGGATCTTGCATTTACGTGTTAGCAGGCTTTTCCAAATGAAATGGTCTAATGAGAAGAAACATGTTTACTGCAAAACTTTTTTTTACTATAGATACTAACATTCAGAAGCTTCCAGTAATACAAGTATCTGTAATAAAATGACATTACACATAAGTAATACATGTATTCTGGTCTATAGCATATACTGACTGGCATTACCCATATGTTTCAGTCTCTTGTGAAATTCCCGGCTGCAATCAACATTCTGAAATCCTATCAATTCTGGGACACTAACAACAATTTAAATTGAAAGCCTAAGGTGCAGACTATGAAAGACGGCGAATTTACCAAAGTAACACTACTTTGTGAGAAGACATTCAATTAGCCTGCTCCAGAAGACATAATTTCTAAATTCTAATTAAAAAAACAAACAAAACAAACAAACCCCTAAATACCAATGAAAGACCGTGGTTTTAATTTTTTATGATAATAAAAAGACTAATTTTAGCAAAGAAAATTCTTTCCCAGACAAGTTGGGAGTTGGGGGGGAGGGGTGAGTACTAGATACAGAAGAATGGTTCCCCAAAACAGTAAGTTCTTAACTAGATGCTGAAAAGGAACATGAGGATATGTAAAACTTAAAATGAACCAAAAGCACAAGACAAAGAAACACAATCTGAAGTTCCCTACAGTTCTGCACTCCCTTCCCACCGTTTCTCTCCTCTCTTTAAAACACACATTTCCCCCCAACAAAACATACCATTATCTCCATATTCAAGTCTAACAGCTAAACCAAGAAGCCAGTCAATTGCTTCTTGTCGATCTTGAATCTTGAAAGGACAGTTAACATCTGTGAGATACTGTGAGGGGGAAAAAATTCAGTTTCATTATTACTATAAAGTCACAGAATCAAAAAATGATCAAGTTGAAAGATACCTTAGTTTGGACCTCAAACATTCCTTATAATATATAAGCATACCACCTGAAGTGAAGTGTTTCCGTCATGCTTTTTGGAACACTTCTTCTGCAGATTCCAGGCAGGGCACCACAGACACAGAATTACTTCCTCATTTTTTAGATAAGAAAACTGAGGCCTAGAGAGGTCAACACTCGCCAAGTCACATGACATAGATCTAGGACCTGAACATAAAGTTTCTGATTTCAGGCCTCAATACACAGAGTAGTTAAATTTAAAAGAAACTCTAAAAATAAGGATATATTATTAAAGCAATTATTATCTTAACCTTGACTATTATATTATGTAAATGCCACAGAAGATAGTAAGTTATGTAACGTACACGTACAGTGTAAGCAAACATTTTAAATAAATGGCAGAAACTGTATCAAAATTAGTATTATCCTTCAAGTGAGACTCTTAGGAGCTTAAAATCTAATTCCAGCAACAATGCTATTACTCAGAACTTAGGGAGCTCATTTTGGGGATAATTAATCAGCACTTTCGAGCGATAACTCACTTTCTAACCAGATATTTTATTCCCTGGCTTTAAAAAAACAAACTAAAACACCTCATTCACAAGATTTGTTCATGATCTATAAAGTAAATTCACCTTCAAAATTAAAAAATTGCCATATTAAGAATATTCAAAAAATGTCTCATGATCTAAACGTATTTTCAAAAGAAGTTACAAATATGCTTTAAACAATGACATCACTCCAAAGAGACCAATGTGAAGGACAGTATCTATCTGGAAGTTAAGTTCCGATACATCTATCTTTAAGTCATCCTACTTTATGTTACTTTTGGGTGTTTTTCTCAAAATCTTTTTATATAGCAGTCCCCCATTACCCGCAGAGAGTATGTTCCAAGACTCTCAGTGGATGCCTGAAATCTCAGATAATACCAAACCCTACGTGCACTACGTTTTTCCCTATACATACCTACCTATGACATAATGTATAAATTAGGTAATGTAAGAGGTTAAGAAAAATAAAGTAGAACAATTACAATATATTGTAATAAAAATTATGTGAATGTGGTTTCTCTCTCTCAAAATCTTATATGTACTTACCCCCTTCTTGTGATGATGTGAAATGGCACAATGTCTGTATGAAATGAAGTGAGATGAATGACACAGGCATTGTGATGTAGAGTTAGGCTACCAATGACCTTCTGTCAATAAAGGTTACTTAACACAAGTACTGTGACACCGTGGCAGCTGACCTGATAACTGAGATGGCGAGTAAGTGAGTAGTGCAGACAGCGTGGATACACTGGGAAATGGGACAATTCACCTCCGGAAAAGGGTGGGACATCGTGAGACTTCACCATGATACTCAGAATACTGTACAATTTAAAATTAATGAATTATTTCTGGAATTTTCCACTTAATATTTTCAGACAGTGGTTGACCGCAGATAACTGAAACCTCAAAAAACAGAATCCACAGAAAAGGGGGGATTACTGTATTCTCCAAATACCCTTCTACACATGGAACTTTGTGTATAGTCTTGTACATGTGAATTGGCCATAAGAAAGATGTGATATAAACAAATGCAAAATCCTGGTAACATATTTCAAAATTTTAGGAAGCTTATAAAAATTTTCAAAATACTTTTTAAGAGCAAGGGAAAATAATCCAGGAGTAACAATAAAGGCAGTAGAGACAGTGGGAATAAACATATAGCATTTGCTGTGGGCCAGGCACTCTGTAAACAGGTATATTATAATTACTGATTAACAACACACGCCACCCCTATGATATAGGTACCACTGTTATTCCCACTTACTGATGAGAACACTGAGACACAGAAAGGTCAATAAACTTGCCCACAGTCACAGAGCTAGTGTGTAATTTATACAATCCCCTAATTTATAAAATCTCTTGAGTCTAAGGAGAAAGTTAGGTACTCAATCACTTTGCTTCAGCAAATGAAAAATTTGGTCTTTTTCATGTTTTTTAAAGGGAAATACCTTACTCATTAAAGTAACAAAGCCAATAAAAATGTTTAATGTAAGTAATGCTATTGTATAATGTGATTTTTATTCTAAATTGGAAACAATTCTTTTTCTGCAAAGGCATTATTAAAATTAAACAGTCCATGTAAAAATTATTCTAGCCACAAAAATAAGATAGACTATATGTTTAAGTTTATAGAAGAAAGTAATTTTATATATAATTTTATATAAGGCCTTTTAGGATTATTTCTAATGTACATAAGGTACATGTGTGTACATTAAATATAATTGTAAACAAGACAATCTTTGTTTTCAAGCATATCGATATCTTATTTTAATGTAAGTATTATTGCTACAATTTTAGTCTCATGCAAAAATCATTATTTTGGTCATTTTTACCATTTATAGAATATATGTATCTTACTGTTTAAGGAACCTCACAGTGTTTCCAGACACAAATATTTCTAATACTGAAAGCTTGGTAGGGAGAGAGAATATAATTTACTCTAAAAGCAAAAGAAAGTCAAATCCTGAAATCCAGTTCTTCTAACACTGATCATTATTTTTATTTTAAAAGAACAAAGTAAATTTTACACTTGTCTGTCATCACATAATTTTTAGAGAAGCTCTTTGTACTTTTATTTTACTTTCTAATTCATTACCTTTTCAAAGAACTTGGGCCAATCACTGCTGTGGATGTTTCTTAAATTACCTCTGTCTTCGATCTTGTAGTGTCGGATTTTCTGGTCTTCAAGCCAAACAATAAAGTTTCTAAATTCTGTTTCATCTGCAACAAAAGTACCATATAAATTAGAAGCACTTCATTTGCCACAAATGGTCTTGTGAAATTTTTTAAAACTCCAAAATAAGAAGTTAATTGAGCAGCTCAAAGTAGGAGCTGAAAGAGCAGACTGGGGATCAACAGATTAAAATCATCCTGGCCTACATTCAAACTCTGGTTCCAGACACTTGATGGTTGTATCAACTTGGGCTAATCACCTAAATTTTCTGTGCCTCAAATTCTTGAGTTACAAAATGGGGTTAATAATAGGACTTACTTTATAGGGTGTTATGAAGAATAAATGAAGTAAGATATTACAAAGAGTGTCTGGCAGATAGTTTGGCTACGTGTCATTATTCCACTCCTTTGGAGAGTGGGATGGGGCATGGTTAAATTTATATCAAAATAATAAAGTACAAAAATTAAGTGACACAACAGAAAGACACTATTGTCACTGTTACAGCACATTAAGTGCACACATAAGAAGGTATATGTTTGTTTTATTTACTCCTTCCCCACGCTTTTGAGGTAATAGCTCCCTTTCACAGATGAGAAAAGCCGAGGCTCAAAGATTCAAATCCTGATCTACGCTCATTGTCACCATCCTTTTTTTTAAATAGAAGGCAAAATAGAAAAACAAGATTCTAAAAACTGATATGCTTCTACAGGAGATCAACAAAACACTATCATCCTGCTTAGAAGTTGTTTTTTCACTTTCAAATTCAAGCTCCCATTATTAAGTCCTAAGAATGATACAACAGTCCGAGTATCCCTGACTGTACCTGGATCACTTTCAAACGTACTCCTCTACTACAGACTAAGAACCTTGGAAGGAAGCACGCAGTGGTGGATAGTAGTTATAACAGTGAGTAACAAGGTCAATACTTTAAAAAACTTTAATGCTACAAAACCCCAAACACCTTTGTATTTACAATTCAACCACCTGGTTCATCTGCTATCAAGTTTTTTGCACGACCCACGCAAGCTAATTAGCCCGTTACTATACCGCTTACTGGAACAGCGTCGGCTCGTGGCTTCACAATGTAGGGTCTAGATCTCAAACTGCTAAGTGGTTTTTGAGCGCCCGCTACCCCCCTCATTAGCACCTGGCGGCCAGTTAACTAGTCTTCAAACTACTCAGCGTCTTCCTCAGTTTCCAGCCCTTCTCTAGCCAACAGCAGGTGCTCAAGGTATCGCCCAATTAATCCGAAGAAGTAGTTAGAAAGCGAATACTTTCCTCTAACGTGCTCAGGGGCTGGGAGTGGGGCGGTGGATGTTTGGAGTTCACCAAGTGCGGACAGACAGGGTGCTGAGGCAGAAGCGGGTGAGCGGGCTCCAACGCCCAGGCCTGGCCGGAGTCGGGGGAGGGGAAGAGGAGAGGAGGCGGAAACCAGACGGGCTTGGAGACGAGGAGAAAAGCACGGCCCGTGCCCCCCGGGGTAGACAAGGCCTCGGAGGATACGGGTAGGGAGCCCGGCGCCCAGCGGGATCCCAGGCGCGCGGCCGGCCCGGGACTACCGCCTCACCTTTGCAGTTGAAGCCGGCAGGGTTGTGATAGTCGAGGGCTGTCAGCTTGCGTCGGAACATGGTCCCAGCTTCTCGCTCTGGTCCCCCGTGCTTCAGCCGGGAGAAGAGAGACGAGGAGCAGCCGGAGGCGTAGGCACCGGCGACGCGGCGAGAGAGCGGGGAGGCGCCTGGACGCTCCGAAATGACGGTAGCCTTCACCAATCGTGGCTTAGGAAAGGCGGCGGCCGGCGAATGCCCACCAATCGTGGCTTCGGCTGGGGAGGCGGAGCCACGTCGGGGCACGTAGGCGCTCAAATAAACTTTATTGTCAGCCTCCTACTTGTACAAAAGGCAGCAAGCCTCTAAGGAGCCAGTTTCGTTAAGTTTTCCTCGCCTTCTTCATACTGCATGCAGAGAATAGTATATGTAGAATTTCTATTATTAGCCACACCGCTCATTGGCTCACAGAATTAATTACTCTTTAGTATTTTCAGTGTCTTCATTCATTCATTCATTGAATGTCTCCTGCATAATCGGTGCTCATCTAATACTGCTAATACAAAGACTTTTAGCAAGGTCCCTTTCAGACTACTTGGGAGTGATCCACAGGTAAACCTACAACCGTAATACAACTTTAAAGAGGCACTGTGAGACAATGTATTTTCCTATTAAGATGCTTACAGACTGCATCAAGAAAACCAGCTTCAGGTGTGTCTTGCCTTAAACTTTGATCACTACTGTGGTGTGTGCTAGCTTTATAATTAGTGAAATACTAGTCTAAAAAATAAACCTGTCAAGGAAGGGAAACTAATAAAGCAATTGCTTACATGCAACTGTAGATAATATATATATTTTTAAGAGGGGAGAAAAGCAGCTCTTAAAATTTATTTTCTGAAATTTGCCCTTTAATGCAAAAAATTAAGTTGTTAGCTCCTAATCTCGTCTTTCTATTTCAGAACCCTAAGTTGTTGGCTCCTTGAAACTGTCTCTGGTCATCAGCCCTGGCCACCTTCAGGTGTGTGGGAAAGTTAGCAGATTCAGACACACAGAATGCTGAAGGGACCTACCAGTCTTGAGGAGGGGATAAAGCTAGTTTAGAAAAAGAGGTATTGCAGATTATGAACATTCAACCTCTTTTTAGTATAAAAAAAAACTTTGTCTGAAGAAGTCCTTTGGCCTATCTTGAATGAAGTGTCGACAAGAAGTGAATCTCAGATAATTCCATTTCTGAAGAACATGTGTTTCAAGAGGGGGAAACCACCTTTTTTTTAAAACAAATGTCCTGACCTCCAATCTAATGGTTGATAAGAGATATTATAGGTCATTAATCATCTGTATAATTATTTAACAAAATTACTGGTAAGTATTGTCTGCATGCCAAGCAGCCTTCGAGACACTTTGGATGCATCTGTTAACTTATACACAAAAATCTCTGTCCTGGGAGAGCTTTTGACCTGGCGAGGGACAACAAACAATGTAATTATAAGCAAGTAAATTATTTAGTATTTTAGATGGTGAAAAGTGATGGGGGAAAGACGTAACGAGATAAAAGGAATAAGGAGTGGGGCAATGGGAAATGATGCAGGTTGCAGTTTCAAACAGGATGGTCAGGTTAGGTCTCATTGAGAAAGTGAAATGCTGAGACTTGAAGGAAGTAAGGGAGTTAGCCACATAAATAAATGGGGGGAGACAGTTGTGGAGAGAGCACTCAGTGCAAGCAAGAGATAAGAATGGTTTATATAATTTTAAATAGCTGAAAGATCAAAAGAAGAATATTTCATGACACATGGAAATTTTATGAAATTCAAATTTCAGTGTCCATAAATAAAGTGGTATTGGAACACAGCCATGCCCACTTGCTCACTGGCTGCTTTGTAGCTCACTGGTACTACAAGGGCAGAAATGAATAGTTGCAACAGAGACCATCTGGACCACAAAGACTAAATACAGGACTTCAGAAAAACAGTGGTGGCAACTTCACCATTATTACCAGGCCAACACAGTATCAAGCAAGCCAACAAATCAGAGATACAGGCTGTTCTTTGAAGGTTATTTTCACAAATCACAACATTTTTAAAAAGTCCTGGCAGTTTTACTAGACCTCTTTGTTTAAGTTATTTTTCCAAAGATAATGACTAGAACAAGTCGGTAACACTTAAGAATATACACAAAAGTTTCTATATCACAGAGAAAAACAAGCTTGATGTTCTAATGAATGTTACCAATTTAACTCTCCATTAAATCAGATCTTTTTTTAACAAGCTATAAATGCTAACAAAAGCTACATCCTTGGAGCTTCCTAGAGAGAGAACATCTTCATCTCTTTCTGAAACTTTTTGTTAATTATGAAGACGATGACAACTCTTCTTGTTCTTCTTTTCCTTCTTCTTTTCTTCTTCTTTTAGGTCAAGCTCTGGAATTTCATGATTTAACATTAAAAGTAAAAAGCAGGCCAGTAGAGCTGAGATTTTAATGGTGAAAATGGAATAGGAATCCCCTTAGTCATACCAGAAGCATGAAGCACTCACCTTCCATACTTGATACTGCAGGGGGGAAACTTGCCTGACATTGAAAACAACACAGAGAAAACAGACCCATAATGTCTTACAAGGTGCTAGATCTAGCTGCTCAGATAAGTGAACCAATAAATTCCTTTTGGTGCTTGAGCCAGGTCCGGTTGGGGTTCTGTCACTTACATTAGTCCTTACATGAGGACAGATTCCAAAGAGAGTTAAAGAGAACAATCCACAGAGATAGTGGCGCTCAACATGGCTGAGAAGGAAATGATGGTTTCAAGGTGACCTCAGGAATATCACACATCAGAGATTTGAAGAACAGTGGATGCAGATATAAAAACAGGAGCAACTGTAGAAGGAACCAGATGGAGAAGCTGAAGAATCAAGTTCAGCCCCCGTGGAATTTGAGATGATGGCAGAGGTAGTGTAGCACATAAAGGAAACCAGAATATGTCACCCCAAAATATGCCATATTTTGACATAAAATTATTTTCAGCTGAAGGCAATTAAGAAGAAACAAACCCAGAAAAAAAATCCCCCTTTTTGCCTAAAGGCAGGAGGTAAATATTCATTTTAATAGAGACAGTGTCTTATCAGATCAGAGATTCAATAGAGGAATCTGCAAACCTTACTTTGTTAGTTTCCTCCCATTTATTTACATCCCCATAGTTTGTGCCCCCTGGAAGATTAAAACTGCTTTGTCCTGTATGATTCCACTTGCATGAGGTACCTAGAGTAGTCAAACTCAGAGACAGAAGTGGAATGTTGATTGCCAGGAGCTGGAGTGGGGGGGAGAATGCGGTGTTATTGTTTAAAGGGTGCGTAGTTTCTGTGTTGCCCCACGAAGAGTTCTGGAAATGGATGGTGGTGAAGGCTGCGTAACAATGTGAATGTACTTGATACCATAAACTGTACTTAAAAAATGGTTAAGATGTTAAATTTTATGCTGTATTTTACCAGAGTAAGAAATTTTTTAAAAAAACTGCTTTGTCCTGTCATTTCTCTACACATGCATTGTTCTCTGTTGAAGATGCTATATAAGCTGGAATTCTAAGCCTCCATTTTGTGTCTCTCATGTGATGTGTTCTGCATGTATTTATTAATGAACTATTTTTCTTTTCTTATTCTTTTTCTTATAGGGATCTCAGCCAAGAACTCGGGGGTATAGGGAAAGTTATATTTCCTCTTCTACACCTGTAAACACTCCTGAGATTTAGGAATGAGCTTGAGTGACTGGTCCAGACGAGAGATGCCAGCTGAGGGGTCATCAGCCTAAAGTTGTAGTTGAAACTTACATGTAGAATGAGCTCCCTGAGAAACCATGGAAAGACCTCACTTTTATGGAGTTTATGGCCAAATAGGGAGACAGAAAACAGCAGCAGCAAGGCAAAGGAGGTAGAGAAGAACAGAAAGGACCTACTTTAGACGGGGTGATCAAAGGAGGCCTCTTAGAGGAGGTGACATCCAGAGTGAGTCATAAATGATGTCCAGATGAGAAAGAGGACAGAGAAACTAGGATAAGTGGAAAGGTTTTTTTTTTTTTTTTTTGGCAGAAAGGGTGTGATAGGGTGGAACTGAAGGCGGACCAGAGTGGTAAGAGGGCAATAGGAAAGGTGCGTGGGCAGGTGCATGTTACATGAGGAGGAAGTGATGATAGAAGAAACGCTGGTGACAAAGATTCTCTCCAAAACCAAGCTCTACCCAGGCTCCTTGGAGCCATCTTCTCAGCTAGGTCTCAATCTTGGTCTCTAAAGACTTGAACAACCACTAACATGGTTTTAAGCCTGCATCCCTAAGATAACTCTAGCCCCCTTGAAAGTGTCTGCCTGAGAAAACTCAAGGCTGTCAAAAAAATTTACTGTTTGTCCAAGCCATCACTTGAGGATAGGGCCGGTCTCTTGTCTCTAAGGGAAGACAAAATCCTAACTTTGAGAGTTGCTAGCCCACAGACACAGCTGGCCTAATCTCATTTATACTGACTAGCCCTTTGTAACTTTTCACTTCCCTAACTCTACTAAGCCCTTGTTTGCCCCACTCCCTGCTCCTTCATTTGCCCTTAAAATTCACTTGTACAAATGCAGGTTGAGTTCAGCACACGATGGATTCTTTTTTTCTACTGCAATAGTTATTACTGATTAAAATTTGTTCTTCCCACTTTACTGCCCAGCTTTATCTTTGACACAGGTCAGCAGGGCCTTAAAGATCATGGCAAAAAGTCTGGGTTTTATTCTAAGTGTAACAAAAAGCTATTAAAGATGTTAAATGGGGGCTGACCAGCAGTGACTTGGGTGTTCAGATCCTTCTGACTACTGTGTGAAGAACAGAATGTAGCTGGTAAAGAGGAAGCAGGGAGGCCAGTTGGGAGGTTGCTGCAGTGTTAGGTGAGAGACTACATACTCTTTGTAGGATATTGTAATGTATACGAGAGGGATTAGCTGATATTTTAATGTATACGAGAGGGATTAGCTGATGTAAATTACCTTTTAGTCTCTTTCAGCCACTGCCCTGGGTGATTGAGAGTCACCCCCAAGCACTATTCACCTTCCTATTTTCCATTTCTCAATCCGCATTGCTGGAAGAGCTTTATAACCATTTGGGTAATTTTTCAATAATAGAAAAATGAATTCTAAGGCTGAGAAAAGGAGCCCATTATTCTTTTTAAAGATTTTATTTATTTTTAAAGAGAGGAGAAGGGAGGGAGAAAGAGAGGGAAACATCAATGTGTGGTTTTTTCCCAGGTGTCCCCTTCTGGGGACCTGGTCTGCAACTCAGGCATCAAACCCATGACCCTCCGGTTCACAGGCCAGCACTCAATCCACTCAGCCACACCAGTCAGGGCAGGAGCCCATTACAAGAAAGGGAGAAATAGAACTGCTATCAGAACACAAATTTCCCAGCTCTCCCATTGTGACTCTTAATTCAAGTAGATTTTCATGTTTTCCAGTGAGATGCTGGCACCCATTCCTCTCGTAGGCTCAGGAAAACATGAACATTTCCTTATATGCTTTTTCTTTTATGAAGCTCCCTTAAAAAACATTGTAAAGCTTTGATCAGTGTGGCTGGGCATCTTCCCTCAAAATGAAAGGTTGTGGGTTCAATTCCTGGTCAGGGCACAAGCCTGGATTACCATTTTGATCCCCTGGTGGGGGTGCATACAAGAGGCAACCGATCAATGTTTCTCTTGCACATTGATGTTTCTCTCCCTCTCTCCCTCCCTTCCCCTTTCTCTACAAATATATAAATAAAATCTTTTTAAAAAACCTTGTAAATATGCTACTGCATTGGTATTTAATAATAAAGAGGAAAAACATCTGCTCTTTATACTCATTAACACTCCAACACTTTGTTTCTCTTTAGTTTTCATGTTTGCTGGGTTATTTTTATTTTAGCTTTGGCAAATGGGAACAGCAGCCACTTCCTGGGGATTTAGTGTTCAGTTGCTAATATTCAGTGCTGGGCACCTGTGTTACAAATGCCCAGGACCAGCAACCTCTCCCATTCTTTCCTTTCTGGCTGTAATCATGCCATCTCCCTGATGGTGTTGCTGGAACCTGAGGCCTGACCTCGTTGGTCCCCCTAAAAACTGTAGGCATAAATCACTTAGACTGTTAATGAACACCTGAGTTATTTCCCCAGTGAGTCCAACCTTCTAGCAGCTTTAGCCTTCAGGGCTCAGTGGAGTATATGTCTCTAAGGCTGCTGCAGTTTTCATGCTCTTTCCTCACAGTCAGAAAGCTTTTCGAATTTGATTGTCAAAAACAAAGTATAGATCTGCTCCCGATAATGGGCCTGTTTGATAGCACCCCTGGGAAATAAAGTGGGTCCCAGCCTGCCTATTCCAAGCATTGCTGGAGAAAGTGATATATCATACAACAGCCCACAAATGGAAACCTAATTGCTTCTTTGAACCCTCCCTTGTGCACATGACAGGAGCTAAATCACAGTCAGTTTATAACATGATGAGTCGATTTTGCTTTCTTTTTCTAGGACCTGCCCCCAAATTTGGGTGGCAGATGTCCTCATGCACCACCACTGGAATCCCCAGGGACATTCTCATTCTGTTCATTCTGGTTGTGGGTATACAAGGCACTGCTGTGCCCACCTTGTGCCCACTGCCAGGTCTCCAGGTTCTCTCCGCTGTGCTGCCCTCAGCTGTTCGGGATCATCTGGGTATCCCTGCACCATCCAAGTGCCAGGAACTCCACTTCCATGGCCTCTGGGACGCATGGGGCCGCAGTATCAATCCTCCACTGCAGCCTGTAAAACTGAGTAACTCAGCCGCATCTGCCTGCATCAAAGGCTGCGAACTGCTGGCCCACATGTGGCTCTCAGATGTGGGTTGTTTGGTCTGTACTAATCAGTTAAAAATATTAAAACTTAGGGCCAACATATAAATCAGAAGAATTCAAATATTTCAGATCCTCCTCTCAGCCTTTCCTGTCTCCTTGCTCTCTCTGAGCCTACAAATAGGCAATATCACCTTTAGAAAATCCCCTACAATATGCTTCAACCTATCACTTTAAGCTTACTTTTTCCATTTCTGCTTCACATTCTGTACCGTGTGAAGCTTGAGACTTGACATCCCCTAAACCCCAGTGATCCTCAAACTATTAGTGATGAAGGACCAAGTTTAAAATTTCTAATCTATTACAGACCAGTACTTGTGTAAAATACAATAAACAATGTAACACCAGAAAAATGAAAGAAAAAAGATACACCTGAATGCAAGCTCAATTTGATCATTCTTAATTTAAACAGAAAAAAAATTACTACATCAATTTTCTGTATGTTTTTTAAATACTTACTCTCAGTTCCTGTACTTCACTCATTGTGAATCAATAACAATTGTACACGACCCAAAGTCAGCAGAAGAAAAACAAAAATCAGCAGAACTGAATGATGAAAATTCAGCAGAACTGAATTTTCTATCAACTTTTTGTTGATAGAAAAAAAAGTTGATAGAAAATTAACATAACAAAGAGCTGGTTTTTTGAAAGAAATAATAAAATGCACAAATCCCTGGCTAAACTCACTAAGGAAAAAAGAGAAAAGACTTACATAAACAAAATCAGAAATGAAAGAGAAGCTACTGACATCACAGATATATTGTACAAAGAATCATACTAGAATACTATGGAAGATTATATGCCACAACATTCAATAACCTGGAAGAAATGGAGAAGTTCCTAGAAATATATAAGCTTCCTAGACTGAATCATGAAGAACTGGAAAATCTAAACAGACCAATCAACAGTGAGGAAATTGAAACAACCATCAAAAAACCTCCCCCAAAATAAAAGTCCAGGACCAGATGGCTTCACTAGTGAATTCTACAAAACATTCAAAGATCTGATACTAATCCGTCTTAAACTCTTCCAAAAAATTGAAGAAGAGGCAATACTTCCTAACACATTTTATGAGGCCAACATAACTCCAGATATTAAAACCTGGCAAAGATAATACACAAAAAGAAAACTACAGACCAATATCTCAGATGAATACAGATACAAAATACTAGCAAACTGAATATAACAATACATTAAAAAATAATACATCACAAATAACAATTGTAAGCATGACCTGAAACAATTCCCAGATTTCTCTGCTTCTGTACCTCTCCCTGCTCATGCTGTTCCCTCCAGCAGGAGTGCCGTGTCCACTACTGTTCACCCCCACCCCGTTTCCCTCCCCCTCATCACGGTCAACTTCCAGAGACCTCCTGATCCTTTAAGGCCCTTTCAAATGCCACCTTTGCTAGGAGGCATCTTTCTTGCAATGTGAGCCCCCATGGAGCACAGACTGACTGTCATGCTCTTGGCACTGTACTGTGGTCATTGTGTACCTGTGTCATCCTGCCCCCACCTGATACTACACTTCCTGAGCTCAAGGACTTTCCTATGGTGCTAACAGAACCTCGGATGAGGTACGCTTTCCCCACACATAGTACTTCTATTAAAAAAAAACCAAGGATGCCACTGGGTTGGTGACGGAGCGTTAGTGGTAGAGGTGGAGACAAAACTCAGGGCTCTTGGTTGCATTATTATAAATTATTACAAATTTAGCTCTAAAAGTGAGAGAAAGACAAATACCATATGACATCACTTATATGTGGACTCTAAAAAAGCCAAATTCGTAGAAACAGAGTAGGATGGTGCTTACCAGGGGTTGGTGGGGGGCAGGTAGAGGACTTGAGGAAATGCTGTTTAAGAGTTCAAACTTGCAGCCCTGGCTGGTGTAGCTTAGTGAATTAAGCGCAGGCCTGTGAGCCAAGAGATCATGGTTTGATTCCCAGTCAGGGCACATGCCTGGGTTGCAGGCCAGTTCCCAGCAGGGAATGCACAGGAAGCAACCATACATTGATATTTCTCTTCCTCTCTCCTTCCCTTCCCCGCTGAAGATAAATAAATAAAATCTTTAAAAAAAAAAAAGAGTTCAAACTTGCAACTAAGATATATTAAGTTCTAGAGATCTAATGAAGAGAATAATGATAATAGCCAATAATACTGTATTATAAATTTCAAAGTTGCTAAGAGACTAGATCTTAATTGTTTTCACCACAAAAAGGAATAATTATGTGACATGACTGAGGTGTTAGCTAATCATACTGTAATATATAAATGCATCAAACCAATACATGTTTTATGCCATCAACTTACACAATGTTACATGTCAATTAAATCTCAATTAAAAAAGCAAAACCAAAAATGAAAATAATTTGAGTTCTAAATTAAAGAGAACCACTGGAAAATCTGATTAACAAACGAAAACCACAGCTCTATTGTTGCCAAATAAAATTTGACAGTCTGAATATCCTATCTGAATTTGAACGAATGCTTAGACATGTGGAAGAAGCATGTGAAAAAGTGCTGGAATTAGCATCCATATGGTTGTTCTCTGACCTTGCTACACTGTCATGCAAGACTTGGTAATTCCTTGTTCTCTTTCTGGCTTAAAAAAGGGGATGGGACGGGGGGTCCAGAAAATCAAGAACCCCAAACGGGGTCTAATGAAGGGGCTGCTAGAGGGCGTTCATCCAGCCTGAGGGAACTGTCTTGGAAAAAGAAGGGCTGGAACACTGAAGCAATCTGCCAGCTTGAGAGGAACACTGAGGACATATAAAACCTTGACTCCACATTCAGGGCCTCCTGGAAGTTCAGGGAGGTCAAACCATTTCCAGTTTTTAATGTTGCAGGTTTATTTTTAAAATCAAGTAACACCAAACCTTGTAAAACTTGTGGTATGAATTAGATGTTTTATAACAAATGAACACTTTTCTCAGACACACACACACACATCTGCATATGTAGCCTCACTTGAAAATTAATTTAAAAGTTTGTATGTAAGGCTGTTTGGGATTCAGCCAAGATATGGGGATTTGGGTAGGAGGTAGGAAGTCCCACAACTGGTAGTTTATGGCTGATGTTTCTTCCTTTCTGCCCCAAAGATTTTAGACATTTGCCTCCTAATCTATCTTGGGAACCATTTGCAGTCACATTCACTTTACAATCCTACATTCCTGAGCAATCACACTCATTCCTATGGTTTTAATTGTCCTGTGGATGCTGATTCTCAGGTCTATACCCTCAGGTCTAGCCTCTGGCCTCAAGTCCAGATCCTTGATTACAGTCCTTGTACCCCAATGACCCCTGGACATTTTCATTGTGTCCTCTTGGCACTTCAAACTCAATACTTCCAAAAATAAACCTTGCTCCTCCTTTTACTTCCTGTTCCCAAATCACACCAAATCCAGTTCCTTGAGTGTGACAGGTCTTGACACACCCACCTTTCTCTAACCTCTCCTCCCCACTTCCCTGTGCTTGGTTCATGTCTACTCACCCCTAAGGTGGCATTTGCCTTACTCTGGAAAGCTACCCCTAATTCCCCAGAACTATTGGGCCCCTGCTTATACACTTTCATCAAACCCTAATCGGCTCTTCCATTTTACTTACAGTCATGAGTTAATTAATTATGGACTTCTCCCTTTGATGTCTGTTCTCACTGGTAGAAGATAAGCCACTTGACTGTAGGGGCCATTTCTACCTTGTTCACTGCTCTGTCCCAGGGCCTGGTGTGTGGTACCCGGCATATTATAGTCTCTTAATAAATGTGTGTCAACCAACTGAATACATGAATCATGTCTCTGCTCTGCTTAAAACCTTTCAAGATGGAAGTCTTGAAGATAAAGTCCTATCTTTCAGCATGATGTCTGAGGCCATCTACATCTGAAGCCTGTCTACATTCCTTCCCATTCTCATTTCATCAGTTCTGTATAGTACAGTGGATTAGACCTGGATTCGGATAGCTCAGGTTCAAATCCCAGGTCTGCCACTTACTAGCTGTGTATCCTTGGAGAAGTTACTAAAGCTTTCTGTGCCTTTCAGTTTCTTGATCTGGTAGATGAGAATAATAATAGTACTTGCCTAATAAGCTTGTAAAGATTAAAATTAAACTCATATGCATTAATGTATATTATACATTACACATGTACATGTAAATATATGTGTACACACAACATTATGTGATCAACATATATTACATATGTATGTATGGTACACATGTATATTGATTCATATGCACATAAATGCATATACATGAATATACAAAGAATTTATGCATGTATATAGGGTGTTTATAGTGCTGGGCACATAGTATACACTGTATCATTTTCTTTTTTAAAAAGATTTTATTTATTTTATTTTTAGAGAGAGGGAAAGGGAGGGAGAAAGAGAGGGAGAGAAACATCAGTATGTGGTTGCCTCTCATGCACCCCCGACTTGGGACCCAGCCTGAAACCCAGGCATGTGCCCTGACTGGGAATCGAACTGGTGACCCTTTAGTTTGAAGGCTGGCACTCAGTCCACTGAGCCACACCAGCCAGGGCACATTATTTTCTTATCGCTCCCTCTCACACTCAGTGCCTGAGCCTCAATGAGCGAACATTGGTTTCTGCAGTGCTCCATGACCTCTCCTCTCCACCCCTTTGCACTTGGTCCTCTCTCAGTCTAGAAGAGCCTCACGTCCTCCCTTCACTTGGCTGAGGCTTCCTGGCCTTCAGGACTCAGGTCATCACCTTTGGGGTGCCATGGACCACCCTCTCTCCAGTTGGTGGTATCAGGTGTCCCTCCACATGTACAGTGTCCCTCCCAGCATCAATACTTCATATAGTTATTTTTTATCTGTCCCCACCCCTAGACTGTGAGATCTTTGGGTCTTACTGCTTTGTATCCTAAGTGTCTAGAACAATGTCCCACCATGGAGCTCAAGAAATATTTGTCAAGCAAATGCAATCAAAAAAATCTAAAGGCAGGGCTTGTATATACGTAGGTATGGGTGGGCCAATGACCCCTGTGGGGGCCCTGGGACACCTACGGGAGAGGAAAGAGGGCCTGTGTAGGGCTCTGGTACAACGGGAGAAGCCCCTCTGCTTCTTGTGGGGTGGTGGAAAGGGCCAGAGTGAACAGGTTAGAGGAACATGTCCAACTTCCCAGGGGAGCGTCCTGGGCACATTTTGCTGTTCTTATCTCTGCAATTCTATACGTTCTAGTCATAGCTTTGCTCTTAATTTGACTGTGATCTTGATCTCTTAGCTTCAGTTTCCTCATCTATAAAACAGGATCCAATTAAATGCCCTAACTAGGACATTTCACAGTATTCACCTCTACGGAAAAACTGAGTGCTTGGCTGTGTCCGTTCTGGCTGGGCTGAGTCGGTCCATGCCTTTCGTGTTGTTAATTCTGAATGTCTCCTAACTACACAGTAAGTATACATGTAAAGTTGTTTCCTTTTTATGCTCATATTTACTATTGGTCATTTGCATACCACTTTCTGATGTTCCTATATTCACATTTTATCTATACTACTTCTAAAAAATATTTTTATTTATAACCACTCCTAATGATTTTACCCTTGTCTTAACTAACAATGTTTTTGAAAATCATGAATTTGATAGGCAAGTGGTACTTTTGAATACACATGCAAATGTATATGTAATGGTTACATAGAATAATACTCATCTTTGTTCAGTCATCTTGGGGATCTCATAGACTAGTCGTTCACAAACCAGATCCCTGGACCAGCAGCCCAGCATCACCTGGGAACTTGTAGAAATGAACTTCCTCTCACTCCACCCCAGACTCATTGAATCTAAGACTCTGAGGGTGGGGTGAGCAGTCTGTGTTTTAACAAGTGCTCCAGAAGATGTGTTCAAGACTGAACACAGCTGTCGGAAAACTTTGGGGGCTCGCAAGAGCTGACCTCTGGCCCACAGAAGAGTTCCCAGCCCAGACCCTTTCCTGAACCTGCGCTCAGCCCCGCCTCCCTTCAGGATGTTGCACTTGTTCAACCACAGAAACCTGAGCACCAGTGCAGGCGCACCTGCTCTCCCTGCGTCTCACACAGCTGGACCTCCGCAGAGACAGCTTTCATTTGAAACAATTTCCTTCCTGCTTCTATTGTTCCCCAACCTTTCAAGCACTGAGTTGATTAAATTCAGAGGAAGAAATAGGTCAAATCTTCTGTTCCATAAAAGCTAATTACCTTCTCTATCCTCATGGCTCTGTCCTGTGAGGTGAGGGACTTCTTTCCCTCCATTTTTCTGAGCATAGTCCTCTGTTGTCCATTGGGCAGACAGCACGAGGCCCTAGATAGCCACACATGCTATCAGGTGCTTTCTGGTCCTCTGACAAGAACCTCGGTCCCTGCAGAAAGAAGCACAGGAACTTGTAAGGCATCTCGCTTTGCTCAGCCATTGATACTGCAGCATAAGTATCGCGGTTTCCTTCAGGATGTTTCTTCGTCCTTGTTCTTTCTTCTCTCATTTGCTGATTTCAGCCATAGACACAACTCGCTTTATTGCACTTTGTATTATTACGCTTCATAGATGTCTAGTTTTCTACAAATTGAAGGCAAAACCTTCCACCAGCAAAAGGATTACTATTTGCCTTACTGGGGTGGGGTCTGGAACCGAACCCACAATATCTCAGAAGTGTGCCTGCATTTCATGGCTTCAGCTGTCTACCTACCAGTGAAGCCTCAAAACAACTGTGCAATCTCCACCTCTTTGAGAAACTCTAATTCTGCAGTTCCTAGGCTATACTCACCCTCTATAATTCACAGCCAATGTGTCCGGATTAAACATATCACCTTTGAGGAGAGTAACAAAACACTTCCTCTGCCCTTCCAAATTCTCAGCTGGGGCCCCTGTTACAAAAGACAGATAGATTAACAGGAGGAAAGCAAGTAGAATTTTATTAACATGTATTACTCATGCATACATAGAAGACGCCCAAGGAAAAATCAGTAACTCTCCAAGAGGAAGCTTAGAATTCAGGCCCAAATACCATTTTTAGCTAAAAACAAAACAAAACAAAAAAAAGGGCGGCCCTGGCAGGTGTGGCTCAGCTGGTTGGAGCTTTGCCCATATACCAAAAGATCGCAGGTTCGATTCCCCTGTCAGGGCACAAACCTAGGTTACAGGCTTGATCCCCTGTCCAGGCACATGTTGGAGGCAACCAACTGATGTTCCCTTCTCTTTCTCCCCGCTTTCCCTTCCTTTCTCTCTCTCTAAAAACCAGTGGACAGATCCTTGGGTGAGGATTTTTAAAAAAGGGTGTGGGAAATACTACTCTTGGGGAGATGACCAGGAAAAGTAAGGTCAATGAGAGTCAGGTTTGTTATGCAGATTTAATTTGGTGCCTTAAATTAAGAGTCTAGTGATTTAGTTGTCCTTCTTTCCCTGGTACAGAGTGGAGGCACCTTTACAGTGGAGATTTCCTTTATAAATGTACATTTCCCTTACGAAAGGGGTAACTTCTGTTTTCACAGCTTCTTCTGTGTCTGCTGTTTCTCAAAATAAAGCTTCTGCAAAAGGAGCATATTTGGGGGTGGCATATTCCACAATAAATTGGCTTGTTCTCTTGCATTTCCAGTCTGATCTAATTAAACCAATGTCTATTGGATCATCCAAGCTGGTAAACCTTCTCACGTCCTCACCCCCAGCTTCAGTGAGTCAGGAAGGCACAGTGATTCTACCTCTTCATCGTGAGTCTTTCCCCCTCTCCGTCCTCCAAGCCAGTGTCTCAGGGACGGCCCTCAGTGTATTACTGCAACAATAGCTTCCCGGCTGGTTAGTCTTTTTTTTTTTTTTTTTGCACCCACCCACCCACCACTTTGCAGTGGGAGTGGAATTCTAGATAACAAATCAGATCATTAGCACATTTAGCACTTTGCTGCTAAAACTTTTTCAGGGACTCCTTATAACCTCCTGGATAAAGTTCAACATCTTCACAAACAAGGCCCTTGAGCGTCTGGCTCCAAACGCCATTTCCTATGTTGTCCCCAAAACACACCGGTCTCCAGCCACAGAACCACTTGCCATCCCCAGAACATGCCGGGAGGTTTTGGGCCTCCTCTCACAGTTTGGTGAGTTCCCGTCATGCCTTGAATCCCAGCTCTAACGTTAATGCTGTGCAAGTTTTCCTGACTTCTCTGCTGGGCACTGTTCTCTGCATACCTTCAATAGCTCTAAAATGAGGACCTAGCTCTGGCTGGTGTGGCTCAGTGGATTGAGCACAGACCTGTGAACCAAAGGGTCACTGGTTTGATCCCGTCAGGGCACATGCCTGGGTTGAGGGCCAGGTTCCCAGTCAGGGTTGTGTGAGAGGCAACCACACATTGATACCTCTCTCCTTCTCTTTCTTCCTCCCTGCCCCTCTCTAAAAATAAATAAATAAAATCTTAAAAAATAAAATAAAATGAAATGAAGGTCACCGCAAGGGAACAGTTGCGGGGGGGTCTCTCACTCCCTTTGGTCCCCTCAGGCCCAGTGTAGATACTCATGTCAAACCAGCAGTGTAGCAGCCTACAAAGATCAGCCCTTTTCCTGTTAGGTGTAGGCGAGGAAAAAGCTTTCCTTGAACCTCTTGGGGTCCCTACCTAGGTCTGAAAATTAAACTGACAAAGACAGATTAAGAGGAGAAAGGCATACACATTTTATAGAATTTTTACATGTACACGGGCCTTTTCACAAGAAAAGGCAGACTCAAAGATGTGACCAGAGCAGGAAGCTTCTGCAGGCACACTTCAGAGAAGCTGCGGGTTTGGTTCCAGACCACCGTCATCAAGCGAATATAGGAACAAAGCAAGTCATAATCTTCTTGCCTTCAATTTGTAAAAATATGCAACACTTTGTGAAGCACAATAAAGCAGGGTGCAATGAAACGCGTTCTGCCTATTCACCTTTAGACAAAGAAACAAATTTGTGAAGAACTGACAGGACACCAGGGTCTGGGCTAAGGTGCTCCACCCAGGGTAGGCGGTCCTCCTCTTCCTCAACTAGGAAGACGAGGGTCAGTTTAACAAGGTTTGTTTGCAGAATCCTCTGGTGCCCTCTCTCAGCTGGTGAGTCTGTCTCCTGTAAAAGGAGAATTTATTTCCTACCTTTAAGCAGAAAACAGGGAGCTGTTCCTACATTTGTTGCTTCTTCATTTTCTTTTTTAAAATTTAAAAAAAAGATTTTATTTATTTATTTTTAAGAAGAGGGGAGGGAAGGAGAAAGAGAGGGAGAGAAACATCAATATGTGGTTGCCTCTCACGCACCCTCTACTAGGGACCTGGCCCACAACCCAGGCATGTGGTATGACTGGGAATCGAACCAGTGACCCTTTGGTTCGCAGGCCCGTGCTCAATCCACTGAGCTACACCAGTCAGGGCCATTCTTAATTGCCTTCAGCTCAAAAGAATTTTCATATCAAAGAGGCATAAAAATTTGGGGTGACATATTCTGGTTTCCTTCACAGGCTACCTATAGCCACAGAATCCCCACATCCAAACACTCACCTCTAACAGATCTGGAAGCCCAGAAAAGGCCCCATGTTGTCTGCAGTCACCAGGGCACTGACTCTGCCTACGTCCCATCCACACTTAGCCTCTTAGACCGCAAAAACTGTTCATAAGAAGCAGAGAACCAAAACCACCTATCTCCTAACCTCCACAGTTTACCATCTGTATTAACAAGCCACACTATTCCATCACCCTCATTAGCATAGCTTTACTAGTTCAGAGACTCTTACCCCAGAAAAGCAAGTTTGCAAATCTTTGTTCCATTGTAGAAATTTCTGGGAAGTCTCATCAGATTATCAACTGACAGTTTACATTCCAAGACTCACTTGTGTCCACCAATTCTAAATGGCTATACCATAATCTTTATCCAATCCTAATCCCTCTCCAAACATTAAAAGATCTGGTTTAAACCAGACTTCAAAGTCTTGGTAAATCAGACCTTGCCCTTCCCCTATCGAGACTCTCAGACTTCCTTATGGTGGGAGGCAATAAAGTCAGATTTGTCTTATTACCAGGTTGTTTGGGAAGCCAGCCTCCAACAAGGCTTTGTGTTCCCCCGCCTCTCCTGCCCACGAGGGGGATTGTCAGTTTGCATTCAAAGGGAGCCCTGTTCTCTTACCAATTAAGACAATAAAGAAGTTCTGTATTCAGATACCAGTACTCGTGTACTGTGAAAAACTTGACCAGGCACGGAGATAATACTTGTCTCTACATCAGTACCGTTCTTCCTGGCAACCAAGCCCACCTGCGGACTGAAACGCACTGATATAGTGCCTTCTGAGAACTGACCCGCAGAGGGTGCTCTTGAGAAAGAAGAATTATTTGGAAGCTTCTTTTCAGGGACTGGAAAATTCCCACACAGGAGGCACCACTTAATTTTAATCATTGTAATTAAAGGTAAAGGCAAGCGGAGCTTCCACAGGACATAAACCAGAGCAGCCACGGAGTGAAAGAGGTGCCAACAGTGGGAAACCCAGCGAAGAACTTCCCCAAAGCGGTGCTCGCGCTAGGAGTTAAAGCCTCTTGTGAGGTTTTGCATTCTTACCGAGACTCCTGCAATAACAGAATTTCCCCCGAGTAATTCTGAAACCTGACACATTAAGGTCATACCATGCTGAAATCCTTCAGAACTACTTATTCTGGGGTTCCTGAGAAATTATTCTTAACACTCATGCAGAAAGTCCCTCTAAGCCAGTGGCTGGCAATTATTTTCAGGCAATAATATATATTTTCCCTTTTGCAAGCCATACAGTTTGTGTTGCAACTTCTCACATTTGCCTTTGTAGCTTGAAATCAGGCTCAGGAAATACAAAACTAACAGGCATGGTTGATTTTTAATGAAACTTCATTTATGGCCCTTGAAATTTGAATTTCATATAATTTTCACAGGTCACAAAATACCATTTGTCTTTCAATTATTTCAACCATTTAAGAATGTAAAAATCATTTTTAGCTCATAGGCTATACAAAACCATTTGGATTCAGCCGATGGCCTGGGTTTGCCAACTCCAGCTCAAGAAAGATGAAGGACCCGAAACACTGAGATTCTGCTATGTCTGTTGTTGAGCGGAGAGCTGTTAAAAATTTTGGACTGAGTTCAGGGGTTAATAAAAACTCAAGATTCTCAAGGGTAAACATAATTAATGCTCTTTCTGGTGTGAGTACTGACTGCAAAATGCATGTTTTGCCTGAGAATCCCTGCTGCACAAGGGGAGAGAGTGAAAGTGGAACCAGTTACCTCAGGGTTTGAACCCAAACAGCCTTACTGACTGAGATCTCGGGCATGTATGTGACTTAGCTTCTTCAGCTTCTCTTTCCTTACCTGTAAAATGAGAATGGGGCTTCAGGGAGGATGCCAACAACCTGAAACACAGTAGGCACTAAAGAGATGGTAGTTTTTATTACTCAGAAGATGGAGACGAACCCTTAGAAATGTCTCATCTATGTATGAGAAACAAGGTACACTCCAGCCCTGTTAGATGGCATCTTAGTGATGGGTTATATGGTATCTTAGTCCATTTGGGCATCTACAACACAGTAGCATAAACTAGGTGAATAATAAACAGCAGAAACTCATCTCTCACAGTTCCGAAGGCTGGGAAGTCCAAGATCAAAATGCCAGCAGAATTGGTGTCTGGTGTGGGCCTGCTTCCTGGTCCATAAATGGCTGTCTTTTTGCCGTGTCCTTATGATAGGGGACTGAAGACTTGGAAAATTTTAGCTTAAGGTAAAAACTTATAAGTCTAGCACGTAATGTGTATGTTAAAGCTTTTGTTTCAGAAACTACAGACAAGGCCCGTCCTGGCTCCTGGGAAAACAGCTGACCTCCTAAGGTACTGCTAGAGATTACCGCCTGGGGACAAGTTGGAGGCGTTTGGGCCTTTGTGTTCCAGGGGGAGCAGACTCCCCTGGGAACAGCTAACTGCCCAGAACAGGAACCCTGCAGCCTCTGAATCTCAAAGCCCTCACTGCACCTTATTTATTCCCCACCCCTATCTTATAAAAAGTCTGGCCTGGAAAGAGAAGACAAGATGGTCTATTAG
This sequence comes from Trachops cirrhosus, assembly GCA_028533065.1. NCBI lineage: Eukaryota > Metazoa > Chordata > Mammalia > Chiroptera > Phyllostomidae > Trachops > Trachops cirrhosus. The sequence goes on along the minus strand of CM052538.1, from coordinate 159,687,515 downwards.
GGTATGAACCACCATCTTCTCAGATCGATGGCCATCTGAATAAAGTGCCCATAAAGATTCAATCACTGTCATTGGTCATTGTTTATTTGGTTTGGTAGTAACAGGCAACCTGAATGCCAGTGTTTTTTCCAGTTTCACTTACATGGAGGAAGGGATGAAGGATCTCCATGGGGTCTCTTTTATAAGGACTCTAATCCCATTCATGAGGGCCCCACCCTCATGACCTAATCCTCTCACAAAGGCTCACCCCTAAATGCCACTACATTGGGATTAGGATTTTGACCCATGATTGTTGGGGGGATGTAAATATTCTGTTTATAGCACATAGCAGGGATGGATTGTAAGATCCTTGAGAGCAGGGTACCCACCAAGTTCTTGTTTTCTGACTCACTTAGCTTAGCTTGGTACCTGTCACCTAATGGAGTCTCAACTGGAGAGAAAAGACTGTGCTTTGAGGGGAAGCTATGCATTGCTCAGAGCACATTCTTCCAAGTTACCTGATTCTGATTCCGCGGGGCTCTGCACCTTCCTTGCCTTTGAGCGATTTTGTAACTCTATGAGTTGCAGATAACTGATCATAGGGTGAAATACTTCTTGCTTTAGTCACGTAACTAGTTTTGTCTAATAGAGATTCTCTGACTTCTCTCTGCCTTCGTTTAAAAAGCCAGTTTTGCATCCAGTTGCAAATTCATTCCACTATTCCTGATTTTAAAATGTCTCTGCTTTTTGACTTTTGCTTTGAACCAGTCGTAGCATTACCTGGTTTCCTTATTAATAGTGAGTTAAATAAATCTCCACATGCATTTGTTTTACAACTGCACGAGAGTCAAGATTTTACTTCTGTGGAAAATTCTCTTTTAACATGCTATTTAATTGTGAAATTGAATTCAGGAATGTTTTCCTAGAACACATTTGAACAACACCAGAGGGCACAACCTAAAACATTTCTGTCTTACCTGCTTGACTCTCCTTCTCTCACCATGTATGACCTCTGCATGACGCTGTCACTAAACAGCTGTAAGATTTTAATGACACATGTTTCCATCTATAAGACAGGGGATGGAACTAGAAAATGATCTATAAGGCAGCAGTTCTCAAACTTTATGGTTTAAGGGTCTTTTTCCCCTTTGAAAGTGATTGAAAATCCCCTAGAATTATTAATATTTTGGTTTATGTGGGACATAGCAATTGCTATTTATCATATTAGAAATTAAAACTAAAATTTTTTTAAATATGCATTTTAAATTCACTGAAAATAACTACAACAAAGCCATTACATGTTAACATCACCAACATTGTTGTGAAATATATTTTCTCAAACAAAAAGTATTGTGAGGAGAGTGGCATTCTTTTAGATGTTTGCAAATCTTTTTCATGGTTGACTTAATAGAAGACTGCTGGATTCTCACACGTGCGTTTGCATTCAATCAGTTGTGACATCAGTGTCATGTAACCTCTGAAATCTCCACTGTATACTCATAAGAGAATACGAGTAGAAAAGGCAAATTACATACATAGGATTATTATAGAAATAAGGATCTCAGGGACCCTCAAGAGTTCATGAAACACTCTTTGAGAACCGCTGTTATAAGTAAACCAAGATAACCTGCAGGTGGGAGTAGTGATTTCTGACTGATGATGGGATGCAATAGTTGCTTTGGAGGAACGTTAAGCTTTTCCTTCTCAGTGTGGTGTGCAAGTGCAGCAGTGTCTGTTGATCTGAGCTGGGATTCTGTGTGACAGGCTGGGGTGGGATATCACACCGTGCGGGGCCGGGGCAGGAAATGGGGTGGGGGCAGAGGGAGGAAATGAACACCATTCTTAATCTGTTTTCAGAGACCTTGAAGCTACACTGGCAGAGGCCTTGGTCCTAATATTCTTCCTGATCCTTTTCTCAAATGAAGCTTCTGGAATCCTCCACTGCCACTCAGACCCTGTTTCTAACCTTTGGAGGGTCCCTGGGATCTGAGATGACAGGGAAGCAATTGTTAGAACAGTAGTTAGAAAGGGAAGAAACTTTCCCCTCCTAAAGTCCTGAAGGGAAGTAAACATTCTAGACCATCCCTGTTAAAATCAGTTTTCTTCATTGTTCTTGTACAGGCTCCTTGATGTGAGGAGATATTTTCTCTGCAAGGTGATCCCTTTCTCGGTACCAGATAACCACAGTGAACAGAAGATAAGTATTGACAAGAAAGAGTTCACCGATTTATTCACTCAAGAGAAGCGATTCAGAGGTTTGAAGTTTTTACAAGCAATCTGCTTATTCTATAAATAAGAACAGCTTCAGAACTTTTCTCAAAATCTGTTTCTTCCATACTTTCATTCCTGTAAACTATAAGATATAATTAAGAGTTAAAACTTTGGAATCAAGACAGAGCTAGGTACATATTCTTGATCTCCCACTTAGTAGAGGTGGGAACTTGGGGAAAGGCCAATTTAAATCTCAAATTCTTTGTCTGTAAAATGGGTTGAATTAGTTTGAGTGCCCTCCACTGCAGAGCCAGAGTCCAGGACTTGGGGCTGGGGGTGAGAGTGATCTCAGACAGCAGAGATGTAGGAGGAAAGAAAATGAAACAGATGAAGAGGAGAGACTAATATGGTAAGTTATTGGGCTGGTTGCTATTCTGAATAATTGAGGCTCAGTCCTGCCAGAGACCCTCTGAAAAACCCTATAAAGTATACTCCAGAAGTATCCTTTGGAGGGTGGGTGCCTGAGACATTTGTCCCTCATTGGCTGAGGATTGCCCCATGAGCACTAATTTCCCCAGGGCAAGAATGAGCCTGTACAGAAATCTCCACTGCAGCTGTGGCTGAAATCAGAAGTAGGTCACCGGATGTGACATGACGCACAGAAAGTACCTGCTCTGGGAAATAAATAATATCCATATTACAGAGTTTTGTGAGCACTAACTGAAA
>CM052538.1:159630670-159684099 GCA_028533065.1 Trachops cirrhosus | reverse complement strand
GGACAGCCAGGCATTTGAATGTGGACCTGTCTTGTGGATGGATAAGAGCACCCTGAATCAGAGCACCCTGTGCTTCTGAGCGTGGTGAAACCTGCGGTTACATCAGTGAGTCTGTGAAGGTGTGGTTGGCACCACGTGGTTTTGCATTTAGCCTTTGATCTCTCCTCCTCTAGTAGTAGTACTTCAGTTTCCTGAGAACGGCCGTTCTCCTTGTGTGGCACAGTGACGTTACCTCTTTGCCTAGGTTCAGGGATGGATGGACGTGTGAAACCAGATCCAGCCAATAAGAGTATTGGGAAGCGTTTCACAGATACAGCCAGGGACTGTTGTTGGAACTGTTATCTTTCTTCTCTGATTGCTAAATTAGTGAGATGTAAGCCTGGAGCTTTCTGACACTATCCTGATGCTGCAGGGTTAAGAGTCTATCTGAGAATTAAACCAGCACAGAGAAAGCAAAGACAGAGGGATGAAAGAGACATCTGATGACATCTGAGCACCTGGATCCAGCTGAGCCTGAAGCAGCAACTATTTCTGAGCTCCTCAGTTATTAACTAGTTTTAGTTAGTTTCCTGACACTTGCAACCGAAGGAGTCCTGATTAATGAATACATAGTAGTAAGTGGGATGGCTTAGAGTGGAGGAGATGAGAGTCAGAGTGCTCACACAAGCAGGTTGTGCCTGGAACTCAGACGTGAAGATTGAGGAGTCTCAACCAGGGGCTATGGAGGTAAAAAATTTTAAAAGAAAGGAGGTGTGTCAAGAAGTAAGAAGGAACTATTTAATCTTTTACTCTCTTTGAAAGTTGTACAAGCACTGTCTAATGATTCTTTATCACCTCTTCCCTCACGGTACCCTCTACGTGCTCTCTTTCATTTGGTTTTGACAACTTAGTGAGGCACGTGAATCAGGTATTCTTGTCCCCATTTTATAGCATGAAGAGGTTAAAGGACTTGCTGAAGGTCACATGGGAACTCAGGCCTGATCCTGATTCTCTAGCTCATGCTAGATAGACTCTTGTTTGCCTGCATATAGTATAGACAAAAGTCACCAGCCACTGTCTGTCTGTCATCTTAGAGTGGAGGTACACTGCCCCCCCACCCCCACCCAGGCTTCTCTTATTATGGACATGGAGAAAGAGTAGGAGTTCTTACTGAGGAAAGGCCTGGGAGCCCATGACCCCCTTCATTAAAAATAAAGTCTGAGTCTCCTGGTTCTAAATAGAAGAAAATGTAGATTTGGGGCAGAACCAAAGGGAAAGGGATTTCCCTTGGCAAATTATTTGCAATTTGTGGATTGGAGCTGACCCAGCTCCAATTCCCACGTCATTGAGATTGCTAAAATGTGACCAACCAGCTTATTAAAGAACCAGAGCTGGAGGCAATCCTCCCACGGGGCTCAACAGAACAGGAGCAGAGTTAAGACCCACGAGCTTTCTCCTCAGTGACTCATGTCCAGGAGCTGCCTGGCTGCTCACCCTTCAGTTATATGTTCCCTCTCAGGCAGCACTTCCTGTGTTGTAGAGATTAGAGCAAGCCCATTTACGATTGGCTCGCGTCTTTCCTTAGGCATTCTGAAAAGCTCCCTGTTGTCCCGTGTAGTTGACCCTTGAACAACACAGATCTGAACTAGGCAAGTCCACTTGTACGTGGATTTTTTTCCCCAATAAATATGTGCAGTACTGGAAATGTATTTTCTCTCCCTTGTGGTTTTCTTAACAGTTTTCTCCAGTTTACTTATTGTAAGAATGTAGTATATACTACATATAACAGTGTGCTGACTATTATGCTATTAGTAAGATTTCTGGTCAACAGCAGGCTATTAGTAGTTAAGCTTTGGGGAATGTGAAGTTATACAGAGATTTTTGACTGCATGCGGCGGGTCTGCACCCCTAGCCCCTGCATTGTTCACACGTCATCTCTACTTAAATGAGTAGTCTCCAGACTGTAGCATGCAGCGAGTACATGTTCTTAAGTGCTACTGCCAGAGATTCTGAGTTATATGGGGCCTGGTGTCTACATTTTTCATACGCACCCCAGGTGATTCTGAAGCGGCTGTTCCAGGGGCCACAGTCTAACAAACAGTGATGTAAATGACAAATGCATGAACTGCAGTGGCCCCTTCATCAGAGGTTTAATGATGCCACTGTCATCGGCGCACGTCCCAGGAGATCCAACATTTTCTTTTGTACTATCACCGTCTATTCCTGGCATAATTTGAAGGACAAATGAAGCCTTTCCTGAGTAGGAGTATCTCTGAGGAGCTGCTGAATCTAGAGTTCTAAGCATTTATCTTTTCCAGTACTCCTTTAAAATCATGAACTACTCATGGAGAATAGAGCTTTGTGTTCTTTTTTAAAAAAATTTTTGAAAAGGAAAATTCCCTGGTGGCAAACCTACAGCATGCTAGAGTACAATGCAGCTCTGTCTCCACGGTCTAGCCTACCAGAGCCCTGGGGGTGCCCCCATCATTTCCTCTGAGCCCAACCCTGTACCTGAGATGTGGGGACCAGGGAGAAAGGTTTGTAAAGAGCTTTGTGGGAGTTTTTTCCTTCCTTGAGGCACCTCTATAAGCAAAACCCTAAAGAAAATCAATGCATTCCTAGTTCCACATTCACCTGATGTGTCATCAACCTTGCCAAATTAACCAGAGGGGGAGGTGGTCCACAGCCCTCCACAATAAGACTGACTGCATAAGAAGTGAGTCTGAAAATTCCATTTATTACAACAAATGAATGGTCCACGTGGGGTGAAAATGTGCACATCACATTCAGGTCTTCCTGCTTTAACATTTCTGTATTTCCTCTCTCTGAAAGACACTTTCCATAGATCTTATATAGGAAAAACACGAACAGTTTTTGGGCTGGGAAAACATTAATGTATATATGTAACAATTCACCATTGCTAGAAGCAGCTAGAAACAAATATTTTTTAAAAAAAGAGAGAGTACAAAAATTCCTTAACACAGCATGCTTGATTCTCAAGATTCCATTAGTGAGTGAGCATATGAAGAAATGGTTTTTGTTTTTTCCTTGGTAAGCAATCTCTTTCAAATATTGTTAGCAAATTAGCCTCAGATCAAAGTACTTATTTACAACCTCTGATTTAAATAGAACAGTATTTGTTTTAAAAATTGAAAAAAAAAATGAAATTGGAGTTAATATTGAGAATGCAATTTTTAAAAATATGAAGGTTATTGTTACTATTTAACTAATTCTATGTCAGATTTCATTACCACTCAATACATTATACACAGAAATTAGGGACTTTAATAATTAAAATAGGTTTCCCCTTAAGATAAAATTACGCTGGTGAAAATGATTGTTGAATCTCTAAAAGAATTAAAACTTTTTAGAGGCTTAAGTAATCATAAAAGATTAGATTTTTCTCCCTAATAAGTAAAACTATCAACAAACTAAACTCGTATAAAGACTCTTGTATTATAATTCCATACTATAGGACATGAAATTATGAAAAAGCCAAAACATTTTCCTTAAACTTAATTCAGATGGGCTGTATGTTTACTACCTTCTTATCCTTTTACAAACAAGGTCACATGAAGTTTGGAACTTCCTTAACTTTTAGTCACCAGAGCTGTATTATGCTTCCTGAAGTTTTAATTCCATTTTCATTGTCCCAAAGATCTAGACTAACATGAAAACAGAGTCCTTCTGAGAAAAATAAGTGGTGTGGATTATGAAAGTCATCAGTCTTATAAGATGCCTGTAATCACCACCAAAGAGTGCTTATTCACAGCTGTTTTTATGTGACCACATGTTCAATTCATATTTTGGCTCATATAAAAATGGACATGGTTTTAGCTGAGTCCACGGCATCGCTAAGCTGATGGTACGACACTGTAGCTCAATACATACTCTGCCAGGGTTTTCCCTCTAAATCTTCATCTATATCCTACTGACTATGACAAAATCCCAAATTTTGAACAGAAGTATCCAGTTATAGGAGTGCATTCATTCCTTTCACAAATATTTCGGTATTCTCCTTGCTTTACCCCAGGTGTGAGCTTTAACTGGATGCATTTATTCTTTTACCAGCATGCCCATAAAAAGGAACTCAGGAAAATATTTACCAAGTCTGTTTCATAATCTGTGTTGGCATATTAAGTCTTTTTGTCTTTTCCTTTAAAAGAAAATGGGGGTAAGGAAAGAGGAAAATGAAATTAATTTGGAAATGGCCTTTTGGGATTTTGAAGCAAACCAGGTATGATAAAGGCTTCCAGTGCCTCCCATCGCTGATGGAGACGAGAGCTGCCGTGAAAAGTCACTGTCCATGAGTGTCACTTCTTGGGAAGAGAGGGCTCTGGCTGCAAGGAAGTTGTAAATAAAGTCTGAGAGACTCTAACAAACAAGATGGAGAACAAAAACAGGAAATATTCTAGTGGAAAAATAGGTGAGTGACACACAAAGACCATCTCAGTGGAAAAAAGAGCCCAGCCCCCTCTGGTGGAGGGGCCCTAGGGGGCCACGCCTGCCCCTTCTCCCAGGCAGGCGAACAGCTGGGATTCTGAGAATGAGTTTTCTCTGGTGCCATGGGTTCATTTCTCCTGATACCTGGAAAAACAAAAAAATAAAAGCCAAAAACAAACAAAAAAGGGGGCCACATTTTTCTTAAGAGCACAGAAATGGTTCTTTAGATCTCGAATTCATGTGATTTGGGGAAAGGAGGAATTTGCTCTTCGTGACAAAAGCACCTCCCTGCTCATGGTGGAGCCTTACCTCTCCTGCTTGGCGGTACCTGTGAGGCATGGATCCCAGATAAAACCCAAATGCTTTGGATTCTGGAAATCATGTTGAAGAGGCATTTATACCACTGGTAACTAGGAGGTATTTTAGGCGTGGCTAAGGCGCTGAAGTAATCTCAATTTTCAAGATACTGAGTTTTTTCCTTCCCAGCTTCGTTTCGCTCTCATTCCTTTTTCAATCTCTAGAGTAAAACAACAAAACTTCTGAATGGATGTAACATAGGGACATGTTCATGCAAGAGTACTCAAAAACTGTCACAAATATATGAAAGCACCAGTCACAACACATGATTTACTTTTACTTGCAGAATCAAAGCTATCATGTACAAATGGAATAGTGGTAAGAGAACACAGAAAACCGGCATTGTTTTTGTTACTACCATGAGGATAAACCACGGGGAATATCTCCCTAAACATTTTGGGTGCTCATCCTTGGAGTTCAGTCTCAGAGACAAGTCCAGCCTTATCTCTACTACTCTAATGGGGAGGGGGATAGAAGGAGGATCGGGAAGAAAGGGAAAACGAAGGCACAAAGACTAGACATCAATGCCATTAAACCGACCACGGTTACACTGGACAACTCAGCTGATCAAAGGGTATTCTAAAGGCAATATTCATTCCGAAAAGGTCATACATATCTTAGCTCAGTACAGCAGTCTGTTTGAATTTTTATTTTTTAAATATGAAGCGGAAACAGAAGGTTTGGGGAGGGATAGCAGAAAAGGAATGACAAGGATTTTATCTTTACATAGTCCCCTCCTCCAGGCAGTTCTGCAGGTACCAGAGCTCTTAACTCAGGGTGTGGATTGACTTTCATTGTCATAAAGGGGACCAGTTCTTTAAACATGCATAACCTGGAGTTCCCAGGATGGTTCTCCTCCCTCTATTTAAATGCTGTGGACTAGAAAGGCGCCCACTTTGCTAAAAACTCTACATCAGTGTCCCAGGAGCCCTGAGGCTCTTCAGGCTCCTCTTGAAGACTTAAAGGATGGCACAGAAAAACTTCTTCTCCCTGAACGGGTTCTCTGAAGCCGGAACAGGGGTCAGGAGGGGATCTTCCTTGGCATGAGCTTCACAGTAGGCCATCAAGTCTGCAGCTGCCTTGGATACCTGGAAAGGAAGACAACAACCGAAACTTTAGATGAAGCCTCAATGCAGGTGCAGTCAGTCAAGGCCCAGGCTCTGCTGTCCAACTTCCCTCGAGAATTCAGGTTCAAATCCTAACCCCACCACTTACTAGCTCAAGTGAGAGTGACGCAAGATACTTAACCTCCACCTGCAAAGAAGGGAGTTGATGCTCTTGATCTCAGGATAGCTGCAAGCAGGTCCAGGACCAGGGTGAGGGGAATAGGCACTTAGGGCATAAAGCTGAAGGAGATGCATGTAGTCAGGGTCTCCCAAGTATCAGCTCTGCATCTGTACAGCCCTGAGAGTGGGTTATCCAATTTATTGGCATTTAATTGTTCATAGTATTCTCTTACGATCCTTTTTACATGGTATTTGTATGGTGTCAGTTGTAATGCCTCTTCTTTTATTTCTGATTTTACTTATTTGAGTCTTTTATTAGTCTAGCTAAAGGTTTGTCCATTTTGTTTAAGTTTTCAAAAATCAGCTCTTTGTTTCATTGATCTTTTGTATTGTTTTTCTGGGTTCTATTTCATTGGTTTCTGCTCCGATCTTTGTTATTTCTGTTCTTTTTGCTAGTTTTGTGCATAGTCTGTTTTTTTAAAAGTTTCTGGAGGTATAAAATTAGATTATTTTAGATCTTTTTTATTAATGTTGGCATTTATTGCTGTAAACTTTCCTCTTAGAACTGCTTTTGCTGCATACCATAAGTTTGGGTATGTTGTTTACCTTTTTTTGTTTGTTTCAAGATATTTTTTTATTTCCCTTTTTATTTCTTCTTGATCCACTGGCTGGTTGTTCAGGAGTGTATTGTTTAATTTCCACATATTTATGGATTTTCCAGTTTTTCTCCAGTTATTGATTGCTAGTTTCATACCACTGTGGTTAGAAAAGATTCTTGGTATGATTTCAACTTTCTTTAATGTGCTAAGACTTTTTTGTGATCTATTATTTAACCTATCCTGGAGGATGTTTCATGTGCACTTGAGAAGAATGTGCATTCTGCTGCCGTTGGATTAGATGTTCTATATATGTTGGTGAGGTTCATTTTCGCTAATGAATAGTGAAGGTGAAGTCCAACATTTCCCCTAATTTTCTGTCTGGATACCTGTTCATAGTTAAAAGTGGGATACTGAAGTCCCATGCTATTATTGTATTGTTGCCTATTTTTTCCATTAGATTTGTAAATATTTGCTTAATATATTTAGGTGCTCCAATATTGGGTGCATACATATTTATGATTGTTATATCTGCTTGATGATGAACTGACCCCTTTATTATTATACAATCACCTTCTTTGTCTTTTGTTACAGTTTTTGGCTTAAAGTCTCACTCTTTAATAGGTATTATATTGCTTATAAAATATTTTTATTGTGTTTCTATTTTGTTCCAGACATTGACTTAAGTTTTCTCTTTTGATCTACATAATAATCCTGAGGTAGAAACTGTTATCCTCATTTTAAAAATGAAAAATTAAGGCTCTGCACTTTGCATATGTCATATACCAAAGTACACAGCAGAAAAAGAATTTGAACTCTTTTGTCTTGCCATTAAGCCACAGCCACCCACATATAAACTACTCAAATGCAGGGCTAGTTCTAAAGGTTGATTAAAATTCCTTGTGCATCTTTATGAAATGCTACTATGACAGAATGAAAGGAAACATCCTGTTCTTGTTTTAGCTCCTCTAAATAAAAGCAAAGGACAGACTTTCAGAATCTCGATTACTTTTTTTTGTGCCTTTCATGGTTTGATCCATAGTCATTATTGCACCGAACAGGAGCTTAGCTGTAGGCAGCAGAGACTGGACAACAGTAATATCTGAAACTCGCTTGCTAAGAGGAGATCCGGCACCATGATTACTCATTTGCAATGCTCACACACAAACATGTGGCAGGAGTCCTCAAAATCTCATTATGAAACAAAAAAGTGTCATTCTGGGAAAATTAATAGCTTAGAATTTCTCATTTCTTATATTTGAACACTTGATTCTAGATGATTTTCTTCTCAAAATATATTACATGTTTTACCTTGTTTCCTTAACTAGATTGCAATCTCTTGTGGGTGACAGTCAAAAACAATGCCAGAATCCCAGCAGTAGTTAAAATAATTGCTTATATTTACCTGTCCTTGCTATGTGTCAGAACTGTACCAACAACCACTTTACAGTATCTCATTTAATTCCTACAACAATATTATAGGTCATGCTATTATTATCCTCATCATCAGTATGTGAAGTTGAGGCTTCATTAGGTGTTTGCCCTCTATCTCACAGCTCATGAGTGGCCGAGTCATGGGTCTCTGTGTGCTTGACTTAATCTTTATGAGTGTGCTTCCTTCCTAACCTGTAGCTGTCCTCCTTGTTGCTTACCTTATGATGATTCACAGCAATAGTCTGCCTGGCAAATCTTGCTTTCTGATGATTCCTTTTAACATTTTGCACATAGTTTCTTTTACATTTTACATCCCTAGATCTACATTTTCCATAAAGATTTCCCCTATAACTCTAGGTAGTCTCTCCCTTTACTATCCCATTGTTTCTTCCTAAATGTCTCAAATTTGTCCTCTATTGTCATCTCTATTACTCTTCCCCTAGTTCCACCTTTTTCTCCATGATTTCTGAAATAACCTCGTAAGTTAAAAATTCCCAAGGGATCTGCTGTAGACTGGATGTGTCTCCCCAAAATCATACATTGAAATGTTAATCACTGATGTGATGATATTTGGAGGCAGGGGTCTTTGGGAGGTGATTAGGTCATGAAAACAGAGCCCCCGTAAATAAGATCAGTGCCCCATAAAAAAGGCCCCAGAGAGCTCCATTGCCTCTTCTGCCATGTAAAGTTATAGTGAGAACACAGCCTTCTACACCAGGCAGCAGGCCCTCATCGGACACCAAGTCTGCCAACACCTTGACTGAGGACTTCTAGCTTCCAGAACTGTGAGAAATAAATATCTACTATTTATACACCATGTAGTCTATGATATTGTGTAATGGCAGCTCAAATGGACTAACAAGGGATCCATGGGTAGAATTCAGGGGTAGTCTGCAAACTTCAATGATTAAAAATAACTACATCTTTATTTTCACTGACCTCAATGGAAATCTAGCATTTCTTTCCATTATAGATGGAAACAACACACTATAGTAGCAGTTTCTGTGGCTTAGTTGCCAGTAGAAATCAGATACTTTCTCTCATGTTAGTTATTGTAAACATCTAAACATTTAGTTCATGTTCACCTACTTTATAATTATAGACCCACTACTAGATCTTATATAATCAGTTAATAAAGGAGTACACACATATATAACTAGATCACTAATATTTTCCTAAAAATATATTTTTTAAGATTTTATTTATTTATTTCTAGAGAGAGGGGAAGGGACGGAGAAAGAAAGGGAGAGAAACATCCACGTGTGGTCACCTCCCACATCACCCCAACTGGGGACCCGGCCAACAACCCAGGAATGTACCCCAACCAAGAATTGAACCGGCGACCCCCTGGTTTGCAGCCCACACCCAATCCACTGAGCCACAGCAGCCAGGGCTTCCTAAAAATATTTTGATGAACCATATTTCAATACAATCAATTTCCTTTGTAAGTTAAAAACATTATTCTAAGAAACAAACCATATCCTTCAAAAGACAGCCAAACAGGTTTAGGGCGCAAAGAAATGTTTAAGAATCCTGGTTTTAAATAACTTTTCTTCTTTCATAACTGTGCCAGGAGTAGTATTCCCCATATGCAGCTAGAAAGATATTTTAAAAATGTACATTGGCTCATATCACTCCCCTATTTAAAACTCTCAGTAGCTTCCCATTGCACTTGGTAGAAAACCAAAACACCATAAAACGACCTGTGGGTCTCGCCTGCGCGGGGCCTGCCCACTGCTCCGATTCCATGTTGTGGATTCTCTCCTCCCCACACAGGTCTCCTCTAATTTTGCCAAATTTTCGAGTTTTCTGCCTCAGAGCTTCACATATACACCTTCCTGGAACATTCTTCTCCCCATCGCCCCAGCAGCCTGGCTCTTTCTTTTCCTTCAGGAGTCAGCTGAAATGTTGCCTCTTGGTAGAGTCCTCACAGAACACTTCATCCCATAATGACTTTCCTCACTATTCTCGCTCAGAGCACCCTGCTCTGTTCCTTCTTAGAAAAACACTTATCACAGTACATGATAAGGATCATTCTCTTTTTTTTTTTGATATATGTCTTTCACTTTAAGTGCTGTGCTCTGTGACAGCAGGGACCAAGTTTGCCTTATTCACTACTGTGTAATTGGTGCCCAGCATGTAGCAGACACTCAAATAATTGCTGAAAGAGTTCTCAAACATTATCTGATTCAACAAATATTTCGTTAAGGTAGTATCTACCGAAAACCTAATATGCCTGACACAGTCTAGAGGCTTGGAATTAGGGAACAAAACTCATAAAGATTCCTGTCCTTGTGGAACTGATGTAGTATTGTAGACTTCCAATTCTGATTCTGATAGAGTCGCAGAGACCAATTAAACCTTCCTGCTTGAACTTAAAACTTTGACAAAATATATGAAAAAATGTTTTTAATGTTATATAGCAGGCAGCAAAAGACAGTAGTCCCTGAGAGAATGGAGACAAGACAAGCCTTACTGCCTGAAAGGGTTTCCAGGCCACAACACAGGTAGGGAGTACCCAAAGAGCTCAGAAGTGTCCCTGAGGTGAGGTGATGGTAACAGGGGAGAGAGATCTGGTGTGTGTGTTGAGGGTAGGGAAGAGCACTCACACTCTGCAAGCCTTCAGAGGATTCCTTTGAGTCTTCAGTTGAATACTGATAAGCACATTTGTGGAAGACAACTGCATGAAGCTGTGCAAAGAATTTCAGAAAGGATCAAATGAAACAATCCCTGATGAGCACATCAGGCCCAGATAATTTGTGTCTCCATTGGTCAGAGTAGAAAAACCTCACAATAAATGGGGAATTGAGTAGAGTCTTAAAAAGGGTAATGTTTCGGTCGTGGTACCAAATAGGCCTAGGTTAAAGGCTGCTATAGACACCCCTATCAAAGTTTAAAAGTAAGCCTTGAATAAGTCAAAATGTTTCTAAGTAACTTAACTGCACCATAGCGTAAAATTAAAACATTCAAAGGACTAAAAAAAAAAACTTCAGCATGCCACAAGATAAAATCCACAATGTATAAAATAAAAACAACAACGAGAAAGAACAGGCATGAAAATAAGTAGGGAAAAAAGTTTCTCCTATAATGAGGAGAAAAAATTAATACAAAAAAGACCCAGAATGGACAGTGAAAAATTAGTAGATAAAAATAATATTAAAACAGCTGTTGTATATATTGTCCATATAATAAAAAATATAGAGGGAAGCAAAAATGATAAAAACAGACATGGAAGATCATAAAAAGACAAAGATCAAACCTTGGAGATGAAAAAATACACTAGATGAAATCAGCATCAGACTAGATGCTGCAGGAGAAAAAATTAGCAAACTTGAAGGCAACAAAGGGAACTCTCCAAAGTGAAGCAGAGAGAAAACAGGCAAACATAAACAGCACGCACTGAGCAAGGAGACAACTTGCAGTGATCCAATCTGTGTATAGCTGAAGTCTGTGAGGGAGAGGAGAGAGACGGTGGGCAGAGGGAAGGGAAAATATTTGAAGACATAATGGAGGAAAATTTTTGAAATTTGATGAAAACTATAAACCTCACAGTCCCAAGTAACTCAACAAACCCCATATGAAGAAACATGGATCTAACTACTCCAAAGCACAGCATAATCAAATTGCTTACACAGTACTTGAGTGGGCGAATGAAGAAAACAGGAAATAAAACATAAAAAATTGCTAGAGGCAATATTAGAAGGTTTGAAGTTTTATAAGAAAATATAAGTAAAGTAGGGTAAAAGGGATTGAGAGTGTGTATTTGGGGAGGATGGTGAGGAGCCGGTGGTTGGGTGTGAACTGCTGGAACATGTCCTTGATTAGGGAGATGAAACTTACGGGCAAGTGAAGGAATTTACTTCTGATAACAGCAAGGATCTTCCAAATCAACAATTGCTAAAACCGCACTATCCGGCAGCCTCACTGAACCAGACTAGGGCTAAGAACCAGGCAGTAAGGGGAAGGGGACAACAGACAGTCCCAAAAAAGGTCACTAGAATGTGATGTTAGGCTCAAAACAAACCCAAACAAAAAAGAAACCTTCTCTAGGCAGATACCCTGACAGCTCTGAGAAGCAGCTATTTTCTCTAAGGATAAAAACCTGACCTAAGAATTTAAACAGTATGCTGGGATATAGCTCTGTCTTCATTACATCCTGAAATTGAGACACCTCAAATTATGTAATTCCACCCAAGTCTATCTTTTGAGACACATCTTAAAAATGATGTTGCAAAATGCTTGCAAGCCACCAGGCAAAGAATTAAGCACTGACAGGTTGTCATTGACTGTGCAAGTGGGAAGTCGCTTGTGCATTAAGAGGAGCGTCATTCAATCACTCCTTCAGTTGAATTGCTGGCATTAATAGAGCCATCCAGGTTGACAACTCTAATTTGTTGCTTACAAGAATTTCAAAGATCACACTTACATGGAGGCTGGAAAATGGGATGTTATACTGAATACTGAACATTGTCTGTCACAGGCCTGGCAATGTAGTTGAGGGCAAAAGAAATCACTGAACCTCTGGGAAGAGATCACAGAATTTTCACACTAGGGAAGAATGGTCTGACATTTGTTTAGGAAGACCTTTTACTAAGGTCAAAAGCGCCGGCCACTTAAAAGCTTCAGTTTGCTTTGAATCATCAACATGTAATTCAAGTACAGGATAATTCACACACCTAGCTTAAGCACTGGTAAATGCAGAAGAAGCCTCAGTTTCCTTTGTTATGTCTTGGAATTCTACTGAAAACGTGGGAGGTACCATAGAGAGGAAGCTCACTAATGTAGGGAACAGAGAGCGGCGAGTCACCACAGTGCTGGCGTCACCATGCAGCCACGCATCACTGCTGGGGCCCAGAGGTGAGTCTAATGGTCTTTCCACTGTGACTGTGAGGAGCACTGGGCTCAAACTTTGATTTAGATACTAGAGAAATTATAGTTGTATAGAGAAATATCTACTATTTTTATTTATAAAATAATGTGTGAGTATCGTTTTTAAAAATTTATTTATTTATTTTTTAAGAGAGAAGGGAAGGGAGGGAGAAAGAGAAGGGAGAGAAACATCAGTTGGTTGCCTCTTGCACACCCCCTTAACCAGGGACCTGGCCCACAACCCAGGGATGTGCCCTGACTGGGAATCGAACTGGTGACCCTTTGGTTCACAGGCCAGCACTCAATCTACTGAGCCACACCAGCCAGTGCTGAATATTCTAAGTAAGCTTTCCCTTTCCACTCCTCCAAGGTGATATTAAATTGATGGTACATATCAATAGGATATTTTTTAAAAGGAAATAGAATAATTAATTTTAGAAACAATAGTCATCAAGAAAAAGTACCTTGTATTTAATTTACTCTATTTAATCAAAGAAGAAAGGCATTCAAAACTGTCATCCAAAATAGTTACATTTTCTAAGAAGGGAGATGTCATCTGGCCTGAAAATAGGACTGTTAAGAAATCTTCATTTCCCAGATATTTCAAACTATCAAGGCTGCAGGTACAATGCATAAGGCTAAGCATATACTTGGTGCTTATAATAAATATCTATTAATATTTTATTTTATTTTATTTTGTTGTTCAAGTACAGTTTTCTGTCTTTTACTCCCATCCCAGCCCTCCCCATCTTCCTTCCATTTCCACCCCACCCTAGTTTTTGTCCATGTGTCCTATATACTTGTTCCTGTAAACCCTCCCCCTTTTCCTCTATAACATTTTAAAAGTTATATCAACCCTCATAAAAATAAAGCTTTATGTTCAGTTATTAATGTACACTTGAATTAAATTTTTAAATTTTTGCTTCATTTTCAGTAAATCAAATGAATTAGAACTGACCATCTTTGAACAGCCCTTTTCTCTATAGTCCTTTGATATACTATGCCAATTTTATTATCCCTGAAAATACTCTCAATTGGCCTAGAAAGAGGCTTGAATCTCATTCTGTCTAATAAATTGAACACAAACCTGTTTAGGAAAGAAATGTTAAAACTTTCAACTCAATGCTGGAAAAATACTTGAAAAGTCCCAAACCTAGGATGTATGTCCCCTCTCTAGTAACAAGTATGATGACTAACTGGCCCATTTCTCAGTACAGCTTTCTGTGAAGTTCAATTCCAATCTATCATGAGCCAATCATCAGAAAGATGATTAATCATTAGAAACGTTCATGTTTGGTTAAATAATTCATGCATATTTTCCAGTTATGAAAATCAACCTGTTCTTTTTATGTTGAACTATTTTTTAAAAAAAGACATACTATAAATGCTGCCTAATTATAAACACACAAATGACATGGTATGTTTTACCCATAAAGTGATCAATTCTGCTCTTCTTTTTTATATTTCATTAATTTTTTTCCTACTACCACACTGTTATTTGGCCAATTACCTTATTTCTGGAATTTCCCAAACCATAAATATAATTAGCAATGTAATGTAGAATATAGTTCCTAATGTTTTTTCATATGACACTCTTAGTACATGAACTTAAAGCTATTCACTAAAAAAGTGTTTCCTGACTGCCTGTATACCTCAGCACCATGAAGGATGAAAAGAAGTAAATAACATGGTCTTTGCTTTGAGGTCTGTCTAGAAAAAGTTCAGCCATTGTTAATATAATGAGAATGGTTTGAGCAACATTGATGAAAACTGACAGCCAAGGGTGTGGACTGGAATGTGCATGGTGAATATTAACAAGGTCACTGTACTAGTCAGTGGGGGTGGTAGACACTGTTGAGTGAGCATGTGTACTGTGTGGCTGTCGCATTCAAAATGATTAAGCGAGTAAAGCAACAAATCTGTATCAGATTTTGCTTTAAGCTTGAACATTCCTCTGTGAAAACTATTTGGATGATTCAGAAGGCTGCAGCTATGGGCAATTGGTGACTGGCAGCTTCATCACGACAATTTACCTGCCCAGGGATCAAGTCTTGTGCGGAGAGTCTTTTGGTGAAACATTAAATTACCCATGTGACTCAGCCCCACTGCAACCCAGATTTGGTGCCCTGTGACTTCTGGTTTTTCCCCAAACTAATCGCTTTCCCTTTGAAAGGGAAGAGATTTCAGACCATCGATGAGATTCAGGAAAATACAATACAATAGGGCAGCTGATGGTGATTGGGAGAACTGTGTGAGGTCCCAAGGTGCCTCATTGAAGGGGACTGAGGCATCATTGTCCTTTGTACAATGTTTCTTGTATCTTCTTCAATAAATGTCTATTTTTCATATTACATGGCTGGCTACCTTCTGGACAGACCTCAAATAGTCTTGTTGGAAAAATTTATCTGATGAAGGTAAAATTAGCAAATTAATTAGTAAATATGGTCAAAATGGAAAAAAAAAGATTCACAGACAAGTGAAGATTTCAGCTGACCCCTAATACAGGCATAAGGTTTGGATAGCATTGTAGATTATTCAGGTTGCCGTAACAAAATACCATACTGGGTGACTTATAGACAACAGAATTTATTTCTCATAGTTCTGGAGGTGGGGAAGTCCAAGATCAAGGTGCTGGCAGATTTGGTGTCTGGTGAGGGCCTGCTTTGTGGTTCATGGATGGCGCTCTTATTGCTGTGTCCTCTCACGGTAGAAGAGGCAAGGCCCTGGGGTCTCTTTTATAAAAGTAACTAATTGCTCTTATGACCGAATAACCTCCCAAAGTCCCCACCTTCAAATACTATCATGTTGGGGGTTAGGATTTCAACATACAAATTTTTGTGGGGGACACAACCCAGTCTATAATAGATAGAAAAAGAATGAGGGAAAGGGTGTTCTCAGTGAGGCATGTGACTAACCAGAGAGGTGGGAATTTGCACAGCATATTCTTGGGATGGTGTACAGACCCAGTTAGAAAAGTCTATTGGGAACATTTGGAAAAAATGAGAAATAAGTTTGACAGAGGCCATTATTATATCATGAAAGATAATGTAGATGTAAGAGCAAAAGAAAGCCAAGGCCAGGAGACTGGGTGAAATGATTGCTTCTTTAATAATTGGATGCTCCATAAATTGACCCCACATAAAAATGTCAAAGAACATTTTTTCAGCTTACAGTGATTCTCTCCCCTCCTTAAATATGTATCTACTTTCCATCCATATGGATGGATTAATCCCTAAAAGCCATGTTTGTGCAATGTGGTTCAGTTGTAATGCCAGTGGACTATAGCTGCAGATGACTCATTCTTGCTAGGACAGAGGTGCTACTTTAGTAATATGGAATTGAGACTAAAAGGGATTGAATCAATCTATCTCTTCATGCAGCTGGAACTGTGCCATGTGATCCTGGGAGCCATGGGAAGCCATCTTGTGTCTTCCATGTGAAATCGGCAGCTGAGGAATGTGTTCTTCCCCAGAAAAGAAAGAGGCAGACACGGAGAGAAACAGATACATGTCACAGAACACCCACAGTTCCCGATGGCCTTCCAATTCTCATGTCCATTGCTCACCCAGCTACATTTCTGCTCTTGGATTCTGAGACACTCTCTATCTTTTACAATCAATCCCCTCTTTCTGCTTAAGCAAGTGTGGGGTTAGGTTCCTATTATTAGAAACCCAAAGACTCCTAATATAGTGACGAATAAATAGATTTACTGAAGTCCTGCTGTCCTTCACTCTTCTGCATGCTCTCTCAACTCGTACTCTCGGGACAAGGTTTCTTTCATTCGCCTTAGTGTGAGTGTACTGCTGTTCCACATATCTGAGTGGCACAGTCTCCACTGCACCGTCTCTGTCCCTCCCCGCAGACCCCTGTCCGGCTTCTTTGATATCACTTTCTGTCTCTGGATGAAATGCTAACAAACACAGAAAAGCTGGGAGTATAATTTATATATGCCTGAGGCTTATGAGTAGATAATGGGTTCCATAGCCCAAGTATCCCAGGATCTGTGATGTGCAGGGATAGGAAACAAGATGGTTTAAAAACAAAAATGCTATTCAGATTCTTTTATGGTAGGGCTACTCTAAATTATTCAGGAGGCCACATGAGAGAGAAGGCCATCCCCTGCTTAAAAGACCCTCAGCAGCTCCAGGGCCAGCAGTGCCCCCTTACCCCCTGTTCCTTGTGGCCTCAGCTGCAGTAGGCTGTGCCAGCTGTATACAAAGCCACTGCTTCCAGAAATGATGACTTGAAGAGGTCACTACTCTGACTAGAAAATCATGACCTGGGATATTCAGAGAGAAGCCTCTTCCCGCTGACAGTATCATACATGAAAAGCAGGTACAGAGGCCTGACTGTTCAGAAGCCTTGAAGGGACCTCTAAAGGCAGATAACCAAGCCCTAAACCAGCTAGCTGACAACTGTGTCAACACAGCCACAGTTTTATCCAACAGCTAAACTAAAAATAATCTGACACTTCACCACAGCATGCCTGCCTGGTTCCAATGTGCAGAACAAATGCTGAAATACAGGCTGCTGCTGTATTTGCAACAATTAAGGTCTAATAACATCAAGAGGGATTCAGAGATTTGAATAAAAGATCACCTAGGAAGGCAAGTCCTTGGTGCTCAGTTGATTAGACTGATGCTCTTTTAATAGTGATGTATTTGGTGTCTTTAATAATAGTATACAAAGGGAATCAGGGTGTGCTGTTGGCTTCTTTCTGATGGTATTTGGTAATGATGCTCCTTGGATATCTTATTGGCGTCATTGTTAATCTTGTTCATACTTTGTGTAATCCTTCACTAGACAAGGAGATTCCTTGAGGGCAAGAATTATGTCTTCATCTTTATTCACCTCTGTATCTCTAGTACCTAAAGAGGCCTGGCAGTTTAGAAATCTTTCAGTAAAATATTTACTAGGTAAATGAATTAATGAGCAACTGAAAAACAGCAAAAATCCAACTTTAGGAGGAGTTTCTGGGAAAGCTTCTCAAAAGATTAACAATTGGTTTGAATATTCAAGGAACTGTAAATTCATTGGAGTTGGTAAAACAGAAAGGCAGAGAGGATGACAGTGAATGTTCCAAGCATTTTAAATTCCCCTCAAGGGAATTAAGTGGTTCGGTATAACATGTGGGCAAAAGGAAGGGGATAAAGCTAAAAGACAGGCAGGGTCCAGAAGGACCTTGCATACTCTGCTAAAGAATTTGAATTTTGTAATGTGATACACCACACCAAAAAATGAAGGATAAAAATGAAGGATATGATCATACTGATAGATGCAGAAAAACATTTGACACAACCCAACACCTATCTATAACAACTGGGAGGTGAGTAGAGGGGAGATGAGGGAACATACCACAACATAATAAAGGCCATCTATGACAATCCCACAGCTAATATCATACTCAACAGTGAAAGCTAAAAGCTTTTTCTTTAAGATCAGGAACAAGACAAGGATGTCCACTTTCACCACTTTTATTCAACATAGTAATGGAAGTCCTGGCCACAGCAATCAGAGAAGAAAAAGAAATGAGATATCTGAATTGGAAAGGAAGAAGTAAAACAGCCATTGTTTGTAGATGGCATGATACTATATATAGAAAATCCTATAGATTCTACCCCAAATATTAGAATAAATGAATTCAGTAAGGTAGCAAGATGTAAAATTAATATTCAGAAATTTATTGAATTTTATATATATATATAAACTAATAGAAAGCAATCAGAAAGAGAAATTAAGAAAACAATCCCATTTACAATAAAAAAGAATAAGATACCTAGGAATAAATTTAACCAATGAGGTGAAAGACCTGTACTTAGAAAACTATAAGATATTGAGAAAGGTGAAAGGGATTAAGAAGCATAAATTGAAAGTTAACAAACATAGTCACTAAGAGATAAAGTACAAATAGGGAATATAGTCAATAATACTGTAATAACTATGTGTGGTGCCAGATGGGCACTAGAATTATAGGGGTGATCACTTGGTAAGGTATATGAATAATCACTGTTGAATACCTGAAACTAATATAATATTGTATATCAACTGTAACTGAAAGATACCTTTTTTTAATCCTCACCCAAGGACATTTATTTTTCATTGCTTTTAGAGGGAGAAAGAGAGAGAAACATCGATGCGAGAGAGAAGCATGGATTGGTTGCCTCCTGTGTGCACCCAGACTGGGGACTGTATGTATCTGGACTGGGGATCGGGCATTGAGAATTGAACCTGCAATTTAGGTATGTGCCCTGCCTGGGAATCAAACCCTCAACCTTTTGGTCAGGAGACTATGCTCCAACCAAGTCTACACAGGCCAGGGCAAAAAATAATTTTTAAAAAAAGAGTTTGAATTTTATTTTACAGGTGATGGCCATCAGAAAAAGATTTTCCGTAGGACAGGAACGTGATGAGGTTTCTTATAGATATTTTTTTCTTTGGCAGTAACATGGCAGGTAATTGAGATGGAATTTCAGAGATCAGCTAAGAGCCTTTTGCAGCTAGTAGTTCAGGTGAGGAATAATAAAGGTCTGACCTCGGGCTGAAAATGCTATATCTGTCTTCTTCTTCCACCGTTACCTTTTCATCACCACCAATACTCTCACAACTGCCTTTAGGAGCCAGGCCTGAGGGTGGTGAGTAGTAACAGAAAATGCCAATCATTATAGTGCTTCACACTTTTATCTTAATTGGGTCACCCCAAAAGCCAAAGTGGATTTTTCTAGGGGGCAGGCCCATGACCAGAAATATTATCCCCCAAACACCCCAAAAAGCTCTTTCTGAAGCCACGGTCCTTGGGCCACCTCACTTCTCCCAGTAATTGTTATGCCCACCTGCCACAGTGTACTTCTTCAGCAAGGGAGAATACAAGTAGAGGCAAAGAAAAGAGAGGAGAAAAGGCAGGTGGCAAAGGAGCAAGGCAGATGGTGAAGACCCTTTATCTCATTTGTGAATCAAGATGGATGAAATCTGTTATAAGAAGAGTAGAAGCTGTTTGCATCTTGTGGCCTCAGATTTGACAAAGGACACTTGGGTAGATGGAAAAGTGTCCATGGATATTTGCTCAGCTTATTTATGGGGGAAGACCAGCTCTCCCATCACTCTCCTGCATGTATCTGGTAGGAATTAAAAGGAGCTAACCCCTTTCTCTAGGACTGAGGTTCTCAACCTCAGCTATACATCGACATTAACTAATGAAAAATATACTCGTGCCTGAATCATATCCCAAGAGATTCTAATAATTGGTATAGGATATAGTCTCAGAATTGGTCTGTTTGTAGAATTCCCTGGGTTATCTGAATGTAAAGATGGCTGAGAACCATTGCTCTAGACTAGGGGTCAGTAAAGTTTTCTGTAAAAGGCCAGAGAGTGAATATATTATGACCTGGGGGCCACGGGGTCTCTGCTGCAATTGCTCTACTCTGCTGTGGCAGTGTGAAGGTTAGCCATAGACAACATGCAAATGAAATCATGAAAACAGGCAGTGGGCTGAATGTGGCTCACAAGCCATGATTTATTGACACTTATTCTAGAAGCACACTCCAAAGCAGGCTGGATTGTCCAAGTCACTAGGTCAGGTATGGAGAAAATAGGGAAACTGTTCTAGTTTGTACAAAAGACATTTGGAAGAATGTTCTAGTTTTTAGTAAAATGAGATATGTTTCTGAGTTCGATTTTACAATATGCTTGGATCTTCTGGGAAAGTGAAGTTTCCCGGAAACTTTTGGTTACAAAATTTCATGTGACCAAACGTGCCGCAGCTATCTGTTAATAATAACACCGTGTGGGTCAACTTCACATTTAAAATCTGACAACAAAGTGTTTGGAGTTAGAGTCTTGGTTCAGTATGAGTTAGGCCCAACTTAAGGCAAAGCTGTCAGCATAGATCTGGGCAGTGGAATAAAGAAGGAAAAGAGTAGACGATTAAACTTTCATTAAACCTCTATGCTGTTTGACTTCTTAGGGAGACCATGTGTGATTTTTGTATTTCGGATAAAAAAATCCAATAAAGTATAATGAAGAAAATAACCTACAATGGTGAATTAGAAGGAGTAGACATTAAAGCTGGACGCTTAAACTTTGAAGTTAAATCGGGACAGAAAAAATTAAAACCCAAATAAGAAGAGGGTCCTGCAAGGTAAGGGCGGTCAACTGGTGGACTGCTGCATTTTATGTGTTCTCCAACTTCCTTGTCTAGCATTCAGTCATGAGCCTACGCTTTATCTCTATTTTGTTGGTTGTTATTGTTTTGTTTTTAATTCGACATGGATAGCCAGTTTTAATTTATACTATCACGTTATGCTGGAGAAATCTAGAAAAGGCAAAGACATTAGACAAATGAACTTTTGCCCAATCATTAAGTTTCTCTCTCATCATTGCTGGTTTCGTTACTCTGTATGGAAAGAGAAGTAAGTGATAGGTTGCTGTAAATCATGCTCCATACCATCAAGGCTAGATGAGCTGCGTGGGTAATGGTATCCTTACCTTTATCCTATCGATGTTGGCTTCCATCTTCAGCTGTTCCACCAGCTTCCTGGCCTGTGCTATGCTGGCAGTGTTGTTGCTGGCCATTGGGGTGCTGGGTGGGTTTTTCAGACACACTAAGTAAGAAAACAAGGAAGAAGAATGCATCAGAGAACCCAGGAGCTGCCGAATGTGCAGGTTCCTCATAACTGAGGGGTCCAGCCCTCTACCTCTTCAATGCAGCACTGCCTCAGATTGTCAGGCAGACCGAACACGGGTTTGCTTTCCCAGCTCCCCTCACCTTTTGCCCCTTCATCCTTATTTGGGGGGGCGGGGGAGAAGAATGTTACCAAGTCAGCTGTAATAAGATAAACTGCCACGTTAATAAAGCAAGTTATTAAAATTATCATATTTTATAAAATAAACAAAATAATAAGGGTGGTGGTATATGTTATTACTGCTGTTATTTATCGAGTACTACTCCTGTCAGATACTGTGGAAGTGCCCAGGGAGGATGAGTGAGAGGCAAGCAGAGAGAGGAACAGTAAATTACAAAATCCTTTAGGACTAAGGACACACTGAGTTTACCCTGTTCTCTTGATGGACAGGCTCACACACCAACTTTCCCTAACGCTCGCAGCCTAGGCCTATTAAACTGTGGAGACGCTGCAGTCGGAGGTGTGGCTTTGCAGTGTCACTCATCCAGCACTGTTTTAAATAGTCACTTCTCTTCACTCTGTCTGAAATATGGCTTTATTCACAACTATTCACTTTACACAATTCTTCAGAAACACATCTATAGCTTCAGAAACATGTCCAGGGGGAGGGGCTGCCCTGTCTAAATTGTTCATTATATCAATGAGTTCACGAGTGGCATTCTAAGTTAAGCGCAACAGATTTACTACTTTTTAAAATGTGCAAATGGGACGTAACTATTTAGAGAGTGGAGCTCTGAACCCACGTAGATTGAGATGTGGTTTCTTTGCCGCTGGCTGCATCCCTGCCCTCACCCCCTCCCACTTCCTATTCCAATTTTATTTCCCTTCTAATTCTTTCTTGACCCACGGTCTCACTTTATTCTTGTTGTTCATCTCAGAATGTATCCTATTTTATTTTTGCCCATTTTCCCTGCATTCTGATCTTGCTTCATGCCAAGGCACCACATGCTATTTCAGGACCATCTGTATAAATGTGCCCCTTGGGGTCACTGACACCCAATAATGAAGCAATGGCTGAGAGCTGCAATTTAACTAGTGTGCATGACTCAGAAATGAGAAGCATTAATACACTGCTTCAGTCAACACTGGTTGAATCTTGTTCAGAAGACTTTATATTAAAAGCCGTGACTTCTGCTAGCTTGGGGGAATATTTTTATCTAGGGATAAAGTAGAATCATGTTACCATCTAAAAAAGGAAAGAGGACAAATAGAAAACGTGGAGAAGAAAGAATAACCCATAATAAACTCAATACATAAAATTTTTACTAAAATCAAAAAAATAATTTTTAATTACCAAAAAAGCAAAAAACTATAAATTATCTCCTTTGGTTTTTATTTCTTGATATCTAGTTCTTCACAACAAAAAAGAAATTATGTATAACTCTCTGCAAACAAAGAAGTCCCTTTGTAGAGAATGCTATTTTAAAAGAATGCTGCAAAATAAGCCACCTTGGCAACGTGTACATTATAAACTGGAAGATAAACTAACTGTTGCCTCAATTTATTTTCAAAGGGCTTGGCGATAATAAAACGGGAGGGAAGATGCAAGGGATTTTAAAGCCACAAAGATTTCTGACTCTGCTTTCACATGTTGAAGATCAAGAAACATGGAAAAACAAACATAAAATAAATAAAAGGAGGCTTTAACAACTATGATTTCATCTGCATGGTTAGGGACCCAATCATCTCAGCCCTACAGGGAAATTAATTATATGCCCCCGAATCAGACACACATCTAACCACCTTGCAAAACCTCGCAGGGACAAGATGGAATATTGACTTATCCATTAGAGTAGCCTACCTCTTCCATTCATCCAAATTGGAAGCTGGCCATGATCTTCAAGCCCCTGGACACTGTTCTGTGAAGCTAATGTTTCTTACAAATTAAAATTTATGAATTTTAGCTGGACATATTTTAGTGGAGAGATACATTCCCCAGCCTCTCTTGCAGCTCAGTCTAGTTAAATGACTAAGTTTTGGCCAATGGGATATAAGTAGAAGTGTCCTTGAAGAGAGGGGGTGTGCTCTTTGCTTCCCCTTCCTCCTGCTGCTGGCCCGTGTGGTAGTCATGCTGACTATAGAGCTCCATCTTAAATCTCTAGGCTACACTCCAGGGTGAGCAGGAAGGATTAGAGCCACTAGGGCAGCTGCAAACTGGTTACCACCTATGTGAAGAGAAAGAAGCACTTATCTTGTTTCCATCACCATTAAGGGTTTCTCTGCTATTGGCTGGTGGCTCTGCCATTAACTGAGTAAATAACTCATTATTTTCATTTGAGTATCTAGGAGAGTTTATGTCTTGTAATACCTGTTCCTGTTCCTGGGAAAACTGCGGATGTCCTGAGGAGACTGAGCTAGAAAGTATATGAATAGTCTATTGCTGCTGTAATATATTACTATAAATTTAGTAGCTTAAGCAGTAGAAATTTATTACCCTACAGTGTGGGAGGCCAGGACTCTGAAATAGGTCTCACTGGGCTAAATTCTAGGTGTTGCGGGGCTGCGTGCCTTCTGGAGGCTCTAACAAAAAATCTGTTTCTTTTCCTTTTCTAGCTTCTTGGGGCTGCCAACATTCCTTCACTCTTGGCCTTTTCCCTCATCTTCAAAGCCAGCAAACATTGTGACACAGAGTCCTTCTCCCGTCATATTACTCTAAACTCTCCTCTAGTCGAATTTCCCTCTGACTCTCCTCCGCCTCCTCCTTTTACTTAGAAGGATCCTGGTAAGTACGTTGGGGCCACCCAGATAATCCAGGATAATCTCCCTATCTTTAGGTCAGCTGATTAACAACCTTAACTCCATCTACAAGCTTAATTTCTCTTTGCCACGTAACAACATATTCACAGGTTCCAGGAACAGGGACGTGGGTATCTTTGGGGGCCTTTATCTTTCCTTCTACCTCCACAGAAGAAGACCTCTGTATAGATAGGGAAGGGAAGTGGGGAGGTGGGAGTTGAGATGGGAAAAGAAGAGGAATGGGGCAGAATGCAAGTCTAGAAATGTTGGGGAGAGAACACATTTGAAACCTAAATAGACTTAAGAGAAAAAGTTAACGTAGGCTTTGATTTGTGCTCCTAGTTTTAGGAAGGTACATCCTGAATGTTTTTATTTTATCATATGACCCAACAGAGTCTAGTGCCACTTTTAGAATCACTTTGTGCATTTCCCTCTTTTTTATATCCAGCTGCTTTCCCATAAAAGCAGTGACAAAGTCCCCCTCCTGAAGACTGAAAACTGTGAAGTCCTAGACCTCAAAGAGGTATGTGTTTTCCTAATAAGTGGCTATGGTAAATAAAAAAGTTGGCCTTTCTTCTAGGCTTGAGGCATTTGGACAAAGCATTTCACACTTACACACACACACACACACACACACCCTCTTTTCATCATATAAAACTGAAACTATATCCAATACACAATAACTCCCATTCTTTTCTTCCCTCAGCCCTGAAAACAACTATTCCACTTTCTGTTTCTATGCTTTTGACTGGTCTAGGTATCTCATAGAGGTAAAATCATAAGCCTTTGTCTTTCCATAACTGGCTTATTTCATTTACCACAATGTCCTCAAGGTTTATCCATATTGTAGAATATGTCAACATTTCCTTTTTTAAGGCTGAATAATATTTCATTTTGTGGATGGGTACTTGGGTAACTTCCATGTTTTAGCTACTGTGAGTAACACTTTCATGCACATGGATGTATAAATATCTTTTCAAGACTCTACTTTCAGTTCTTTTGGGTGTATTCCTAGAAGTGGAATTGCTGGATCATATGGTAAATCTTTTTCATTTTTTGAGGAACAGCCATACTGTTTTCCACAGCAGCTGTACCATTTTACACGTTTATCAAAATGCACCAGGATTCCAATTTTTCCTTATTTCACCAACACTTGTTATTTTTTTATATTAATCATCCTAATAAGTGAGAGGTAATTTCTCATTATGATTTTTTCTTGCCTAATGATTAGTGATATTGAATGTCTTTTCCTTATCAACCATTTGTACACCTTCTGTGGAGAAATGTCTATTCAAATCCTTAGCTCATTTGTTTCTCATTTTTTAATTTTTAAAAAATTTTAATTGTATTTTTTCCATTTAATTCCCTTATACTCCCCCCACCCCTTGCAATCACCACACTTAGTCGACTTTGAATTTTTTGTTAGGTTACAATATTTTTATTACTATCTAGAATATGTAGGAGTTCCCTATATATTCTAGATATTAATCTCTTATCAGATGCAGGGTTTGTAAATATTTTCTCCCATTTCATGAATTGCCTTTTCACTGTGTTAATAGTGTGCCTCAAGGCACACAAGTTTTTAATATTCACTAAGTCCAATTTGTCTTTTCTTTTTTTGTTGCTTGTGCCTTTGTTGTTATATTCAAGAAATCATTGCTAAGTCCAGTGTTGTGAAGCTTTTGCCCTATTGTTTCTTCAGAGTGTTTTATAGTTTTTAGCTCTTTTATTTAGGTCTTTGATGCAGTTTGTATATGGCATTAGGTAAGAGTCCAACGCCATTCTTTTGCATGTGGATATCTAGTTTTTTCAGCATCATTTGTTGAAAAGATTGTCTATTTCCTATTAAGTACTCATCACCCTTGTTGAAAATCATTTGACAATATATGTGCGGGTTTATTCCCGGACTCTCTATTCTATTCCTAAATTAATTCTATTTTAAGTTAATTAATAAGTATTTTCATTTTTTAACACTACTGTAAATGGAGTTTTTAAATTAATACCCCCTTCAGATTGCTCATTGTTAGCCTACAGAAATGGTATATCACTGATACACATTAATGGGGAAGAAGCTGCCTGTTGCCTTCCACCCTTCCTGATTGGAGAGCAGTTGCATGCTGTGAGAAGTGTGGTTGGGGAAAGGGTCTTGCACCTCGTTAGCATCAGGGCCTGAGATACACTGTTCATAGAGTTAGATACTGAGGCAGTTTAAACAGGGAAGCACAGACACAGATCAGACATTCTCGGCTATTGTTCCTGTTTCAGTTTACATGTAACCCAAGTGGGGCAGAAATGATTTTTTTTTTAATAAGAGGGAAGGAAATTGTTTGAATACACTAACTAAAATAGCTAAAAGAAAAAGTAAAATTCTGCTGAAGAGATCATGCAGATAAAGCTTTAAAATACACACACACCTGGGCTGTCAGAGGGCCACTCTGGAGATTCACCCAGCCGTGTGCTCTACGTCTTCTACAAATCGGTGGGGCAAAGGGAAACTGAGTCAGAGTCTGGGTCTTTTGGGGAAACTCTGGATTCCTGAGGCCATTTCTGGAATCTCAGAACATCTCTGGGAGTCAGCGGGGTTGGCGATCAAGGGCGGGCAGCACTAGAGTGACACTGTTTGGTCCAACAAGCTGTTCTTAGCCCAGCAATTGGTAGTACCTGTCAAGCACCAGCTCCTCTGGCAACTAATTTATGGCACAGAATATGGGTGATTACACATCTCTAAGTTTGAATTAGGGAACAATAATACTGCATACTAATTCTTTCAGAATTCTATAGCCAAAAGTTCTCTTTAAAATTCTAATAATTTCCTCTCTGGAAATTCCAAATGGGATTCAATCTATTCTCTGGGCCCCACACCAGATTCACTGGCAGTGGTCTCTGTCAGGGCAGGTACCACCCCTTAGGAGGCACTGGGAAATGTGCAGGGCGGGGTGGTCTGGGTTATGACAATCACTAGAAGTGTTCCCGGCATTCGGTGAGCAGAGGCACAAACTCTCACGCCCTGCAGAGGGCCAGGCCACAGTGACCTGCGCTGCTCCAAAGGCCCACAGTACTCTCAGCGGGAAAGGGAACTGACCAAAATGGCCACAGAGCCATGCATGAAAAATCTGCTCCAATAAAGTACTCCACAAGGGAAGTTCCTTAAGTCTAATGTCTTATGATCCCTATTTCCTTTCCAGTGATGAATAAGTGCTAAGTGCTCATGATTTCATTAGCATTATGCTTTATGGATATGTGATTCCTGCTATCAAAAAGAGAACATAGTCTCTTTCTTGCAATGTGCTGGTAAAATGAGGTTATGCTGGGTTTTCTCTGTCAGTGAGCAAAAAGAATACAAACAACAAAAACCCCGAGAACAATGATAAAGCTTGTACATGACAGACTGGCAGGAATCTGCAAGAATGTCCTAATAATCCCACCTGAATTCCAAACCCAAGGCATTTTATTCTTCTCAGCTGATGAGAGCGTTTCCCCACCCCCACCCCAGCAACGCCAGAGAGAGACCCGTTATGGAATAATAAGCATTAGATGAGTTTTCTCTTCCTAAAAATACATCCAGCATTTTAATTTCTTTCAGGAGGAACTTTTCTGTTAAGAAACCACACATTTTCTTGCCATGGAGGCTTAGGGATAAACATACAACCCCTTATTTCGGTGGCACAAAGATAAATAAATGTTTTGCTAATGGAATCCTTGCCTTAGAGAGTGCAGGGTAATTGTGGAGGATTCCATTCTTTTTTGTACTCTAATGGTGTTTTTTAAGCCTGGTATCCGGCAGGCTTCCCTGTGGCCTTTCATTTTAATTACAACTGTGCGTTTCCCAGAACTGTGTTGTGATATTTGCAGTAGGTGCTAAGGGGGTTTGATTTATTTGTTTTGTATATTTACAGGTTCAGATTACACTGGCAATAAAACAAGCAATTTTAGGTCTAGAGAACAAATTAGAGGTTCACAATCTCCCAGACACCTGATGATACCTTTATTATTCTCATTTGTCAGTTAGCCATATCATTCATTTGTGAGTGGTTGTTACTTGCTTTTGAATTAGGGGACTAATTTCAAACTATTTCAATTTAAAATATTTCAGAGCTTCTTTCTACAGTTAGTCACCTAGATAGATATCTTTGTTAACTGTTCATACCACAACCCAAGGTTAGCTTGATCATTTTGTCATTCTTTTTTTTAATCATTACTCTAATTTATTCTGTAGCAAGTAAGTATACCATCATGAACTTGATTAGATCATGCATACAAAGAGTAAAGTTAACATGCCTTCCCATGAAGGGCTTTAACAGTCAGAACACCAGTGAATTTATGCATAGCAGCTGCAGTGTGTATCAAATAGTAATTGTAAAACAGTCTGCCAGACTTCAGTGTGCTTTTTGTCAGGCATCTCTCTCTATTACCAGTTGGCCACTTTGACTTGATACCAAAATAGCACATTTCAATCTAATAGTGTGTACTAATCAGTACACACTGATTTCTTTTTGGTCCTCCAGACACTGGGGACATTTTGAATCAATAAGGGATTTATTTGTGAAGCTTGTTGCTTTCCCCCCAACACCTTCAAGCCCCAGAGTATCAGGGTTGGAATCGGTCTTGCATGCTCACTCTTTCCCAACTACGTGTTTCAACAACCGGAGACGTCACCAAGATCTATTTTGGGTGTCACAATATCCTAGTTTCTTCATTTGCCTTTGCTCATTTTTGAGCAGTAGTGTGGAGGCTGCAGGTGGAGAATAAAAACAGAGATGAGAATAGGGCAAGTGGGGGCAGGGTGAGAGGTAAGGTAGGGCATATCCACACAGACTTGGGCATGGAGGAGCTTGGGGATAAAGGGTATGAAATTATTTAATCCTCACCCTAGGATATATTTATTGATTTGAGAGGGGAGGGTGAGAGGGGGGTGGAAACATTGATTGGTTGCCTCCTGTATGCACCCCAATCAGGTATCAAACCAGCAACCTAGGTAATGTAGATAGGTGTCCTGACTGGGAATTGAACCCATAACCTTTTGGTGTATGGGATGACACTCCAACCAACTGAGACACCCAGCCAATGCTGAAATGATATTGGAATCCACTGTAACTGGTTGATATTTGAGGAGAAGAGGGGTACCTTGGAGGTGAAGGGAGGGGAGAGGAGGGAACCCAGGGAGGTGAAGGGGCACGGGAAAATATCCTCCCCTGGGGAGCCTCAGGGAGTTCACAGGCAGCCAGAATGCGGAGAGCGGGACAACACAGTGGTGGCTAAGGTGAAATACGGATTTGTAAAAAAAAAAAAATGAAACAGGAGTCTTCAAAGTGCCTTCCCCCCATCCCACCCCGCCTCCACCTTCTATGGCTTCTTATTTCTGGGAATTCAATTTTACAGGCCAAAAGCTCTGTTCTTTGACTGGAGGACCAGGAACTCATATTAAAAAATGAATATTAGCTTATAAACCAAGTGTTTGCCATGTGCCAGGAAGTGGGCCAAGTGCTTTAAAGCATTATCCTATTTAACCCTCACAGTTCCAGGGAAGTAAGTAACCGCTGCATCCCCAGTTGGAGGAAACTGAAATTTAGATTAAGTCAGAACATTAGTGAGATGGGTGTTTCTGAATCAGGCTCCTCGGGGAAAGATTTTCTTCTAGCCTCTTAATTCACATTTTTAGAGGGAGCAGAGTGATCCTAATCTGGGGACTGTGGTATATGTTTGGTCATTTCACAAACATAATAGCAATTTTTACGGTCTTTGTAGCTACAGGGAGAGCAAATGCGAATGAGGGCTAGTGTGGAAGCTAGAGCAAGCAAAAGGGCCAATAGGAAAGAAAAGGAACCAAGGGAGCGACATCACCTTAAAATCCACTTTGTACTATTCCAGGCGGGTTTGTGGGGACATTGCCACATGCCTATTGGGAGAAAGACAAGATCCTGCCTGATTTCCCTCCAGCCAGCGTGGAGCTGTCTATGCCGTGTAGGTGGAGAGTAAGACACAACACAGTTTCCCCGTGGCGCTGGGTGCCAGCAACCATTACATGGACTGATAGCTTTCTACTTTCCAGTAAACTGTTGCTTTTGAAACAACATCTCTGTGAGGTGCAGCCCTCTTCTTAGAAAAGGCATCTCTGGTTAGCGGCTTTTAACGACCTTGACAAAAACACAGCCCTTGAAAAATGTTGACTCAGTCATGGATTTCACAGATTGTGTAAAATGAAACAGGAATGAATAGGCCATGTTGCAACTTGAAAATCACACGTAAGCTTTTAGCTTTTATCTGAGCCTTGGATAAGGACACTGCTTGTTATCCACAGATGGGGCTGGCAGTCTTAGATGTTAAATGGGCTTTGTTCACTCCACGAAAAAAGATTAGTATTTTGTGTGGCATATGTTGAATTTTCTTTCTTTTCTTTTCTCCTTCTTCATTTTTTTTAATATGGAAGCCCAGACCATGAGCCAGTAGGATTCCAACAAAAGAAAAATAATGAGCTCGTTTCCATAGAAATGGCTCTGTTAACCTCCTGATGTCTAACACTCCGCAACAGCAGGCAAGGGGGATCTGACAGGCAGCGGCCTTCTGTCTCCTTGTAGGAAATTATCTATTGGTTAATTAATTTCTTAAAAAAAAGAAAAAACACTGCTTCAATTCTAAATCCTCAGTGGATCTCCAGCCTTAGGCAGCTCTGGAGTCCAGGGAGCCCTGCCTGTCGGAGCTTCCTTGCCACTCTGCCAGTGGCCCCTTAGGCTTACACAATGGTAGCTCCAGAAGCCCTCTGGCTGAGCTCAACACAGCCCCCTGCCCCCAGTAAGAACTGGACCTCCTCCATTCACATTTGCTTTTATCTCTGTGTTGTCTGGGGATGGTCCCTGTGATGCAACTGATGGGTGGTGCAAGAGTGAAAAAACAGGCTCTAGAAGACAGGAGACCTGAATTCTAGCGTATTCTGACACTCCCAGCTGTTTT
This sequence comes from Trachops cirrhosus, assembly GCA_028533065.1. Taxonomy (NCBI): domain Eukaryota; kingdom Metazoa; phylum Chordata; class Mammalia; order Chiroptera; family Phyllostomidae; genus Trachops; species Trachops cirrhosus. Next base: position 159,652,833 of record CM052538.1, on the reverse strand, counting down.
ACAGTGGGAAAATCATTTCATCTTTCTGGGGCTCGGTGGCGCAGCTGTAAAGTGGAGATAACAACTCCAGGATTGCACAAGTGTGCTTAATGCTTGTGACAGCACGTTATGCCTTATGGAGTGCTATGCAAGCAGCAAGCATGACCAGAGAATGACCACCACCATTTATTGAACAGCTACTAGACACTGGGCCCTAAGAACATTACATACCTAATATCACAACAAGGAACGTGGAAAAAGAATCAGTGACTCAGAAAGGCAAAGGGAAGAATCTAGGATGATGATCAACCATGACTCTGTTAAGTGAGAACTTAATAATAAGCATGAACTTAACATTCCAAAGGGAAGGACATCTTTGGGAGGAAGATGAGTAAATCTTTACATTCAGTTTTGAACTTTCCAGTTTGCATTGACAACCCATGGAAGAGATGGAGATTATATGAAAATCAACTGTGATTTAGAGTTAGTAAACAAGGATTTATTGAATGCTTGCTGCATGGGCGCCAGAAGCCTGTGCCCAGGTTACACACCATGTTTCTAAGGAAACCAGCCACCGAGCAGATGTGCTACCTCCGTAATTCTAGAAAGGCACTTCCTTTCATTGGTATCTTCTGGAGGGAATGGCTCACATCCACATACAGTGTTTGTAAAGGTTTCCTGTGTCCACAGGATAAACTTTCTGCCTATCACCGGAGGCTAATTGGTTTTGGCCTCCTCCTCAGTCCTGTCCCCTGTATGTAAAGGCCAGCAGAGCATCTGTGCATACACAGCAAGCGTTTCCATCAAAATGCCCACTCCCGGCTGCTGCCCCACATCTGCAGCCCCAGTCTTCAGCCAACCCAGCCTCACTCTGGTCTCTGGACCACAGTTCATGTCCATGGCGGCCATGATTTTGCCATATCTCTTACCCCTCATGCACGCCTGTATCTGACAGCCCAGATCAAGCCTGTCTTCCTCTGAGAAACCTTCCTCAGCAACTATATTAACCTCCTCTGTCCCTCAAGCCCACCCCAGCCCAGGAGCTGGTGCCGTTATAAAACAAGCCACTTCTCTATTTTTAAAATTGCATGCTAACTTGTATCATCAGTTATTAGTATTTTGTCCAGCCTTCCTCCCATAAATATTTATTAAACCTGCCCTTGTAACCCCCAAATTGCTCTAAGTTTGTCTCTCTTCACTGGTTAAACAGGTCAAGCCAGGTTCACCCAAAGGCTCTAGCACACTTGCTGTTTCCCAGTGTGCAATGCTGCACTGTCCCTGGGTGGGGCCGCACGTGGCCACAGCAGTTTTCTCCCGTAGACCTGTGTTCAAGTGCCACGTCTCCTCCTGAGCCCACTATCTGAATGGTCCTGCCGGCTCTTGTCATTCTCCAGTGCATCACCCTGTTTATTTTCTTCAATGTGTTGACAAAAATCTAAAGTTATTGAATTAATTTATATATCATTAGTCTCTTTTCTTCTCTAAGTGTAAGCTAAGAGCAAAGACCTCATCTGTCATATTTACAGAAAGTGCTCACTAAATAATTGTTAAATGAATGAAGGTCCTTCAGAGTACCCTCAGCACCCAGCCTAATGTACATATATTAGATGCATCAGTAAATATTTGCTGCTTCTGAGGATGAGTATCTGGCACACAGCACCATCCACGTCCCTCTCTGAAACCTCATCAAGCAGATGTTTCTGAATATGGATTGCTAACAATGGCTTTTGTTTGGTAGCAAACGGGCTTATGAAGCATGGCTCCCAAAGGGCACCTCACAGATTGTGTATCTCATCTGATCTTCAAGTATCCCCACATTCTTGGGGCAAAAGATAAGCCTGTGACTTGCTCCTCTTCCCTCTCACCATTTCCTGGCTCCAGCCAAAAAAGGGACAGATCCTCAAGTGACCAGATGCATTCCAGGTTGTTTTTGGCAACACGTAAAGCATCAATAAGTTTTCCCACTTTGCAAAGTGACACAAACTCTCTGTTTGAGAGCATAAACATCAGCCCGACGCTGAAAGCTCCTCTGTAACTTCGGCCTCGCATCTCCCCCCTCCACCAGTCTGTGACCACTCATCTCAGACAGAATCCCAGTGTGAGGCCATAGCTCTGAAAACAAGGCATAGAAGGCCTTGTCTCCCTTTTATTAGTTTAATGTCAGGGAAAGCAGGAAGCCCATTTTCCCCCAATTCACTTTTTAAAATATTTTTTCCTATGAAACAACTACATAGCCATTATCTCTGTGGAAAACACAGAGATTCAGAAAACAAAAATCTCCTATAATCCTTCCATCGATACACAAATTGGTTAACCTTCGAAGTAACTTTCCAAGTGCTTCTCCCCAACTTGGAGAGCTTATTTTTGCCGTGTGTAAGATCATGCTAAGAAGAGAATATTAACTAATATACATAATCATTTGCTGGGCCCTGCATAAATGTTGACCTTCTGAGATGTTTTCTCATTATCTGCACTACAAGATTTGTTCCTCCTCCGCCCTACATCCTTAGGAAGATGAGGTTATTTTAATGTTTCCCCATTACTCAAGTGTCAAATTTTATATCACATCTTTTAAGTCTATTACATATCTCTGAAATGTCATAGAGACAATTTTTTATTCTTTAAAACAATATTGTTTTTAAAACTACTGCTCTAAGTGCATAAAATAAATTGCCATGCCAATATCTCTCTGATCATAAGGAGGAATGTAGAGGAAAAAATGTATGAAATCAAAGATGAAGAGACAAGTAACTTTTTTTTTTTACTTTGTCCGTGACTAAGAACATAGACAGCTATGGCCCACACTGAGTCAGAACAGCCTGGACTGCAGGAGAGGAGAGTCAAAAAAGGGGCACTTCCCCACAGAAGAGAGGTTCATTTGGCTTCTCCAAGGGGTGAAATGAACTTGTCTGAAACAATAACTTGGGAACCAGGAGTTCCTCTTACAGATACTTTTTATAAAGTCAGTTTTATCATTAAAATTCAGTGTTTTGGTGTGCTGCTGAAGGGGTTTGATGATTGTGCATATATAGTCCCAAAAGTATCTCGATTGCAGAAACTATTTTCAGGAGCTCTTTAACCACCTTGGCTGCTCACTTTCTTCCTTTTCTAGCCTGCCCTCATAGAATGATCACCTCTGAGATCAGTCCCCAGATATCCAGACCAGTTCTGAGAAAGCAAAAGGCTGTGAACTGAACTGACCTGACCTTAATTAATATACTCTGGAATTCCTGGAGTTACTAAATCTCAGACTTGAGCAGGACCCAGAAATTATCTTGCAGAACTATCTATCCAAAACAGAAATCTTTTTTAGAACCACTGACTTATTACCTTTAATCACTCGTGACACAGGTTTAGGAAATACCTCTACATGTATGGAGCCCAGAGTGGCTCTGTGCTTTGTTTAACGTTTGGTCCAGTTTTGGCAGCCCCTTAGGGGCTCATGAAAGGAGGCCTCTCCAGGGTAAGAGTTCAGGATTCTTCCAGGAATGAGCAAGTTAGAAAATGGATGCTCTGCAAATGCACGCCACTAGCTTAAAGAGAGGCTAAATGTAAGACATCTGAAACCCACTGAACCAAGATTCTTATTTCACAGATTAAAAAGACTTAAGGGCCAGGGTGATGAAATGGATCGCCTTAAAAAACAGCTATAACCCAGCATCAGAATCAAGGACTTCTACCCTGGTTAAAAAGTTAGAAGCACTTTTAACTGTTTCTTCAGTATTTCTTACATTTTGGTACTCTCTAAATTGGAAGCATATTAAGGTTCAGGTTTCTTACTCAGCTGTCTTCCCTCTCTTCCCCCACATGGGCAGTCTCCACTAGGGGAGCCCTATTAGGAAAATGGGGGCGGGGAGAAGGGAGTCAAGGAAGTCAAAGCGATAGCCTGCTCTCTCTGTTGACCCCTCACACTCTACGGTGATCACTACTCAACAGTGAGGCATTATGATCTATTTAGACTAGAGGAACTGGGCTTGATTTTCCCACCTTAGTCATTTTTTAGCACTATTTTTGCAAAGAATGTAATTTGCCTGCAACTTTGACTACAAAGTTTCCCTCATTAATGAGTGAATAGTATTTGCTAAGCAGGTCCCTGCCCTTTAATAAAATAGGTTCAGTGTTGTGTGGAAGGAGAAACAGATAATTATGTAGATCCCCAAGGAATTTCTTAGAGGACATCTCCTTTAATAACTGTGGTGTCTCTTGGTAAAGATGTGAATGGAAAGACAGAGGGGGTATGGAAGTAGCAGAGCCATGAGGATGCTCAATGAGCTGACAGTCATGGCCCCACAGATACTGAACCCGGTTCAGGAAACTGCGAGAATCAGCATGGGGTAATACAGGGAGATGAATTCTGAGGCTGGAGGTCTGGATTTGAGCCTCAACTTTGCTGCATAATCATTAATGAGTCATTTCACCCTTCTTGGCCTTAATTTCCCCTTCTGTAAAATAAGAGAATTGAGATGAGTGATTGATTCCTCTCTAGCTCTTTTTGCTAGTTGTTCCAAAGATATTAACATAGTTCCATATCTGTCATTGTATCATGAAATCCCACAGCTCTAGGACGCTCTCCACATAGTTAAGTTTCAGCCCGAATTCCAAAATTAAATGTCCAAGGAAAGTGGGCAAATATGCAGAAAAGCTATCAGACCAAGAGGACCCCAGCTGGTTGAAAGAAGGATTTCAAGCTTTCTATTCTCTCATGTCCATTTCCTGTCTTTCCAGGTCACTCCCACTGTACTCCAATTCTAAGAATTTAGGACATCAATCTATTGAGCCTCCTCTTTCTTCAATGTCCCTCAAAACCCTCATGTCCCCATTTGCCACCTTACCAGGCTTACAGAGAGTCCATGGTCTATCAAGTGGTCACTTCCTTTCGAGCCACAGAAACTCTCTCTTTCTCCCTTAATCATATCAGCTGACAAATTCCCCAATCCTGGTTGAATCCAACCCTCAATCTGTCCTTGGGTAACTAAAGAGTGTTGAGTAAACACACAACCACAAATTATAGATATTAACTTCAAGTGTGTCCTTAGTGTTGCTCAGCATTTCTTCCACATTTCCTTAGTCCAATTCCAATGATATTTTTCACACCTTCTTCTCTCTCCCCAAACCTCTGCCACCTCCTCTCTCACTATCTTCATCCTTAGCTGGTAACTTCGCTTCTTATTTCACTGAAAAAGTAGCAGCATTCAAAAGAGAATGCCTATATTTTCCCATGGCCAACCCCATCAACTTACCTGCACCTGCACTTTCATAAACTCCGCCTTCTCTTTTCTTGTGATAATGAACTGCCCATGCCCTCTTTTTGTTATACCCTGGGGAGGAGCTTCTTCACTTCAGCACCGCTCCCATCTTCTCTTACCTACTAAAGGGTTTGACCGCTCTCCCTTTTTCTTGTTTTCTTTGGCATCACCAATTTTCCTTTCTCTTTATTGGAGCAATCTCATCAGCATATAAACATGCTAAAACATCTACCATCCTAAGAAAAATGACAATAAAACCTGTCTATCAACTCTGCATGTCCTCCTCAGCAAGAATCCCATTTCTTTCTCTTTCCCTTACAGGTGACGTGGAAGACTTGTCTAGCTTCACTGTATCCATTTCTCTTCCTCCAATTCTTCCTTGTACTCACTCCAAATAGTTTTTCCCCAGCTACTCTGTAGAAACTGTATTTGTCTAGGTCACCAGCAGGTCCAATTTCTAGTCTGCCAAATCCAATGGTTACCTATCAAGTCCTCATTTTACTTGACCTCTGTCTTAATCTTCTATGAGTATTCTAATAAATTATCACAATACTGAGGGCTTAAAACAACAGAATTTATTCTCTCACAGTTCTGGAAGCCAGAAGTTCAAAGTGAGTTCCACTGAGTGGAAAGCAAGGTGTCACCAGGGCCATCCTCCCCCTAAACTCTAGGGAAGAATCCCTTTCTTGCCTCTTCCAGCTCTGATGGCACCAGCATTCCTTGAAGTGCGGCCACATCACTCCACTTTCTGCCTCTGTGGTCACATTGGCTTCTCTTCTGTGTGTCATCTCCTTCTGCCTCTCTCTTATAAAGATACTTATCGTTGGATTTAGGACCCACTAGGTAATGATTCTGCGTCAAGAACATTAACTTAATTACATCTGTGAAGACTCTTTAACTTTATAAGATAATATTTACAGATTCTAGGAATTAGGACTTGCTATCTTTGGAGATCATTATTAAACTACTTTAAACTTCTAGTAACATTTAACACCATGGTTTACTCCTTTCCCCTTAAATACTTTCTTTACTTGACTTCAGAGATGCTGCTTTTTCTTAGTTGATCATTCATTCATTCATTCATTCATAATTATGGTAAAGACACATAACAGAATTTACCAGCTTAACCAACTTTAAGTGTACGTTCAGTAGTGTTAACTTGTTTACATTTTGCAACAAATCTCTAGAACTTTTTCATCTTTCAAAACTAAAATTCAATGCTGATTGAACAACAACTCCTCATTTCCCCCTCTCCCCAGCCTCTGGCAACCACAATTCTACTTTCTGTTTCTATTAGTTTGACTACTTTAGACACCTCATATAAATGAAATCATACAGTATTTGTCTTTTGTAACTGGCTTATTTCATTTAGCATAATGTCCTCAAGTTTTATCCACATGTAGCATGTGACAGGATTCCTTTCTTTTTTATGGGTAAGTAACTTCCATTGTATGTACACATTACATATTGTTTATCTGTTCATTCACCAATAGACATTTGGGTTGCTTCCACCTCTTGGCTATTGTGAATACTGCTGCTACGAACATGGACGTACATATACCTCTTCAAGATCCTGCTTTTAATTCTTTTGAGTATATATCTAGGAGCTGGATTGCAGGATCATATGGAAATTTTATTTTTAATTTGTTCTGGACTCTCCATACTGTATTCCACAACAGCTGCACCATTTTACATTCCCACCAGCACTGCAGCGCACACGGTTTCAAATTCTCCCCCTCTTTGCTAACACTTTTTATTTTTTTTATTTCTTGCTTCTTGTCTCACTTTACTGTCAGTTCCTTCTCAGTCTCCCATCTTGGTTTTACTCATCTCCTCTATCTCCAGGTTTCACTGTGTTTGCACTTTTATATTCTGTGTTTACACTCACCCCTTACCCTCCTTTCCATGATCTCATTCATACCCATGGCTGTAAAAACTATCCCTTTGCCTACATCTCTTAAATTTATATCTCGATTACCGAACTCAAGACCTATATATCCGACTATCTACATGCCCTCTACATGAATGGGCATCTCAGACTTGACATGCTCCAAACCAAGTTCTCAATTTTCTCCCTCAAACCTGCTCCTCCCATATTTTTTTCATGGGGATCAATAGCCACTCCATTCCTCTGGTTGCTCAGATTAAAAATATTTAGGACAGTCTTGCTTCTTCTTTGTTTCACATTTCACATATAATCTACCAGCAAATTCGTGGACTCTTCCTTCAAAATATCTCTAGAACCCAACCCCATCTCTCCCTTCCACTCCTACCATACTGACTTTGCCACCTTTATTTCTTGAACATTTCAAAATCATCCCATCTTCCCTGATTTTACCCTTACCCCTTTCAGTCCATTTTTCAAATAGCACCCAGAGTATTCATTAATAACTCGTATGTCAATGGTGTCAGTTCTCTGCTCAAAACTCCCAGTGACTTCCCACCTCTCTCAGAGTAAAAGCTCAGGCCTATACATGGTGTACAGGAGCTGGATAATAACATCTATGGGCATCACTCTGATTTCATCTTCCATCAGTCTCCCCTTCGTCACTCTAATACAGCAATCATGTCTCCTTGCTGTTTCTTGAACATGGCAAGCAATTCTGCTGTCCGGGGGCCTTTGCACTTACTGACTCCACTATTTGGAATGTCCTTATAGTTTATGTCCTCATTTCATTCAATGTCTACTCAAGCATCAACTTATCAGAGGCCCTCTCTGGCTTTCCTGTCTAAAATCTCACCCCTGCTTCTTGCTCTTCTTGTTCTTCTTACCCTGCTTTATGTTTTTCTTGGCACTTAATACCACATGACATATTTTATCTTCATTTATTTGTAGTGTGTATATTACCTACTAAAATATAAGCCCCATGAGCACAGAGAATTAGTCTGTTTTGATCACTGCAGAATCACTGGTGCCTAGAACAGTACCTGGCTTATGGCAGGCTTTCAATAAGTACTTGCAGAATGAATGAATGATGAATGAATGAATGAGGGAGGTACCTATGATACCTTTATCAAATGAGTCATTTCCCAAAATGGGGTTTGCTTCTATTGATTATTTATAGATGGGTCTTGAGAACGTTGGCACTTTGGAATTTTAAAAAAGACCTTACAGGAAGTTAGCTTTAAAGCAGGTTTCCTGTTGGACCCTCTACATATTGTTCTCACCTATACAGGTTAGGGAATTTGATGCTAACTTCGAAGTTATACTCCTGAAACATATTTGTTCCATTGAACTTTAAGTCATCAGTATAGAATGGTAAGTATAACTGTAGAAGGTTACCTTCAAGAACATACTGTACTGTTCACTGTTTTGAGGAAACACCTCTGAGGCAAATCAAAAACAGATTTGCGGATGAAGAAACAATAGAGAGAGCAGGTGACTTGACCAAGGTCACAGATGGTGAATATAAGCTACTTTTTATATCTCTGAGAACTAGTGCTTTCACTAGAAAACCCCAGAAAATAGAAGTCTCTGTTCTTACTAGCTCTTTTCTATGAAAATGACTAATTTCCTTTATTAAGTAGGGTCAAGAATGGGGGCTCACATTCACAAATACTTTGTTTATGGTGGTGATGGGATAGTCAGGCCTCATCACCAAGAGACAAGGCAGGACAGGGCTGGGCAAGCATTTTGTGGCCCTGGAATAAAGCAAAGCTGACTCTGTTAAAGAGAAATAAGTGTTCAAATCATATTTGTACAGTGTGCTAACCAAAATACACCAAAGGAAGTACACACAAAAGAGCCAGAAGAACAATTCACGCCTGGTTAGAGCATTATTCGCTTGGCTGAGGGTTGTTTACAGTGTCATACGGGTTGAGGCTAAGATGAATGGGCTACGTCACAGACAGAGGTGGTGATTAGCAGTCTGCATAGAAACATGTTCTGGAAGCCTTGGAGATAAATGCTTTCATTACTGGTGAGTTTAAAGTTAGGATGATACATTTTCTTCTGGCTGGTGGGAACAGATATTATCATCCTAGCAAATAATTTTCCAGAGGCAGTGTATCTTCCATAAAATTTTTCATTTATCTGTAAAACTGGCATCAGAGCAGCCCATGTCAATTACTACTGCCAGCCTCTCCTCTCAACGCCAGCCTCACATCCTCCTTGTGCTTTCTACCCTGCCAAGCATGGAAGGATCAAGGGAGTACCTGTGGCAAGTGGATTCAGTCTTCTCTCATCCTAAAGAATATTTCCATGAAAATCAAACCAAAACTGAATAGGAAAGGAGGTGGATTACATTTAGTTTCAGCACCTGGATGGCATTAACCTCACCCACACCGAATTACTTTTGGCTCTAGGTGCATAAGGCTTATAGCTGTGACTAATGCCTGGTATTGTTTCTTTACCCTTTGCGTTACTTTGGAGAGGCAAATTCTGCTAAAGTTGCTAGATATTTCTGTGATTTATAGATGTTCATTTTCGGAAACCTTTTGTGTTTGAAAGGCTGCTTAGTGAGTGACTCTGGATTCTTAGCACCCTCACATCTTTTCCCTCCTTTAGCAAATGTCAGATGGGTCGTGCAATTATGAACTGCGCCCACCAAAGGGAGTAGATAGGAATGGTAGGAAAGAAGTCAGTGGCCCATTACAGAAGCTATTTAAAAAGCTGGAAAAGAAACAATAAGCAACCTGGTATCTAAGCCAGCTTACTCGATGGGCCTGTTATTCAGGTGACTTCTGATTAAGCAAATGAGCCCAGTTCATTTTACAGTGGTCTAATTAATACTCTGACATTACAAAGTCATTTGAAATTCCTAGAATTTGGTCCTAAAAACCCTAATGTCAGTAATCCCACTTGCTTATGAAATGCTTTTTATTCATAAATGTTCCACATACACACAAATGACAAAACAGAATCTTTAGTAAAAGTCTTTAAAAATTACTAAAGTTATGGTTTAGTGCAAACAAAAAGAGTCCATGATTTCTGTGAAACAATGGCTCAGTTCACACCACGTACTGTGATAGCTCCAAGTCTGGCAAAAGGCAGACACCCAAGAGGGACTTCAGAGGAAACTTGCTATTTCCATGAAGCGTTTTGGTGTCACGACAACATCGTAGGATTTTAATTTCATGGGAGATCAATCATCTTTTCTTCCCGTTGTTTGCAAAGAACACCAAAGACTTAGTTTTAAAAACTTTCAGTCTTCCTTATATAACAGATCAGTCTTCCTAAACACCTGGGTGGCTTCACTTAATATAACTGGGCAATTAAACAGAAATCTTGCCACCCTCTGTGGCTACTTTCCTTTCAAATATCAGTGTAATCAAGAGATTTTGGGTTTGTCTACTTAATGTGCCAGGCATTGCTGGGAGCCAAGGACAGGACAGGGAACTGGACACAACCCAGTTTTCAGGGAGCTTATGCTCTAAAGGTGATTGCTCAAACAGGCAATTTCAACATGGCGTCTTGTGTGTTAAGGGAGAAGAAAGCCCAGGTATAACGGAAGCACCTAGGAGGGGCACCTAAACATTTTTTTTCTGGAGAGAGGAAGAAATAACAAAAGACTTTATAGTACTAATATGAAATATAGTGATATGTTAAGTTAAATAAAGATTTTTCTCTGAGTAGAATGGTGGTTGCCAGGGGCTAGGGGGTGAGGGAAATGGGAGATGTCAAAGGGTACAGACATCCAGTTATAAGATGAATAAGTCCTGGAAATCTAATGTATAGCATGGTGACTATAGCTAACAATACTGTACTATATACTCAAAGGATGCTAAGAGGGCAACCTCTTAAATTTTCTCACTATGCACACACACATACACAATGATAATTATGGGAGGTGATGGATGTATTAACTAACTTTATTGGGGCAATTATTTTGCAATATATTATGTTTTAAATCATTACATTTTATATGTTAAACCTGTACAGTTTTATGTGCTGATTATATTTTAATAAAGCTAGAGGAAAAAATAAAGAAGAATCTGGTGCATAAAGAGTCCTCCAGGAAAATAAAATAAGCACGACTATAAACTTGCTTTGTAATACCTGTGTAAAAGGCATTGTGGTTTAATCTTGAATAATAAAACAGTAAGGTACAAAGAATAATAATTTATCTCTAGCTAAGAAATGCAAAGTGCTAAGTACACAGTATATGACTTCTTCAGCTCATAGACTTAAAGGCAAACAAACATTTTGAGTGACAGCGAGAAAGGCAAGGAACTTAATTTAACTATGTGACAAAAGCTGACAACAGAAGCTGAAAAAAAGATACCAATAGTTTTCTTCAGCTTCAGACTTCAATTCTTGTTTGATCTCTGGTCACATGATTAAGACTGACTTAAATGATGTGGAATCATAATTTGAGCCAATGACATAAAGAATCAGATATGACTGATTTGGAAGGTTTCATGTTATTTACTGTTATTCGTACAGTGGTAGGTGGGTCTTAGTTGAACTAGAGACCCTGATTTATGAAAGAAAATCTCAATTTGAAGAATTTTAATGCTATAAAGTTGGGAAAAGGATCAGAGAAAAGAAGTACGGTGATTGTAATTCAATGACATCAGCTCCAGATAAGCAACAGACATTCGGTCCCAGACAAAACTGTTTACCATGTTGCTGGATTGATTATGCACTCAAATGGAATTACCTGGCCAAACGGGACTGCCAATGGTCAGAGACAAAAAATGAGAAGGTCAGCGCAGCCCAGGAAGGAGGGAAGACTCTTCTCCTAATTAATAGCCCAAGAAAAGGAACCAGCTGACGTGTGTTTGGCAACTTGCCTCAAGTCAGACAGTTGCATTTACCTCCAAGGGCCTCCTCTCTCTGAACTGTTGCAGCGAATAAGAAAGGTGCCCACACAATGAATCACTGATCAAGACAGAAGCGAAAGTCATTTCACATGAATGAGGCTGAAAGGAGAGAAATACAGATACCTGGTACCTATCCCCAAATATTTTTTTCAACATGACTGTCTTATGATAATTTTAGTACTCAGACCATTATAAATGTTACTCTATTATACTGACTTTTTAAAAATAAGAGTTGGTAAAGAATAACAAAAATAATCATTAAAAAATTAGAAATCTCTGACGGGGAAAGGCATTGGAGCCACCAATCTCCTGTGTCAGTGGTGATTTGGGCAAGGTCGCAGCACACGGGAACACCAACCTCAGGTCTACATTTCTGCCCACTGCACCCCTGCCCCTGAAAAAATTAGTCTACAGCTCATTCAAGAGTCAGAGATAAACCATATGCCTTTTTTCTTACATCTGAATCTACTTTTGCCTGCAATTTCTATGTCTTATTTAGAAGGGAAGAAATGGGCTATTTTTAAAGGTTAAGATCTAAAATCCACTATTTTGCTTTGCTCTTCATGACTTCCTCCAAATAAACTTAAATGCACCTTGGTGGAGCCTGGTGTTAGAAGCACACATAATGTCAAACTGATGATTTCAGTGGGGGGTGGAAGACAGCAAAATAACTCAGTATATCTCAGCAGGGCAAACAACAGAATTGAGAGCTCACTACACACTACAGATCACTTTCTATAATAAAAATGGACACTTTTATGTTCTCAATGTCCCTACCTCTCTGTTCTCAAACCCTCATTTAGCTTAAAAAACACAACCAATCACTTCCCTGGAATCTTTTCCTTTTTGGCCATACTCTGCCCTCACCTCTCCAAGTACATTTAAGGCTTCAATGTCAAGTCTTGAATGAGAGCAGTTGAGTGCTGGCCCCTCAAAAGAGAGCATCCTCTGACTGTCAGAGGGGGAGACTCCGAGTGCTTCCTGTCTTCTGCACATTGTAATTATTGCCTTTACCTACAATGGCTATGCTGTGGGTTGGCAGGAAGTACAAGGAGCCACAGAATCAGTACAGTTCTATAGTCACACTACCTGATTTCAGTTGGATCTTTTTCCATATACTAACTGGTCAAGTTACTTAAATACTCAGTCTCAGTTTTGTCAACTATAAAGTGAGAGTATTACGGTATTCAGTTCTTAGGGTTGCTATGGAGACAAGATGACTCAGGTACAGTGTGAGAATAGTGCCCCATATGTAGCACTTGCTTAACAACCGCTGCCATCCCTGGGATGATAAACACCAGAGATGACAGGCAGTGTCATGAGAAGCAGACAAGACCACTAAATATTTTGAAAGGTAAGTGGATCCAGTGTTTGCCTTCAATTATCTACACTTTTGGTAGATCTTTGCTTTGAGAAATATTTTACTCAGAACTCCCTAGTTTGTGTCCTGAAGGTGGCCTAATAATTGGAGATGAATTTCATCTATGGACTTTTCCTTTATAGCAACTGGGGCAATCAAAGGTGTTTCTCGAGGTCCCTCTGCTGAATTGCAGAGCAGGACTTTCTCCTTCCTTCTCTCCTCTGATTTGTAATGCATTCAGATACCAAAGTCCCTCACTCAGATAATGCTGTAGGTCTGCCCTTCCTAAATGTCTTATATTTCAAAATTACCTCTTCCTATACCTTCCTTCTTTATCTATTAACTAGTCTCAACTAAAATTATTAATAGTGATAACTGATTTTTAAATAGTACTTCATAATTTAATAGAGGTCTTCCATGAACGTTGTATGTCATTTTGACTTCATAGCTATACTATGATGGCAAAGCCGGTGCTATCATTCCTAATTTCAGATTAGGAAACTGAGCCTCAGATGCATGAACTGGCTAGTTCTTCTAGTCCACAAAACGTAAGTGGCCTTACACTAGGAACTGCCAGCTTCTGATTTGGTCTGTGAAGCCAATTGGAACAGAAAGCTAGTTGTTTCAAGAAATTCATACTAAGATGTGGATGACCAACTGTTTAAACCTATCAAGAGATATATTCTTTAAAAAAGAGAAGCCTTGGAAAAACTAATGAATTCAGTTATAGAATAAAGGTGGGGGTGGGGAATTTAGGTATATTTCAGCAGAGAATCTTTCAGATTTTTGCTGCCCATAACTGCTGACCTGCATGGCTAGTCCTAAACTGAGGTGTCTCAAGGGTGTCTACTGAGGCTAAGAGGAGAGTAAACCTATGCCCCTAGGGAATCTGTGGGCCATTCCTATCACAAGCAAGGGTCATGTTCCATTTTTACCTTAAATTCATTCCATGCTTACTTTAATATAAATTTTAAAAATAAAATAGAGTGAAACTTTTACCATATTAATCTTGGTATGTGGTAGCATTATCTCAGTTTAAGAAGGTTCTATGAAGTCAATTAAGAATCCCACAAACAAATGTCTTTTCATTTAAATCTAAATCATTCATATATGTAAAATATAAGTCATATATATCAAATATAAATCATAGACATACATATGTACCAATACAGAATGGGAAAATGTGTTCATATATATTCGTGCATGTATGGGAAAATATGAAACTAACCATTTGATTTCATAGCTTCGAAAAAGGTTGTAAATCACTAAGTCAAACTCTTTTTACCTTCACAATTTAGATTCAAATCTTCTGGAAGCCTGATGACCTTTATGTAATTAAGACACAAGACCAAGAGGGAGCTCTCTCCGAACAGCTGGCCTCTTGTCTGGGCAACCTCTCCAAGCCTGCCACAGGAAATGCGACACACCGGCCCGCTGTGGCTTCAATAGAAACAAACCTTAGGTTCAAACCATTTCCTATGCAATGCCTATTATTTTCTCTGCTCTGTGGTTATATCTAAATATGGGTATTGTGTGAAAAATAAAACCTCCTATACATGGAAAGCCACAAAAAAGTTATTTGGCAGAAAGAACTGCTCTGCGAACAAAATGTATGCTGGCCTGTTTCAGCCGGAGCTCCCGGGCGGCTGAGGCTGAGTAACGGGTGGGAAGCGTCTCCATGGCCGCGCACGCGTCCCCCTCTCCACCCCCACCAGCCTCGGAAATGAGCAGTTGCAATCTTTGACTGGACTGCATGGAGCCTCCCACCCGCGGCTGCTCAGGAAGCACATACCAGCAAACAGAATGAAAGGGGCCTTTGTAAACAGCAGTCGGTTATTTCTTAAACAGACTCCCACATAAAGACTTTTTTGTTTCTTACTCTTTAGGAAAAACTGAGCTCCTACTGAACAGTCTTGGGAGAGGGAGGAGAAACCGAAGATGGGGAAGAGGCTCAATGGGGGATACTACACAGCTAGGGACAAAGGAGGGGCAGTGGGAAGTGTCTGAGGCCTTTCTCAGTTAAAGCTCCAGAGTTTGGTGGCTGGCAGGGAGGGGTCAAGGTGTTGCTGGGGTTAAGAGCAGTTGGCTGGACAACCGCTTGGGGTCTTTTCCCCCAGAAAAGGATCCATTCATGCAAAGAATATTTAGGAGAAATCTTAGCGCTCTGGCCTCCAGAAAAATTTCAGGGAACTAGGTGCTCTCTGAATAGACTTAATTTCTTGTCTTTTTCTTGTTCTTTTCTTTTTATTTAAAAAGCTACATTTCATATTTTACAAGAGTCACAACCAATTTTCTTCCCATCATACTATCCTAGTTTGTTTCTCTTTTCCTGAACAAGCAAAATTTCTTAATCTATTTCAGACATCCCAGAATCTGAGTAAATATACAGGAAAAGGATACCGTTTTACCATTTCATTTATTTGGCTGTAACATGGTTAAACACATGTGTATGCATGCACAGAGGCACACACAGAAAAAGACAGTCTCAATTTATCCTTCATTAATTAAACATTTAATAAAAATTTATCATAATCTCACTGAATCCAGGTGCTACCACTGAAGAAAATTCCAAAAAAAAAGTACAAAGAAGAAAACTGGTAGGGTTTTAGAGATTTGGATTCATTAAGAAATGAAGAGAATATGATGTTGCTTATTGCACTTCTGTATTAGCTTTACTAAAACAGAAAGCCTACTGTAGGCAGGAGTCAGCTGAAGTTAATTCTTATAAATCTTAAAGAGCTTTTCATGATTTGAAAAATCCTTCCCCGTTTAATTTACAAGGTCTCATTATGTTTCTTAAAAAGAACAAAAACTCATCACCCTAAGAGAACCCACTTATCAGCACCTCTCATAATGGCGTTTATCTCTCCTGCTTTGTTGCCCTGGCCACAGGTGTGACAACATTATGAAGCAAGCCCTAGTTTAATATCCTGTACACACTGCTTACCCAAGGACTTAATTAGTTGCCTGTGTCCTAAGGAAGAAGGGAGTCCCTATGGGTATCAAATACAGCATTCTGCAGTTATGGCCCCTCTGCCAGCAATAAAACGTTATCCCTTTAAAACAAAGGGAGGTTTGGTAGGAATTGTGAAATTGTAACTCTCAGTTCCCCCACACTAGTGTGTTTATATTTGCTCCCATGTCTTGAACATCCTGCATCTATTAGAGTCCCATCCTTCAAGGAGGTGACTTCCTGTCAGAGGATATTAATGATTGTAACACTTCTTAAGTACTCACCATGAGGCAGGCACTGTTTTCAGTACTCTACTTAAATGCACTGAATTTTCACAACACTACGTGGTAGGTACTAATGTTATCCACTATTTTACATTTTTGGAAATGGATGCACAGAGAGTTTAAGTTTACCCAAGGTCACACAGTCAATCGGTGACAAAGCAGGGATTTAAATCCTCACAATCTGTTCCAGAGTCTGTACTTTTTGTCACTATATTATACAGCCTTTCAGGACTTTGGATCTAAAAGGACCTTAGAAATGACATCATCTTAATTCTGTCATTTTATAGGAAAAAGAATGAGAGTCAATGGAAGTTGGGTGACTTTTCTTGAGACATAAGCTAGTTATTAGAAAGTCCAGAGCAGAATCAAGATCACTCTAACTCTAATGGAATGTGTAAGTACTGTCTGTCCTCTTCTCTCATCCCTTCCCCCGGAAGAAGTCAGGTTTTCCTAAGGAGCCCAGTACCCTTGTCACTAGGCAACAATTCCTCCCATATTATCATGGCCCAAACAACTGCAATTTGTCAGGCTTAGGTAAATCTATGATGTCTTGTTTAAGAAAGGTAAATATTGGCAGTAATAAAGGCAAAATTCCTCGGGGCATTCTGGACAGTTACAAAGGATGAAAGGGAAGGAGGGCCTAGGAACCATTCAAGCAACACTATTCTAAGAGCTCAAAATCCCTGATGCTCTCCTGGACTTATAAGAACACTTATAAGTTCTATCCACAATAAGTCTTCGTTGCTGCATTTCTTGGCACCCTGCTCCCATCCTCCAGAGTACTTCTATATCACAACTTGTAGTTGTATATGTATATGTAGTTGTATGTGTGTGTTACAGATAAACTGCAAGCTCTATAAGGACAGGCATGGAATCTGTTCTATTTTCCTAGAACCTGGTATATAGTAGGTACTCAATTAATATTTGTTAAATAAACTTACACCAACACTCAGCAAACAGTGTTAAGGAATGTCTTAGGCCTGATGAACATCTATTCTTCGGTGCTCATTACCTGGACCACATCCATCACTAGAGCAGAACATGTTCAAACAAAGTCTCAATCAGCAGAATTGAGTTGGCTTACAAATCTACCTTTCATTCAGGGTCAGAAACCCCCAGGGCAGGGCTGGTTATAATGTTAAACCTCAATCATCAAACTAAGTAGAGGACCAGTGGAAAACATCTAAATTATGGAATATATTAGGAGGAAATGTGTTACTTTTAAGGTCTCAGGGTAACTCAAAGTAGGTGAGCAGAGTTTGCCATAAGACACTTCTTTGGGGACCTGCTTGAAAGATTAGAAAAATATAATGTGTGTTTGGCCTGTTTGTATTTGGCACACACATTTATATGTAAAGAGCTATTTCTAAAGACCTTCTGGACATTCAAAACCACATTATTCTTTTAAGATTTTAAACATTACTCTTATAATCTTGTTTACACATCAATGTATTATAATTACTTGCATTATTACCCGCCGAGAAAAACTCTGTTGAGCAAAATTAATGTGAGTGCAGTCGCTGCCTGAAACAAAATGAACTGAGAATTAATGGCATTTAGATTAACAAAGTTTTCACACTAGCTGAATTATAAAGTTTTCTAAATTCTATTTCCTTGACGGTTATGTATAAGAATCTCTCCAAAAACAATAACACTTTTCTTTTAACTCTTTCACAATGAAGAAAACAGATACAAGTTGGTAGCATTAACTTTGTGCCTAAGTGACCCATCTGCTTCAGTTTCCATTTATAGCTGGATCCAAGTAAAATCTGTCTTATTTTTGGGTTATACATGTTAGTGTATTCATTTGTTTATTTTGAGACGCATAAATGACTGAAAAGAGAACCTGCAAAGCACAAGGTAAGTACTCTCTCATGGGGATCACATCAGAGATGAACAAATACTTTTTAAAAGACTTTATGTATTTGTTTATGTTTAGAGAGAGGAGAAGGGAGGGAGAAAGAGAGGGAAACATCAATGTGTAGAGAAACACTGACGGGCTGCCTCTCCCACGCCCCGAGATGGGGACATGGCCCACACGCACAGATGGAGAATCTGGCCTGAGACCTTTCGGTTTGCAGAGATGGCCCAATCCACTGAGCCACACCAGTCAGGGTGAACAGCTACATTTTTATTGTAGCAAGCACCTTTGCGTAAGTTGGGATGGATAGATATTTTTTGAAATTTGGATTCAACACCTAGCCTTATCTTACCAAAATAAAACTGCAAAATCTGCGTTTTCCTTTTAAATGAAGGGGATCAAAGTCAACTTTATATTTTTAAAAATGCTCTCTGTTGGGACTTATGTTTACATAGGACAACTAGGAAGCAGAAGTAGCTGGAAGCTGCTCTGTGCCGTGCAGAGGTAGCCCGGCCCCTCACCGGAGTGCACGACTACTTCTTGGTGCTACAGCCAAATCTTTTTAGGTCCCTACCTCGGCAGGTGTCTTGGACACAGTAAAAAATGCCTTGAGGATTGCTTCTGTCCCACTGAATCCCACTGTTTCCCGCCATCACTCTCGCTTATTACCCTGTAACTTCAGTCTTCTTCCCATTTTTGGAGAGGGAGGTGGGGCTTGCTTGGTAGTGTTTAAAATAATATAGTGTCTGGTGATTGATAAGGAAATGATAAAAAATTCAGATTTGCTTTTATGATTAAAATAGTCATAGCTAAATAGCTCAATGGTATATCATTTTAAAAAGCTTGATTTTCAGGGAACAAAAAAGCTTCTTGATTATTTCTAAATGCCTTAATCAGAGGAAATTCTGAATTAAAAATACACCATTTGCTAGATGTTCAGTAACAAAAAAAACATGGTTCTAATAAACTCGGCACCCGGCTAAGGTTCTGGTGCCAGTCCCCTGGAGGATGCTGCATCTCACAGGGAGATTGCAGAGGAGACTGCGGGAGGAAGGAAGTCAGTCCTGTCGGGGCCACCTGACAAATGGGATGCAATTTTCTGATGCATTCCTCCTGGAGTTCAGCTGGTGCCTCTGTGGAGAAATCACTCCTTCTTCATCCATCTTCCCAGCAGTGGCTGGGTTTCCCTGGCAAGTATGGTGACTGGGTATTTTGACTCCAGAGTATCTGGGGTCTGTCTCCACTTTTGATGGAAGAAATTTTGGAAATGAGTTATCATTTTGAAAGGGTGAGGGATCAGCTAGAGATGCATTCACAACCCTGAGGGCTATCAGAGGTTTAAGGAAAATCTGTTAGACCGTGTCTTTCCTAGCCACCACCTCTTCCTCTCTAGCAATAGTCTTACTTTTTAGCAGGCTTTCTCTAGTGGGTAGCTGAGCCAGTCCTGAACAGGCCTGGCCATGTATTTAAAATCAGAACTCCAGCAGTAGGTGAGTTAGGGAATAGATTTGCTTCTTAAGCCACATAGCCAGAAACCTGGGAGCACCTGGGCACTTAGGCCATGTCCCCTGCATTCTGTCCATCGGTCTGGGCTTTCTGCCAGGCCTCAGCCCTCAATGGCCAGGCCTTCTTCCCTGAATCTTCAATGCTATCAGATAGAGGCAGCTTCAAAGCTGGCAATGGCCTTAGGACCCTAACACTATTCACTACCCGACATTCCCTGTCCACTGCACTGCACCCTGGGATACCTATACTAACTTGGGTGTGGTCCAAGGTGGCCACACTGCCCCCACCTCACCGCAGGCAGCTAGGGCTTCCTGTGCCCCCCACTGCTGCTCCAGACTTCCTCCCTCCTCATTGGCCCCAGATGAAGATGCACCGGCTACAAATCCTGATCTTTCAGGAGAGTGTGTTTGATTTGATTAATTTCAATTTTTTTTTCAGAATTATTTTGATGGTGAAATTTTAGCACTTTAAAATGTTATAACCTTGACATCCTAAGGACTGAAATATGAAAACAGCACAAAATGGGTCCTTGTGGGATGGCAGAGTGCAAATTTTCCCACCACGGCCTGCCGACACAGTTCTCAACTACTCCATTTATCTCCAGGGGGCAATAATGGATATGGTCCAGCACCCCTCAATTTGTGTTTTCTTCTGACTAAAATAATAATAGATCGAAAATATGGTTTACCATCTAAAATTAGCCCTTCGTTAGACACTCTTGGCTACCAGTCAACACAAGGAAATTTCATACAGAAATACCCCGATTGTGTGATAGAATGATGCATGATTTCATTAATTGAATCAATCATTCTTTGTTCATTTGGTGCCTATTCTATGTGGTATGTTATGTAATAAAGGACAAATAAATAAATAAATAGGAAGAGGTCCTATTCTCAAAAAGTTATCTCTGAGGTTGACTTTCTATACTATTTTATAGCTCTACTGTATCCTTTATACTACTAAGGCCTCTGTCTCTGAAAAGGACTGTTTATAGGTTTATCTTACCGTAAGTATTATTGTCACCTGTCACCTACCCTCACATTCCCAGAAGAATGAAAAAGCCTACAGGTGGTCTTCCGTGGTATGTTCTGCCTGAGAAAAGACCACAACATCTGTTTTCTAAGTTCCAAACACACACTCTCACTTCATATATGTAGGCCAAAGTGATCATTTCCTGCTAAGTGCATATTCTTTTCAAAGGTTTAATTTAGAGCAATGACATTTTTTCCAAATAGTATTTTCTCACAAAACATTTTAGAATATCAATATCAATTTTCTGTCGTGGACAAATTCTTTCAAGGGCTTAACATTTATAGGAGAAAGTTGATTTTTAAATAAAAATACACGCTAACTCTGGGGGCAGGTGGGTGGTGGTGTGAGAGACACACTGGTAAGTCTACAAAAGACAGTTGGTGGCTTCTATAGACAACTAGGAACTGCCTTTGTGAGGCTCTTTTCCTTAGAAGATGATGCCCTTATTCTGAAAAGAGATGAAAGAGAGAATACTGAACAGATCATCGAACTGATTAATACATTTGAACTCTAAACGTGGGCCAAATTTATTAATAGCTGAGGCAAAACGGTGAGTACTTTGGGTTACTTGATTTTCTGACAAGGTAAAGGCAAAGTAAACTCGTCAGTGGAAAAAAATGCCCCTAAAGGTAAACCCAAGGGAGAATTCGTGAGTGACAGGCCCTGTGGCCCTTCCTGATGGCAGCGTGCGAGGCAGTGAGCAAGGACACGTCATGGGATCTGTTGTCCATGTTCCCTGTCTTATCAGGAGAGATCCCAACCATGTAATCTTCAGGTTTCTTCTAAAGCTATGAATATGTGAGTGTCTCTGGTCAATATAATGACCAGTTAAAATCTATATTACACTTAAAAAACCTCTTCAAATAAAATCTGATCAAGCAAGTTAGCCCTATGAGAATACGTTCAACAAGTTTCATCAGCCAAGATCTCTCCCTTGGACCCACCAGATCAGGGCCGCAAAGGGGCTTCCTTAGACTGCTTTAATTAGGTACTTCACTTACAAATGAATTAATTAATTAGTGATAAGCACCTGAAGCACATTACTCCTGTGCTCTATTTAAAGCCTTAAAGAGATAAAAACTGCTGACATTTCATTACTATCAGAAAACATTACACCCCATATGGCTTACCAAACCTCTTGCCAAAACAGTTTGCATTTATTCCAATCCCACCTCCA
>CM052538.1:159536087-159630170 GCA_028533065.1 Trachops cirrhosus | reverse complement strand
CTGTCATATCTGAAGGTACTCTACCAAGGAATACCCCCTGTATTGCTATGGGTCACCCATTTCTGTGACATATTTGGCTTCCATTCTTCCGAGCTTGTCTACAGTTCAACATGAAAAGGGAAAGGCAATGAAAATGAATCCAACTTCCCTAAACCTTCTCTGGAGCAGCTCTGTGGTATGACTGGGATGTTATTTCCGACTAACCATCCTCCATACATCAAGGTTCTTCAGCTCTGCCAGAGATCTGTGAGTGTCATGTACCTTTGGACAAATTCCATGGACAAGCTCACCCAAGCTAGTCACGACTCCCTGGAACTAGAATGCCCACAGTGGACAGAACTAGGAACAGAACATAGTTTCTGAGGTTGGCGTCATGTGTCCAGCATGGGCTCTCTGATTAGGATTTGGGTCATAGCCACCATGTCACTGAGTTCTTCCCAAAGCATAGAATTGGTGGTAGTTATTAGCTCCTGCCCTTGAGAGGACTTAAGTAAAAATAGTGGCTAAATCAGGTTCCTGCCATTTTTCTTAGGATTTATTGTGCTGGTCTTCACTGCTTAAATAATAATATGCTTATTGATTTTTAGAAAAAAAAAAGGGAATAAAGGATCTAAAAAATCCCACAAAAACTGACGGTCATGGAGATCCAGAACTGTGTATGCTCACGGCTGTCGGAGAGTAGAAACAATAACCTATAAAAACAGGTGTGTTTTTCTGCCTTGCCCAAGATTTTGAATGTCACCGAGATACCTGACCAGATGTGAACCCTTAACTCTATGCCTTACTGAAACCACACATGGTCAGTTCTCATTGTTTGCGGTAGGTGTGTTCTGTAAAGTGGTTGCAAATACTGAATTAACAAATGCTGCAGCAGTGTACCACGAGAAATACAGGGTTAGATTCCTGGGAGCCTTTGGTCATAACATTTAGTTAGTGGATCAATACATAACCTTGCTTTATGTGTGTTTCTGTTTAAAGACTTTTTAAATATATTGTTGATTTATTTAAATATATTGTTAAATATATTGTTGATTCGTTACCATTGAATTGGGGGGCCAATATCACAGTAGTTCATGCCTGAATGAGGCTTATTTGTGAGGAGTAGTGTAAATTGCAGAGAAAAAACAATCTTCGGTTTTGAGAAAATAAAAGTTGGGTTACATTTTATGTGCTAATAAGGATCTGCAGTGACTTTCTAAATTAGCAATCTGTAAGGGAGGTCAATTTTTCTTTAAGAATATCTGTTTATTCATTAGCTAAGAAACAATAAAAATTACACTCTAATGGCTTTTTATCCAATTGAGAGATGTTGTGTTGTTTTTAAACATGGATGCAAAAAGAATATGCTTATTAGTTAACATTTCTCCCAAACATCTCTATATGAGATTCACACGTATCATTTTAAATAAGTGCATATTATTCTGCTGAGCTGTGAGATATTTTGATTGCTTCCAATTTTTGCTATTATAAGTAGCTCTATTACAGACATTTTTAAAGAAAGTGTTCATTTTCTTTCTGAGGCTAAGTCCTCAGAATGGGTGAAGAAAGTGAGCATCCCTGACTGCTAGTAATAAATTAACTAGGCCCCTTCAGAAGTGGAGACAAGCTTTCTTATATCCTCAGCAGCTCTCCAGGATTGGTTTCATTTCTTAAATTTACTGATTTAATAGGTGTGACAATGTACCTCATGATTGTTTTAATTTGCATTTACTTAATTATTGGTGAGGATGAGAAGCTTTTTCATACACTCATTCAGTCATTCGCTTAGTCAATTAACATTCAACAAGTCTCTACCAGGTGACCAGGAGGCCAAGTTCACATTAAACAGTGTCCCTGCCCTTGGGCAACCTCTCCTCTGACTATCTTTACTTTTATATCACCAGCCTTATTAAAATGGCCTTATTAAAATTTTACATATCTGCCTTATTGGAGGTATATGTCATCTTTTTAGCTTTGAATAAACACTTTATGTATATTTAAACAATTAATCATTTCCTATGATATTGCAATTTATTTTCATCTTAGTTTTTTTTTAATTGTCACCGAGTACATTTTTTTCATTGCTTTTAGAGAGAGAGGAAGGAAAGGAGAGAGAGAGACAGCAACATTGATGTGAGAGAGAGAAAAAAATCAGTTGTTTGCCTTCTCAGCTGGGGATTGAACCCACAACCTGGGTATGTGCCTTGACCAGGAATCAAAACCACAACCTTTCAGTCTATGGGACGATGCTACAACCAACCTAGCCACACCAGCCAGGAATATTTTTTCCTTAGTTTTAATGGTTTCACTGAATAATTTTAATTTTTATATAGCCAGAAATTAATCATATTCAAAATATTTAATAATTGGTGAGTTGAGATATTAATATGGAATATAATAAACCAAAGTATTTAACCAAACTATATTTAATATTCCTTTTATTTTCTGAATTAACTACATTCCAATATAGTCATAAGTGATATATTATGAAAATGATTCATCATAATATTCTAGAAATTTCCAAATCATTGGTTGATTTTTACAAATTTTTGTTGTGATCTTAAGTTGGTGGAGCTGTTACCTAGCTAAGTGATGCCCCATAAGAAGCACATCAATGACTTCACCATACATTGATAGTCACTGAATCTCCAGTATCTTTGTTGAAGCTGGGCATAGTGAAGGCTTTTCCCAACAGGTTTATGTCTGGCTCCCAGTGCCTCCCAGGGGGCCTGTGCCTACTTTGCTGGCATGCCAACTCCAGGCAGCCCTAGGGCAGAGTGAGGACACTGCACACACCTCCACTGTTGCCCCTCAGACCACTCAGTAGCTGCTGGGGCCACCAGCATGCGTGCTGGCACCCCTCCCAGGTCCATTACCACCTCCCAGGCCACTGATGGGTGACATCATTAGATACCTTATAACCCCAAAGACAAGATAATTTCCCTTTACCAACTGATATGAAAACATTTCAGTATTTAACACATGCTTAGACACCTGCTCAGATAATAGATCCCACACATTCCCAAATATTTCAGATGATCAACTTGGCAGGATGTGGGAACACATTGGAATCATCCTTAAGTGCCTCACAGTTGAACTTTTGGTGCACTGGCCAAATACCTTACCTAAATACTCAAAATCAGAAGTCAGCTAATAAGAGCATTTAAATGTCAATAGGTACATTTACATCATTGTTTTTTTTTTTTTAAATCCTCAACCGAGGACATGTTTATTGATTTATTTTATTATATATATTTTTAGAGAGAGTGGAAGGGAGGGAGAGGGAAACATCTGTATGCACCCCGCCTGGGGTGCGGGGGGGAAGGGGGATAGAACATGCAACCTAGGTAAGTGCCCTGACCAGAGATCAAACCTGCAACCTTTCAGTGTACGGGACAATGCTCCAACCAACTGAGCCACCCGGTCAGTGCTACACCACTGCTTTTATTCAATTACGAATACTGAAACACTCTTTCTGATGTGAGACAACCAATAAATACAGCTAAGTCCCTGGAAGTCCAAGTCACTCTAGCTGGACCAGCTTAGAAAGGTGAAAGTGACTGAATAGTTTCTCTCTGCTCTTCCCCAGACCTGTCTCTAACTTCTGCCACAGAACATCAAAACAAGGAAACAGGATTGCTCTCTGACAGTAAAACTATTAAGTTGTTAAGAAAAATATTCCAAAACT
Source organism: Trachops cirrhosus (assembly GCA_028533065.1). Taxonomy (NCBI): domain Eukaryota; kingdom Metazoa; phylum Chordata; class Mammalia; order Chiroptera; family Phyllostomidae; genus Trachops; species Trachops cirrhosus. Next base: position 159,626,503 of record CM052538.1, on the reverse strand, counting down.
CAGAAATTAGGCAGCGAAGTTACTGTGTGCTGTTTTGGTGCTATAACAGGAGTGTGGTCTCACGAGCTGCCCAGCTTCATCTGGCATTGCAAAGTTCGAGTTTCGATCCACAATTGATTAGGGCCTGGACTCTGCAAAGCTAGACGTTCACTTGAAGAAGGTTGATAAATCAACAGATGTATTTTTTCCTGGTAGAAATGCAAACTATTTGATTGAAACAATAACCCCAAAGGTTATGCCCATAGAACCCTATGGGGCACTAACCAGTTTCGAATGTAACTTGGCAATATTATTTCAGCATTCTTTCTTTCCTTGACTATATATACTTCTTGTATTCTTTAAAATAGCCTTTTCATTTGCTGTTTTCTTTAATGAGTTAAGTAAATCTTTGATGTGCTCATTATGCATTTGTATGAAATTCGTGTCCTTAACTTTTTCAAAATTGACTTTGACAATGATAACTTCAAGGTTCACAGTGGAGATCTGCCATGACATCATCAAAGACAGAATTACTTGCAGACAGGGCTGACTAGATTGAGGGCAGTGACTTGACTGGATTAATTTCATCACCTATCAGTTAGGAAGGGGAAATTGCAGATCAGCAATGGAAGCTTCACAGGTCAATCTCCATCCATGTAAGCACTCACCAGGGGCTGGGGGTTCCACTGAGCAGGGGTGTGTCCCTGTCTGCAGCTGGTTAACAGCCTACTGTCCCCAACACACCAAGCACGTATCCAGCTTCCCTTTTCCCGCGTCCATGCTCACTAAGTAACCTCTAGATTATAAGGTGGTTTCCCAGGCAGGAATGATTCGCTGGTCAGGCCAGCATAAGTAACTGACTCATCCAGTTGGTAGTTTCATTTTTCCTCACAAACTAACAAATTGTCTTTGGTGTGTGGTTTTACATTCCGGTTCCTCGTGGAGCCTGACGGCGTGTGTCTGTGTTGTGACTCTGGTCCTTCCACTGGATCAGGTTTCCAGGCCCACAGGCTGTGGCCTACCTCAGATCATGTGATTCCACCAAGGGCAATGCCCGCTGGTCAGAACTCTGGGGACAGTGCTTCTCAAGCTATCTGTGGTTGTGGATGTGTTTTTTGTTCATTTGTTTGTTTTTAGTTTTCAATCCTCACAGACCAATACTTTTATAAAATTTAATAAAAATATATTACTAGAAAAATGAAATTTGAAAAAGGAATACAATAGCCTTGGCTGGTGTGGCTCCATGGATTGAGCACGGACCTATGCAGCGAGGGGTCTCAAGTTCGATTCCCAGTCAGGGCACATGCCTGGGTTGAGGGCCAGGTCCACAGTAAGGGGTGTGCAAGAGGCAACCACACATTGATGTTTCTCTCCCTCTCTTTCTCCCTTCCTTCCTCTCCAAAAGTAAATAAATAAAAATTTAAAAAATATCAGTAAAAATACAAACCCATTTTTATTATTAGATTCAATAGAATCCAAACATCCACACTACTCTGTAATACAGAATTTCCTTTTAAGAGTATAATAGTCTCTTAGTGCTTACTCTCAATTTATGTACTTATTTCAGCTCCAAGGACTACACTTCATCTGGGAACTTGTTAGAAATGCAGATTCTTGGGCCTCCCCCAGGCCTACTGAATCAGAAACTCTGAGGGTGGGGCCCTGCGGTCTGTGTTTATCAAGACCTCCAGGTGATTCTGATGTATGTTCGACTATATGAGAATCACTCACCCAGAATGAGCATACAGCAGAAGTCACAAGCTTAAATGCCGAAGGCGCCAGGCAGGTACAGAAACGCAGTTTTGACAAGATGAGGATTATAAGGAAGGGTAGATTCAGTGACACATTATAGTCTGGATGTCCTACACAGAAGTATTCAAATCCAGACACACACACACACACACACACCCTACCTCTGGTCAAACACACCTCTGGCTAGTGTGGAACCCTTTGGTCTACAGCTTTTTCTAAATGTGGATTAATAATAATCTCAGCCTTGATAAAAAATGAGTGGATTTCCCCTCACAATTGTGTAAATTCAGAGTATTATATATTAGATACTAAGTGTAATGAAGCCTATTCCTACGACCTTAATTGTATCACAACAATCTGTCTCCTTTTAATTTTCTATCATGCCATTTTGAATTGTGAGACACTACAATACGTTTTTAATCATCCTTGATTATTTCTTTGTCTTTGATAATTTTAAAGTTAACCCTTACCAGTTAGTTTTAGAATAACTTTGTTATATTCTATAAAGTATCCTGCCAATATTTCAATTGACATTAACTATGGTTAACTATCAGCTCAGATGGTGATGGGTTAGTAAAAAACAAGCTTTGGGTTCCCATCCCAGCTCTGCTGCTCAGAAAGTCTGTGGTTTGAGGCAAGGTATTGAGTCTTAGCCCGTGACCTGGAGCAACAATGCCTCCCTCACAGGCCTGCTAAGAAATTAATAAAATAACACATGCAAATCACCTATCAGTGGGCAGAGGCTACAAAACATTACTGCCTGCTTCCTTCTTCCCACTCTCAAACTTTGTAGACTGCTTCTCTTCTCTATTGAATTAACAGTTTTCTTTATTCCAGGGAAGAAAGAAATGAAGAATAAAGCAATCTTGAAAGCATTACACTTGTTCCTTTGTCTGCTTTTCTATAAACAAATATTTTATATATAGTTATTTTTATTACAACTATTCTTGGGTGAGTTGTACTATGGTCATAAAATGTGACATGACCTTAGTTCTTATGAAAAACTTTCATGTGTACAAGTATAGAATACATTTTTATAACTCCCTGTGGGTTGGAGAAAAAATATTTTCCACAGGCAACAGAGAAAAATATACATAAATTAGATAACCTCAAAATTAAAAACCTTTGTGCATAGAAAGACACAAACAGAAAAGGCAATCCATGGAATGAGTTAACATTTGCAAATCGTATAAGGGGTTAATATCCAGGATGTCTAAAGAACTCCTACAACTCAATATTAAAAAACAAACAACCTGATGAAAAAATGGGCATACAACTTGAATACACATTTCTCCAGAGAAGGTACACAAATGGTCAATAAGCACATGAAAAGATGCTCAACATCACTAATATCAGGAAAATGCAAATCAAAACCACAGAGCATCACCTCACACCTGTGAGAATGACCATTACCAAAAGAACAAGAGATAAGTGTTGTTCAGGATGTGGAGGGAAGGGAACCTTTGTGCAACGCTGATAGGAATGTAAATTGGTGCAGCCCCTCTGGAAAACAGTATGGCAGTGCCTCAAAAAATAAAGAATTGAACTATTATATAATTTGGCAATTCTACTTCTGGGTATTTTTCAAAAAGAATTGAAAGGAGGATCTTGGAAATATATGTGTATGCATATCTTTATAACAGCTTATTCGCAATAGCCAAGAGGTGGGAGGAAGCAAACCATGTGTCTATCAACAGATAAATGGGTAAATAAAACGTGGTCCATACATATAATGGAATGCTTTTTAAAGTAATTCAAAAGAAAGGAAATTCTGACACATGCCACAACATGGATGGACCTTGAAGACATTATGCTAAGAGAAATAAACCAGACACAACAAAACAAATATGGAATATAATAAATGTACTGTATGTAAATATTTATCTGACGCACCTAGAATACTCAAATTCATAGAGACAGAAGGTAGAATGGTGGTTGCCAAGGGCTGGGAGCAGACGGAATCGGGGCATTATTGTTTGGTGGGCACAGAGCTTCGGTTGTGCGAGGTACAAAGAGTTCTGGGGATGGATGGTGGTGATGGTCGCACAGCAGTGAGAATGTGCTCAATGCCACTGATCTGTACACTTTAAAATGGTTAGACTTTTGTTATGTGTATTTTACCACAATTTCAAAAAAAGAAACCCAGGACGTTTTTCTTTTTCCCACCCATAATTTTGATGTAAATCATAATTCCGCCTGACTGTCGGTACCATTCTTGTTTCAGATCCAGCTAAGGCCTGGGCTGGGCCTTGCCGCAGCCTGAAGAAAGGGGTTGGTTCAGAGTCTGTGGGCTGACAGAGAAAGGCTGGACCTTGGCAGATCTGAGGCCAAGCAAACGCTGATGGGCAGAAATGGACTGGGACAGGGAAAAACACTGGGTTCCCTCAACGAGCCCAGGAGCAAACTCTTAATTGTTAGCCAGGTGTCAGGACCAGAATTATGCTGCGGAGCTAAGGGAACGTCTCATAAACAGGCTGGGACACAAGTCCTTGAAGGTCAACTCCAGAGTAGAGATGGGTTTCCAGAAAGCTGACAAGGCACTATCAGGGGTGGAGATTTTATCACAGCTACCTTCCTCCCCTTTCTTTCCTGTTTGTCCTCACTGCGGCTGAAGGGGGAATACATGAGAACTTAAGGGCTTTATTAATGAGTGGTCTGATCACCCTACCTATTTTATTTCCACCACATCCTTGTGGTATTGCGGCAGGAACCTGAATGTCCGGGTGCTGTGGTAGACTGTCAAAGAAGTCAGGGGACAGTGACTTGGCCCAGCAGCAGTTGTCAGGCAAGCTCTTCCCTACGGAGGCAGAGGCACCCCTAGCTCAGAGGCTGCAGTGACAGAGCCAGAGGGCTCTGCAATGGAACACACATCTGTACTCAATGCACATCCTACCATTTTTTAGTTATTTTTAATTCAGACAAAGAGCTTTCCTCAGTCCTTTGTGGCTATCTTGTCTGTTCCGTTGGTCTTTTGCTGGAGCTATTATTATAACAATTTTCTCTTTCTTTTGTTTTAATGAGTGATCTTTTTAGCTCTCATGTTTTTTTTTTTACTTTTATTAAACAAGGATGTGGAAACAAAGCAAGAACTAGAAGGGCAACCTTTTCTCCTGGTGGGCCTCTGGCGTTCCTTGGTACACCTACGCAACAAGTGAAACCCAGCACAGCCTACATGCGGGGGCTATTTCTACCCTGAAAATTCACCATGCAAATCATTCAGAAGTACCACCAAGAAACAAAGAAAATCTATGTCCTTCCCCATATAATTTAAATATTTTATAATTATCTGTGGGCAGTAATATCAGCCTCAAAGACAGCTTGGGGAAATAGTTGGACTGAAAACGCTCCAAAAATTTCAGAATTTAAGAGCTATAAACTAGAATCTGTGGTTTCTAACATATGTAACCATAGGACAGAGACAATTTGCTTGAGGAGACCAGGCCATAGATGGAAGGGAAATGAAAACCAATACCCAGAGAGCAAGAATCTTCTAGAAAACAGCCAAAGAGTGTTAAATGCATAGTCAGAGGGTTTCTCTGTTGAATGAGCCCCTTTCATATTGGCCTGCCTCCCAACGGCCTCATTTCGAGGCAGCACTTGAAAAGAATATGACTATCAGGCAGATGGCTTTCCTTGGAGACACTGTTCCTTTATACACTGTGGGACACTGGCTGCTATAACCTCATGGGACCATGGCTTCAACCATGGCAAGGACAACAGTCTCTATCTACTTTGTCACTTTCAACTCTATCTGGGGCCACAGGCCACATTACAGGTAGGCCTATGTCCCTACAAAGCAAAGTCGAACACTAATTCAGCACCTAATAACTTTTTCATCAGCTAAACTCTTCAGTTTATTTTTCCTTCAAGTTCTCACTAGGATTCTGATTCAGCTGGATACCCGGTTCCATCTTTGTAAACTGCTCATCTGACACCTTAATTCTAACGCCCTTTTCACATTACAGGTTTACTCTCACAGCGTCCTCTGGACTTGTGCAATGAGGTAACCCTGCCTCTGACATCTATTTCCATCCTCGTTAGGCGTCAGCAGCAGCGTTTCTTTTGTTTACTGTTCATCGTGAGCTTTCACTGCATCGTTCTGTTGCTGCTGCTGCTGTTCCGCCAAGTTGTCTTTCTTTGCATGGAGGACCAACTCTGCGATGCAGTGGAACATCTCTTCCACGTTGACATTTTCCTAGGCACTGGTCTCAAACAACTGGATCCCCACCTGCCCGGCAAATCTGTAGGCATCTCCTGTCTCCACCACCTTCCGCTCTGTGTCACCATTCTTATTCCCCACACGTGATATTTGGCACACATCATCACAGTTCTGGCTAATTTCCTGCAGTTACCGTTGATGTTGACAAACTGCCTGACCTTAGGTAGAGGAGGAAGCCTCTTTCCTCCTCAAGGTGAGTAGAGTAAGCCAAGGAAACTCTTACAATTCCTAACTCTGAGAGAGTGAATGGTTTGACTCTACTACATCTCAGTCCAGATAAAACCTGACTGTCCAACGCTACTCGGGGTCAGCAAACCAGGAGGTTTACAACATGGATTCCTACATTTCAAAAGGCCAAACTCCTCCCTGGCCCTAAGGGCTCTTGGAATACACCACCCAATAAGTCAACCTTCACCCTTAGAATGCTGTCTCCAAAGGAGAGACTCCGCCCTAATATCACCACTTAATGTATTTTAACATTATTTGCTTGTTCCTTTTGTTTCTAAGTTTCCCACATTACCCATTTTGTTGTGCAATTAATTCTCAGATATTTTTATCTTCAGTTTCCTTGTGACATGTAATTAATGCATCACAGTCCTTCCTTGTATTATAAAATATGGTCTTTTGTTTCAGGTCATCTGTTTCATGGCATAATTAAGTTTACATCTGTTATAATTATTACATTTGTACCATCAACTATCATTCTTTACTTCCTCTTATTTTTGCTATTTCTAACTTTTGCTTAATATATGCCATTGGTATTAACTAAACATTGTACATATACGCCCTTCTTTCTTTTGAAATGTGTGTGGAAGGAAGCATTGAGTAAACCTATTTCTACTTAAACGAAATCTAGACACCAACACACACACACACACAATTGTGGCAATCATCAAATACATTTTTCTGTGGATTTCCAGTTATAGTCATAATAAAACCCCAAATTCATAGGTTTCTTTCCATGAGCAAAAGAAAACACATGAGGTATGGACTTTGACCCTTACCCTTCACACCTCATTCTCAGCTTTTGGACTGTTATTCTCAAACTTCTACTTTTCTTGCAGGCCAGAAAGACATTTTGACCCTATTACTTAAAAAGCAAGTTACTCAACCTCTCTGAGAGTGTTCTCCCATCTGAAACAAGGGGTTCATATCACCAGGGTTTTTGAAGATTAAATGAAATAATGTAGTGTAAGTAAATGTAATACACAGGAGATACTCCCTGAGTATTGGTCCCCTTGTTCTTCTTTTAAGTTTTAGATCACAATTTGATTCTGCAGCGGGACTGTGTTCAGAAGCATTTATCCTTCCTAGCTAGTGTTTTTAATCTCCCATCTTGCGAGTTGATAAATCTGCTACAATATAAAGAAATTCCGGTTTGGGCCCAAAGTGTAAGGGCAGTGACTCTTTGGGGTTGGTGGGATATGGGAAAATCTTTCATGAGCTTTCCCAAATGAATGACATCTTGCCTGGATAATTTTTTCCATATAAAGAACTGCAGATGTTTTGTTTCCTTGGGGAATTCATGGTCTCAATTGTGGCTACATCTGAAATCAAGATTTTCAATGTTATCCGGCATTTCAATCCAGATGTTTGAAGATTTCTTCCTTACTGAAATTTGAAAATGTTATAAGCAACATCTTGATATCTTTCTCTGCACGTTAGTTTCTACTTATAGGCTAAGCCTTTTGTCAGTGCTGGAAATAATTTATACCTTAAATTGTTGATTCTTTAAAATTTATTTTTTCTATCAATGCACATGCTTTTATTATTTCTAAGTTAAAACACTCTGTTCAATTCTAGAAATGAGTTATTATTTACACACTTTTAAGCCATCTAATTTTGAATTTGATTCTATAATTAACAAGCATGTGTCCTTAATTAATCACTTACACAGTTCTCCTCGTAAACTCTTTCCTACTTCTGGAAATGTCCTTAATTGTGATATTGCAATTTTCAGTACATGGTCTTTGTCTCATGGTATTATATCTTTTTTGTTTTGTCATTTAGAATACATTTAAGTCATTTTTTAATTCTGACTGAGACTTACTGGTTGTTCTGTGTCAGACAATTTTAAAGTTTATTATTATTTTTTAAATTCTTTTATAAATATTTAAAAATTATTTGGGTTATTTTGAAAATTTTTCTTTGACTTGCTTTTTGGAAATTGAGGTTATGTTATTAAAGATTTTTGTTTGAAACATTTTCATTGGCATTTTCATGGGTTTTAATATGAAGAAGGCTATCTATGTTGCTACTTAGGCCATTAGTTTCCAAGACTAAAAACATTTCTACTTGTATAATTCTAGTCTTTAAAAATAAATACAGGAGTATTGTATTTTTAACTGATAATAACAATTTTTTAATAAATGATATTCTTTATCTACCTTATCTTGAGGTTTTAATCTTAAAATAAGTCTCTGTTTACCAGATAAAATTATGCTTCAAAGAAAACTGGAATGTACATATTTTAACGAAGTCTGACTAATCTAAAATAAAAGATGAAGCGACATGCCTAATCACACAAGGCTCACAGTGCTGCCTTCATCTGAACTAACATTGCCCCATAGCAGCAAAGTTGGAATGAGGTCAAGTAACACAAAGCTCTTCTTTAACCTTCTTTAAGTCCAGCCTAGCACATCTGTCCCTCATGGCCAGCACTAGGGAACTAGAGACTCCTCTGCAGTTTAGTCTGAGAACAAGTTTTAACACAAAGAGAAGAAAAGCTATTTATTTTTACACTTATCTTGTAGCCAGCCACTTAATAAAATTTCCATTTCCCACAGACACAAACATTCTTATATACTGAGGAATACATTTTAAATAAATGCTACAGTATCTCTTTGAAAGCCATTATAAAATATTTTTTAAAGATATAAAATAAAACTTGAACAGAGAAACATGTTTCCTGGATGGGAAAAAACTGAATATAAAAAAGGTGATCCTTTTCAAATTAATATATGACTTTAATGCAGTTTTAATCAGATTCTTCAATGGTTGTTTCCCCCTTTATGGACAATAACAAACTAAATTTAAAGTTTATATGGAAACAATTGCCAAATAATATTAAGCAATATTAAAAAGAAGAGTGAAATATGACTCAGCTGACTTTCTATATAGGTGTGAGTAAAGGTAGATTTACAGTTGTGAGTATGCAAAACACAGTTTATTTATTCTTGTATTATTATTTATTAACTCTTGTATTAACTGTGAATAACTGTAAACTTAATTTTGCCCACCCTGCATACTAAAACCTAAAATAAAACTATTATAACCTAGATGGTATTATATTGATGCAGGAATAGAAAATAGATCCAGGAAATATAACACAAAGCACAGAAACTGATAGAGTATATGTGAAGCCACATGTGACTAACATCACATTCCAATTCAGTAGATAAAAGAAGGTTTTTAGAGTAAGTAGTGTCATCAGACTGGCTATACATCTGAAACAACATAAGGTTATACTCATACCTTACACCACATATAAATACACGAGTTTAATATGTACCTAGGAATAAATCAATAAAAAATTAGAAGAGTTACGAGGATGTTTATATTATAATGGATGAGAAAACCTTCCTAATAAAAATAAGAAGTCATAAATGAAAAGATTGATACATGTGATTAAACATATTTTTTATATGGCAAAAGACAATATAAACCAAATCAAATACAAATGATAGACTGGGAATTAACATTCAGTAACTGTACTACTATCATTAATAAACTAAGAGCTCCCTGCAAAATGAGGAAAAAGCCAAATAATGTTAGAAAAATGAGAAAAAGATAACAACTCACAGAAGAAGAAATATAAGAGGGCAATAAAAACATATATGAAAATATATTCCCCCTCACTAGAATTCAAGGAAATATAATTTAAACTAGAATATCATTCTTTACCCAACAGAGAAGTAATACCAGAATGACTAGAATACAGAAAATATGTAGTCTCATACTTGCTAATGAAAGCTGAAATGGTACAATTTTTTTTTTGAAAGAAATCTTGCAACATACTTTAAAATGTAAGATGCATGTGCCTCTGACTCAACAACCCCCTTGCTTTTGGGATTCAACCAGAGTGAAGCACAGGTATGTAGGGACAGGTTAATTACACAAAACACAACCACATCCAAGGAAAATCATTTCTCTCCATAGGGGACAGTGGAGTGGACACTATACAATCATGAATGTGAGTCAGAGTCATACCTATGAGCTGCATAAATGTCTGTGACATTTGCATGTGAGACACAATTGTATGGAAATGCTTATATTTGAAAAAAATCCTCAAAGACACAATATGCATGCGTTACTGAACTATAAGAAACTGCTGATATGTGTGTGACTGAACTATACACAATGGATGATATCCAACTATACACAATGGATGATATCCAGAGCTAATAAAATGGCAATCTCATAAGTTTATGTAATATAAGTTTATTACATATTTATGAGCATAAAAAAGTAGAATGATATACCCCAGGGCATTAATACTAGTTACCTGGGGGAGGGAAGAGATAAGGAAAACATGGGAATAAACTTCTTCATACATCTTTGTACTGTTTTACTTGTTAAAAAGCTTGGAAATTAAAATGTTTAATAAATTAAAAATGTTTAAATAGAAAAGAAATGAGATGATCAGTGTGGACATTATTGGAAACATATATCTAGGGGCACAATCTACAGCAGTGGTCCCTCTAATTTTATCAAATGTAGTAAACAAACACAAACTCCTTTCCTGGTCTCTGTCATTAATATAGTTTAAAATAAAAATCAAACTAATTTTTGTTATTTACAAAAGGAATCTCATAACATAGCTGCAACAAAACTGAAATTCAGTTTTGTTGAGAACATTACTGACAAGTAAAAGTGAAAAGTCAGAGAACACTGTGGCCAAGTGGAGTAACAGGACCACCACTGCTAATGAAGAGTCCATTGGCATAATCACTTTAAAACAATTCAGCGTCACTGAATGAAGCTGAACAATGCATATTCAATGATCTTGCAACTGAACTCCAAAGTGTAAGTCTTAGAAAAATTCCTGGATGAGGAATAGGAGACATATACACCACTATCAGAGCAGCATTGTCATGAGAGCAAAAAGCTGGAAGCAACCTGAATGCCACAAATGGATGGAATGGTAAAGGATGCTACATTCCATATGGTGAAAGAGCAATGCTGATGCTCTTCAATGGTGAAGATGAGAGACCTAAAACTATACACATTCACCTGGATGAATCTCCAAACATAATGTTGGGTAAAAATTCAAACCAGAGAAAAAGCATGTTTCCATTTCAAAAACAGTCTACATTAAACAATATAAGGAAAAGCAGGAGAATGACAAATAATAAGTCTCCCTTCCAGGAAGGGGAAGAAACGAGGAAGGGATTAGGGGAAGGCAAACAGGAGTCTCTAAAAGTGCTCTGATCATTGTTTCTATGAGTCTGTTTTTGTTTTTCTTACTTGTTTTGTTTTTAGATTACACATATAAGTGAAACCATACAGTGTTTGTCGTTCTCTGTCTGACAGTTAACTCGGCATGATACCATGTTGTTGCAAATGGCAAGATTTCATTTTTTCCATTGTTTTCTTATTCTTTTATATATATATAAAAGAATGAAATCATATATATATATATAAATCTTCTTTATCTACTCATGAACTAACAGGTGAAAAGGGGAAGGGGAACATAGTCAATAATACTGGGATAAGTTTATGTGGCGACAAATGATTACTAGAAGCAGTGGTGTGATCACACTGTAAGTTATAAAAATGTTGAATCACTATATTTTACATGTGAAACTAATATAACCAAACTAATATAAAATTGTATACCAAATATACTTACAAACAAAATTAATGAAAAATAATTTTTAAGTGATACTGATCAATAAAGCTGGGGGGAAAGACAAGGAATATATGTGTTTGTCTAATTAATAGTCTTTAAGTGTGTGCATGAGTGCACATGCATGTATGCTGTTAATGCATAGTACACTTCACACATGCACACACATGTGCATACACACAGAAAGAATCTGGGTCAATGTTGGCTCATGCCTACAAAGCTCATCCTATTACTAGAGAAGCCACTTAACCATCTTTCAGGTATACTCTGCACTGTGGATGCTTAATGTATAAATGAATATATATTTCTAGAGTAATACTCAGAGGCATGTCCCTAGGAGCCATGTTTTTCCAGGGCCAGGATAAAACAGAATGTTCTCTTATGCATTTTTTTCATTGCACCAGAAGCTGAAGAGAATATAACAGAAAATGAAAGATAAACACTCATACTGACCTAAAGTTTTTCAAGTCATCTTAGGAAAGCTTTATTTGCTAAGTTATAGCAAAAATCAAAGGTAACATTTCTGAGTACCATTACATGAGTTTTGCTTTCACTCTAGTCTAATACCTTTCATTCACTTTATGCTTCAAATTAAATGACATCAAAATTCAAACTTTGGCTAGTAAAATTTATAAGAGCAGGGCAAACAGCCTTTTTCTCAATGACAAAACATGAGGCCTCAAGAAACATTGATTTCTTGGGAAGATACCAGGCAGAGCTCTATTTCCAGATGTGACAATGCGGGTCCCAATTCACAGCACTTGAACAGCTAGAAGCCTTCTAAATAAGGCAGTGTTTCACCAGGTGAAGGAAGACAATTAGAAAGGGAGGAAGTCTGTCCTCATTCCCACCCTCCACAGCTGCTTGAAACCACTACTAATTCTGAGCTACTGGCTTGTTTTCCTTTCCAAGGATTATTTTGAGTATTTGGACTTCTACTTATTCTATCTGCTGCCGCTAAGAGTTTGGTAAATAATGTGATTCAGCTAAGATGCTTTACTGACAGGATATCCTGTATCTAGTTTAACTAACTCAGGCTAGAGGAAGGGGTGATTAGACAATTTGAATGCATGTTGTTTTTAAAAGGAAAGGAAAAGACAAAAACATCAAGGTAGCTGCAGGCCCTTTACTGTCTCAAGAAAACCAAAACAACATGAGACTGAACTACCTCCCAAAATGTGACATATTGCAGACGTGATCTTTTTGCTTCCTAATGTTGGCAAGTTCCACTTTGTGACCAAGACCTGGATCAATGAAGTTAACAGCTGTAAGTGTTCCCTTCAGCAAACAGAAAAGAGAGAACTAGATTAATTGCTGGTCTTGATGTTTTTATCCAAGCAAAGTTTCATACGTTGCTTTTTAAAAGTAACAGCACCCCCAGTCTTGCCCTGACCGGTGTGGCTCAGTTGGTTGAGCATCACCCTGCAAACCAAAATGTTGCTGATTCGATTCCGAGTCAGGACGCATGCCTGGGTTGTGCGTTCATTCCCTGGTTGGGGGCAACCAATCAATGTTTCTCTGCTTCTCTTTCTCCCTCCCTTTCCCTCCCCCCTCAAGAAAATAAATAAATAAACAGCTTATTGAAATATACTACACACACTATAAAATTCACTCTTTAAAGTATACAATTGAGTGACTTTTAGAACATTCACAGAGTTGTGTATCTATCACAACTATCAATTTCCAGAACATTTTCATCACCCCAAAGAGAAAACCCACACCCATTAGTAGTCACTAACCACTTCTCCCTCCCCTTCAACCCCTGCAACCACTAATCTACTTTCTGTCTCTATGGATTTACCTACTCTGGATATTTCAAGAAATCAAGCCATATAACATGTGGCCTGTTGTGTCTGGTCTCTTTCACTTAGTATAATTTTTCAAGATTCATCCATGTTGCAAGCATGAATCAGTATTTCATTTCTTATTATGGCAAATGATATTTTATTGTAGAGATATGCCATAATTTCATAAACTTATCAGTTGATGCATATTTGAGTTATTTTTTCCAGGTTGCTTGTTTATGGTAAAGAATGAAAGAAAGCCTAGGAAGCAGAAGGAACTAAACCAGTTCAGAACTCAACCTAAACTAGGGGTTAATGAATACAATTATTGTTATATGTGCATTTATACCCATTTCTTGCAAATTGTGCTACTCCTGGAGGGTGTTAATAAGAATATCAGTGGTAACATGAAATATGTGAAAATTTTTTCTCATACTCTTGGTAAGAGAAGAAGAATGGAAACAGAATTAAAACATAATTGAGCAATTTCTTCTAACAAGTAAGAAGATAAATTGTGGTATACTGATCCAACAGACCACTATTCAGTGATAAACTACTGATATGTGCAACATGGATGTATTTCCATGTAATTATGCTGAGCAAAAGAAGCCATTTTCCTCTAGAACTTTATATTATAATATGTAACTGCATCTATGTGAAATTCTAGAAAATGCAAACTTTTCTAGAGTGACAAAGCAGGTCAGTGGTGACCTGAAGATGAGGTTGGGAAGGAGATATTGCTACTGGGCAGGAGGAAACTGTGGATGGGTATGTTCATTGCCTTGACTGTGGCAATAGTTTTATGGATCTGTGCAGTCAAATACATCAACTTTGAATATGTATCATGTATTGTATGCCAATTACATCTCATATAAATTACACCTCAATAAAGCTATTAAGAAACAATATTACTTAAAAAGTGAGTACACCCTCCCAAAGTATTTGAATGACCACTGTGCAGAAAACAGTGCCTTCTTTTTGCATACAAGGTTTCAGTTAATTTTACAACAAGTCGAATTATTATTTTGCACATGAGGAAACCTGAGGCCCAGAGAGTTGAGTAATTTGCCAAGGTGACTGCAGTCAGTATGAAGCTGAGATCTCTTCTTCTTAACCAAATCCATGCGCTTTTCACCACACCATGTTGCCTCTCACTATTCCTATTACAGACCTGACTCTTTTTTCTGAGATCCCTGCGTCCCAGAATTTCCAAAGTCAGGGAATTTTCTGGTCCACAGAAGAGGTTTATGCTCTAGGATGTGGCATTCCAAATTTGTTTTCTTTTGCCTGTCATCATATGCTGCCACAAATACCTTTCCAATAGTGGGGATTTATTTGATTCAGTTGATTTATTCATTTTCAGTGGGTCAGCGTGTTAATCTGGATAAGGTCAAGGCAAATAACCCTGGTCCTTGGGTCAAAGGACTGAAAATAGTTTTGAGATGAAAAGCAAGCTGCACAAAACAAAAATTGGCTATTCAACCCACTGGCCGGGCATTGTACAATAGTCACTCCTTAGAATATGGGAGACCCAAGAATGTGGACTGTTCAGAGTTGCTACCTAGTTTTGGCTGCCCCTTTTGCCAAACTTGAACTTTAAGTTGAGGCTGTCAGCCCATCTCTAAATAGGACAAACATGAGGGGGGTTTTCTCCTCCAGATCATGTTTCACCACAGACAACTGACCTTCACCCCATGCTACCATTGTATTGAGGCCCATTTGAAGTTGAACTATGACTTGGATTAAGCAAAATTAATTAAAAAGCAAAAGTTAATTGAAACAATTTCTTTTTGTAAGATAGCTAGATTTTGGGGAGGAAAGAGTGTTATTTCTTTCAAAAAACACTAACAATGAAGGTTGACTGTGTTGAATATTGTATGTTCCACTTGCCCTTCCCGATTCATCCTTCATTCTGCTCCACCCAGCTCTGTGCCCCAGGAGACTCAACTGCATGGACTCAGCAACAAGGCTAATTTGTTCTTTGTCTTCCCGTTGGCTTTGGTCACTGGGAAACACAAGCAGATCAGAGGAAGGGAGGAGAATCATTTCGGGGTGTTTGTTTCCTGGGATCCCTGTCTGCCATGTCAGTACAACCTGGCTAGCCCCTTTCCACTCATGAGTCCTCTTATCCCAGTCCTCCTCCTCTCTTTAGGCCAACAGGCAGTGAAGGAGCCAGCCCTAAAGGCATGCAATCCCCCCTGCACATTCCCTATACTTTCCCCATGTGCTTGTAAGTATTCTCTTTATTAAGCTCTGCTAAAATTAATCAATTTGAGGTTGTCAATTGTTTCTGACACAGCTGACATTTTCTGAGGGCTACTCAGAAAAATGAACTTATTCCAAGTCCTCAGTTGACAGGAAAACACTGACATTCACAGAGTTGATGTCACACCCAGGCAAAGGTGCACACCAGCCAGGTGACCTGTGGTCAAACATACTGACTCAGTCTCACTGCACTGGCCACTGTGTGAGGCAAAGGCATATTCATGTAGATTTATAAGAACAGTAAAGGTAGTGGACACATTTCTCAGATTTTAAAATGTAAGGGATGTAAAACAGCTTCAGGTTGCTATATCATGTTGCTTTACGTTCACAGATCCTATTTCCATGGCGTCTTCCAACTTTTTGCATATGCTATTCTACTTAGTTTGAGACTTTAAACCACTTTTGGAGTGCTACTATCAAATATGAAGAAAGACAGGTTTGCTACCACAAAAACAGTCTAAACAGAAAATATGAGAGAGAGAACGGATTTCACAGGTACCCTCTGTTTTCCCTCACTGAGAGGTATTTCAAACAGTAACAGATGCTCTGAAGGTGAAGTGAGGCACCCCGGGTCACATGTACACTATAATCTCAAGAAGGCTGTGATTACGGAGCGCTTATATCAAAGATATCAGTCCTGTGAGGGAAAAATGGATCTCAATCCCATCTAAGCCCAAAATAAATAACCTCCCATCTCCAGAATCACCCCAACGATATCATTCCCAAATGAAGTATAATTACAATAGCTACTTTAAGGTTGATTTCCTTGGATGATTTTTCTCTGAAATGTCATTTAGCATGACTCCATAAAGCTGCTTTAAGTGAAAAAGTTAAAATACTGAAATGTTAATATGGTGATTTGTTTATTTCTGTTTTTGTGTGTGTGCGTGTGTGTGTATTTGCCATACATTAGGACCGAAAGTAGAAATGAGTCATTCATTGAATTAACTTGAATCAGTGAGGTAAGAGTTATCCTTGTATTCATTATGAGCATCTGTGAGAACTTAAGAGTATTTGAAATCAAAAGAATATCTGAGTATTCGAAATAAAAAAATCTGGAGAATTCTGGCAGCTTCCATTTAATTCTTCATAACACCAGATGGCTCTTACAAAGCTCTCCTATTTTCTTTATTTCATTCTTTTGACTTTTTCCTAACTCAATGCAACATATCAATGAATAATACCATCCTGTATTTAGATAGCATTTTATAGTGACGAAGAGCTTTCTTATTCATTACCTCAACTGATCTTTATAGTACAGCAGTCCCCCCTTATCCACAGTTTCGCTTTCCATAGTTTCAGTTACCCCCAGTCAACTGCAGGTCTAAAAACATTAAATGGAAAATTCCAGAAATAAACAATTCATAAATTTTAAATTGCATACTGTTCTGAGTAACATGATAAAATCTCATGCCATTCAGCTCCATCCCACCCAGAACATGAATCATCCCTTTGTCCAGAGTATCCTCACTGTATCCGCTGCCCACCCCTTAGTCACTTCGTTGCTCTCTCAGTTATCAGATCGACAGTCATGGTATCGCAGGGTTTGTGTTCAAGGAACCCTTACAATAGCCTAGCACTATGTCACAATGCTGTGTCATTCACCTCCTCATGTAGGCCTTGTGTCACCTCACATCATCACATGTAGAAGGGTGAGTACAGTACATAAAAATATTTTGAGAAACTACCTTCACATAACTTTTATTACAGCATATTGTTAAAATTGTTTTATTTTATTATTAGTGATTATTGTTAATCTCATACTGTGCCTAATTCATAAATTAAAATTCATTGTATATATAGAAAGAACAGTATATGCGGTGTGTCTGGAAAAAGCCAGCCATTGTTAATATAACAAGAACAGTTTGTGTGACATTGATGTAACCTGGCAGCCAAGGAAAGTGGACTGGAATGCACCTGTGTGAACAATGATGACTTCACTGTACTAGTCAGTGGGCTGGTAGATGTCATTGAGTGAGCATGTGTACCATGTGGCCCTTGCATTCAAAATCAGAGACTAGAGCAATGAATCTGAGTCAAATTTTGCATTAAGCTTGAACATTCTTCCATGAAAACTATTTGGATGATTCAGAAGACTGCAGCTATGGGCAACTGGTGATTGACAGCTTCATCACAACAACATGCTCACTCATGCATCACGTCTCATGCAGAGTTTTTTGGTGAAACATCAAATCATCCAGGTGACTCCACTCCCCAACAGCCCAGATTTGGTGCCCTGTGACTTCTGGCTTTTCCCAATACTAAGTCACCTTTCAGACCATCAGTGAGATTCAGGAAAATATGACAGGGAAGCTGATGGAGATTGGGAGAACTGTGTGAGGTCCCAAGGTGCCTACTTTAGAGGGGACTGAGGCATCATTGTCCTTTGTACAGTGTTTCTTGTACCTTGTATCTTCTTTAAAAAATGTCTCTACTTTTCATATTATGTGGCTGGATACCTTCTGGACAGACCTCATGTATAGGCTTCAGTACTATCCAAGGTTTCAGGCATCCACTAAGGTTCTTCAAACATATCCCCTGTGGATAGGTGGGGACTACTGTTGTTCAGATATAGTCAGGACAAGTATTATAACCCCCATTTCATAGATGAAGAAACAAAGGCCTGCAGATACCAGTCAGGACTCTTTCAGTAGCAATTTAAATTAACTTAGGCAAAAAAATGGAAATGAATTGTCTCACATCACCTGGATACATGGTCTCCAACTGTTATTTTGCTCTCTCCTTTGCCTTTATCTATCTGTCCCTGTCTGTCTGTCTCTCTTTTGCTTCCCCTCTGCACACTGGACTTCATTCTCTCAACAGCCTGAAACATGGCCTTACATGATTCTTACTACCTTGGGACCTCTCTTTCTCAACTTGAGTTAGAAAATTCCAGCAGAAGAAGTTATTGGTCCCTGCTGGGTCACATGTCCACCCTTTGAACCAACTCCTGTGGTCTGGGTTTGAAATACCAGCTTGGGTCAAGCCCCAACCCCTGTGGCCAGTATTACCCAAACAAATGAAACAGGAATAGACACAGCTAGTGGGGAAACTGTGAGGAGAAAGCCAGCCCCAACCCCCCACCCCGCCGATGTGTATGTACTTCATTAAATAATCTGCCCAAGGGACAAAATCAGGACAACTTCATGACCCATCTGTGGGCTGCAAGCCCAGCAGCCTCCCCTTTACTGCACAGCTTGTCACTGCTGGAGCCACAGAGGTGTTTCTGAGCCTCGCCCTTCCCCACAGCTGCCAGTGTGGTCTGGTTCAGGAGCAAATCTTGGAAGGGGCTTGTGTTCTAGAAGTGATCCTGTCACTCTTCAGCTGTGTTCCTGGGCAAGTTACTTAACCCCTGGGAACCACAGCTTCCTCCTTCGTAAAATAAAGTAAACAATCCCTGCGTCACAGGGTCATCAAAAGGATAAAGGGAGATAATGTACACCAGATGACTTTGAAAATTACAATGAACTACCGTAAGGTTTATTCCTAAATTCTGCATGTAAATTCTGCAGAGGCTAAAATGACACATTGACATTTTCCAGGGATAGTTCTCTCTGCCACCATCCCTCTAATGTCATCACTTTGGTTCTGACATTTTTATTTTTTCGGCTTTAAAAGGTGCATTTCAAAAAGAAGTATCAAGTAGTATCTCAAAATTTAAATATATAGTCTAGGAAAAAAGCTTAGGAAGAGATGGTTTAATGACGCTTATCATGGTCATTTTTTCAATACAGATCCACAAGTAGATAAAAATTTCTGGAAAACACAAGAACTAGTAACAGTGTTCACCTCTAGGGAGTGGAGCTAGAAGTTAGTGTTTAGAAAGAAACTTCTAGTTTTCATGTCATCCCATGTCTACCACTTGAATTTAAAAAAATGTATACATAAATTCCTTTCATAATAAAAAATTGAAAAAAACTAAAAGTATGGTTATCACAGAAAAGGAATATGGTATATACCCAGTGTAGTGTCTGACACATCAAAAGCTTTCAATGCATTTTTGTTTGTTGATCATTCTAGGTATTTCTAGTTACTGCTGATCCAGCAAAGTAAAAAGCTGGATCTAGTGAAAAGTGGGCTTTTTCACCAGAGTGAAAGCCAGCTCTCACCTCTGCGGATGTGTTTCCATCAGTCACTTTGTGAGGAATGCTCACTACCACCTGCAGAGGCGATGGTTTTCAACTCCTATACCTCCACACACAAAACATGGAACCTGCTTTCCTGATTCCCAGTTATAAAGCACAGTGCACGCGGCGACCTCTCAACTCCATTACTACTGTTCTTGCAGGCACACTCCCATCCAAATGTCAGAGGACGCTGGGCTTCTAGAAACCATTCTATTTGAGAGCTGGGGGTTTGCATGATATTTTCTAAGAAATTAAAGGTTACATGGCAGCATATGCCAAGGCTAAAAGACAGATTTAAATAGTATTTTTTAAATGATGTAACAGCTATGAACTTTGGATGCTATGCACTGGTTAAGTGCTATACTGGTTGCCTGGTTACCTCTCTGTAGAAAGGTCAAAATGGTTGTCTCTGAATCTAGAAGAAATTAAAAACCTTAACGTTTCATCGCTAAGCCAAAGCTTGTGTGTAGAGACCCTATGGAGTCATCCCTTAGGTGCCATCAGACTTTGATGAGGTGACAGCCCTTGAGGCTATCCAAGGAGGTATTTCAGTAAAAGACATTTATGTGAAATTTGTTCCTATGCCCACATTTTACTAAAGTTGCAACATCCTTCCATTTATCATATCCAATTACAGTCTGCTACTATAGGGTACTGAAAAACTTTCCAACTTTGTTGATACAACTTCTATCCCATGATAGGTAAAAGAAAGTCCAGTGTTTTAAATTGTTACACTTAAAAAAACAAATTTTTATTGTGATCAACTATGCAAAGTACAAGCCAGCCTAATCCAGTAATAAAAACTATACATCTTAATAGTGTCTTAATTCTCAGAGATGTTCCCTTTTTTTTTAATCATCACCCATGGATATTCTTATTGATTGTAGAGAGAAGGGAAGGGAGGGAGAGAGAGAGGGAGAGAAACATCAATGTGAGAAACATTGAACAGTTGCCTCTCCTATGTCCCATAACTGGGGACTGAACCTGCAACCTAGGTGTGTGCTCTGACCAGGAATCAAACCTGCGACCATCCCTATGGGATGATGCTCCAACCGAGGGAGCCACGTCGGCCAGCACAAGGTGTTCCTCTTTCACCTCCTGCAGACTTTTCTCATTAGTTCTGCTTTGCAGACACTTTCAGGTCTAAATATCTTCTCCCAATAATGGGACAGGATAGAACAACAATTTTAATCTAGAAACCTAACATAAGGGTACTGATATGGATTCAAACTTCTTCCAGAACTTAGGATGAGAAGCAGTCTTAAAAAAAAATCTCTTGAAGTTCAATCGACATTTTTTTTTATTTCAGGGAAAATTACATAGCATAAAATGAACTATTCACCATTTCAAAGTGTTCCATTCAAAGGCATTCAGCACTTCACGATATCTGTGGTCATCTCCTCCCTCTGATTCCCAGACCTTTCTATTGTCCCCAAAGAAACCCTGCACCTAGAACAGTCATTTGGATCTCTTATTTATATTTACTCTCTAATTTCTCTTTGGAAAAGAATCGGTTTAAGTGACAGCATCATGATTTGACCACCTTTCATTTCTACTGGAACGTGTTTGATTCACCAAAAAAAAAAAACCAAAACTGAGATTCAAAGCTGAAATGAGGCTGGTCTGAAAATGAAAACAACACTGGGAGTCCTACCAGGAAGGAGCCCAGAAAGGGATTGTGGAGGATATCCAAATAATTCACAACTCTACCCAAGGCCTACCCTCGTCGTCAGAAACCCAGATCTTACCTCCATGACTGATGGTACTCAAGCCTTTTGTGGGGGATTAAACCACACCTAGAAGTTAGCTATAGTAAATACAGTGAGGCTCTGAATTATGATGTTATTATTTCTCTTCAGCTTCCACATTTTAGAGCCTCATAAATAAAGTATGACAGGCAGACATAACAGCACGAAATAAAAATCTCCCATTTCTTTGCTGCTATTCAAAGACTTTGGAACCTGCACACTGTAGGCAAACTTGTCAGAGTTGGAAAAATGTCAAAAGCAGCACACTCTCCAGAGGCCACACCCATAGTACCCAGAAAGTCTGGCCAAGAAAGGAGCCCTTGGACTTGAACCTGTCCACTTGATCTGATGCCAAACACTCCAAGAAGACCAAAAGCCTCCAGTGCCTGTATCTAGAAGACAGAATTTGCAGAGTTAAGACAAGAATTTGCTTCATCAATTTGGGAACCCTAAAACTTCTCAATAAAATGTTAGATAATCTTATCTCTGCTACATGAGGCATTAAAACAATTACTTTGGAGTAGGCAGATAATAACCCCCAAGTATATCCTTGTCCTAATCCATAGAACCTGTAACCTTATAGGAATAAAGAGACTTTGAAGATGTGATTAAATTTAGGACCTTCAGAAGCAGAGATTATCCTAGATGATCCAGGTGTGCCAAATCTTATAATATGGGCCCTTCAAATCGAAGAACCTTTCCTGGATGTGTTCAGAATTAGATGTAATTACGGCAGAAAGCCACAGCAATGCAATGTTGCTTCCTTTAAAGACAGAGGAACTCAGACTCCACAAGCCATTAGTCAAAGAAATGAATTCTCCCCTAGAGCCTTCACAGAGGAATGTAGCTCTGTTGATACTTTGCTTTTAACCCAGAGAGCTCCCTACAGAATCGAAGCTGCAGAACTGTAAGGTAATAAATTTGTCTTGCTTTATACCACTGTTTGCAACAGTTTGTTACAGCAGCAATAGGAAATAAATACATTCTTCATCACCAGTGCTATTCAATTTGCATGATGCCTTAGTAGTATTTTGCTTTAAACCCCAATATTTGACCATTGCTTACCTAGTGTTTAATTTGCTTCCCTGTATAGACCTAAAAAAACAGACTTAGTACAAGAGCAAATATGCTCAAAATCCCTCCAACAGTACAAAACAATACTTCCTTGTACACATCTGCTTTATTTAGTTTCTTTCCTTAGTTCGTTAGCACAGAAACCACTTACAGAAAGAACCATAGAGCATAACTGAGACCAATAATTTTGCAAGAAGCAAAAGTGCTTTTAGGTGAGAGTAGTAAATGCCAAATAACCTCTTTAAAGTTGTACGCTAGGACACAGTAGTTCTCAGTGTCTCTGAATATCACAATGACTGGAAGATGCCTCTGGCCTTCTGTGAGCCAAGGACAGGAAAACAGAGAGAACAGTGAGGAATTGTTCCATTCAACATGCCTGCGGCCCCCATTGAGAAGTTCTGCTTGGATTGAAACCATTCAAGAACATTTATTAGCATGAAAGTAATCAACCCAATTATCAGACAAAGAATATCAAATACTTATAAAACATTATTATAATGTCTTTATTATTAGCAAAATTTGGTCAAATGTATGGTTCAACACGCACCTATAAGATACTAAGTACTGAACTCCAAAAGAACCTTAATATGGACCAGCAAAGGCTATACATGGTTTTAAAAGCAGACATACAAAGGTCTTTTGTTTAATAAGCTCTAGACTAGAGATTCTCAACCCTGACTGCATATTAAAATACCTGGAAAGCTTTTAAAAACTGCAGATGTCCAGGCCCCTCCCCCAGGGATTCTGATTCAGCTGGCCTGGGAAGGGCCTGCATATGAGTGCTTTTCACCTTTCCCTTGGAAATTCTGATGTGCGGCCTGAACTGTGAACCCCTGCTCAGTACCCAACTATGAGCAGCCTACTGGACTTATCTGCCTGGCTGTGGCCACTCCACAGAGTTGAATCCTTTCTTCCTGCATTTGTATCCCAGTTATCACAACCCATATCATCTCCCAAAAGAGAAATCTGGCAGTCATTCCAGATGTCTGCTGCCCCTTCACTTCTCATCCTTAATCAGCAGTTCCACCAGTTCTCCCATCATTTCCAAACCCAAGATCTCTACTGGTCTCTTTTCCATTAGTCTTTCTCCACATTTTTGTACTGTACTAGGTAGCCTAAGGAATTATCTTTAAAGAGAATTACATGCCCTTCTCTGACTTCCCACCCAAACTGGAATCCACTCTTGGACCTGGCACTTAAGAGTCCCACCCCTGCTTCATCAGCCTGCTTCTCAAGCCATACCTGCCTCTTCAGTCTACTACATCCCAACTGAGCCATCACCACTGTAAATTGCTGAAGGTTCCACCAAGCTCTTTGGGGCCTTTGTGTAGTTTCACATGTGATTCCTTATTCCAAGAATGCCTTTCTCTAACTTTTCTGGCTGGTGGCACCTCGTGTCATAGCTCAAATAAATGCCTCCTTGATCATCAAGCCTCTTGCCAAACTCCCCACCGAGTTAGTCCTCTCCTCCCTCACCCAGAGCACTCTGCTCAGAGAGCTCCTTTTTGCAAGGTTCTCGTTCCCATGAGACTGAGCAACTCTGGGATGAGGCCTGCGTGTTTTTCATCTTCATATTCCCAGCATCTGCCACTCACTCATTTGTTCATTCCTTCAACAGTTGTATTAAATATGTAACAAGTGCCACCTTGCTAGAGACTCAAGGCAAAATGCTTTCTCAGAGCTTATATTCTTGAAAGAGAGGCAGATAATTGGACAAACACTTATGATAAAATAAGAAGGTACATGAGAGAGTTGGGAAAAGTGTTTTATGTCTTTAAGTTTACAGTATTTTAAGTGAAAAATGTCAAAACAGGTTTTAAAAATCATGGCACATTTCAAATGCTGACATCTAATAATTAAAGTGACATGATGAGTGTCATCTCTTCATTTTATTGGTGTTATCTCCGACAGATAGCCTCATTTGGAGATGCCAGAAGTCCAAATTTGGGGGCTTCATAAATGTGAGGTGGGGAAATTGGCTCTTACCCTAAGAAGGCTCTGACACTAGTAAATACTAAATATTTATTGGAAGAATAAATGGATGAATGACTAGCCCCAGAAAATGAAGTCATTTATAAGTAGGTTTTACTTCTTATTAGCATTTTGCTGTAGCCACCGAATAATTATGTAAATAAAAATTAAAGATTCAACCACCAAATTCAAGCCACTGTCAGACATCCAATGAGGAAAAAAGAAAAGAGGTGGGTGTATAAATCAAATTGTACTGGCCATGAGTTGAAAATTGTTAAAATTAAATGAATATGAATATGGAAGTTCATTATATTATTCTCTCTATTTTGGTCTATGCTTGCAAGTTTTCATAATAAAGTTAAGTTTTAAAAGAGAGGTTGACAATCCACGTCACCGACCAGAGGAAACTGTGTTTTGGTGGGGGAGTGCGCACACACTATCAACTGTCTCAGCAATATGGTGACTTTTCAAATCTATAGCCAGGTTAAAAGGGCTTTAGCTAGTTTCAAAAGCGAACTCAGCTTCTTCAAGAAGAAACCCACCAGCACCAAACTGACCTTTTGTTGTAGATGTTGTTGCTGCTGGAAAAGCCCCTACAATCTGCTGACAACGGGGTTTGCCCTTCTCTGATCTAATCTCTGACCTAGCTAACGGCTGTCCTCAGGGTATGTCCTCCACGGCTGCACCCGATTAGTCATATTTGGTGCCACAGAAATATATTTTGTTCATTAAGGCAGCGACCTCAAAGGTCTACAACTCGGGCTTTTAGAAAACGGGGAAACCTGGGTGAGAAGTCTGGTTTCAAGGAGAGCCGTTTCCCCCTCTGAAATCCCAAAGCTGTGTCAATGTTGCTGAAGATGCTATGAATGTCAAATAAATATCACATGTTACATGTTTTCATCTATAGCATCACCTAAGATAGGTATTTTCCTTCTGAAGTTCTGAAGATTCAAGAAGATCCTAGACGAAAATATTTCAGAATCCTTACCTTTTCAGTTCCCGAAGCCTGAGGCTCACTGGCAGATCTAGCTGTCAAAAGAGCAAAGAGGGGAATGTATTGTTTAGAAAAAGGAGAAATAACATGACAAGTAAGAGCTGAACAGGCAAACGAATATTTCCGTAAGTGGGATTGGGTGCTGATGGCCAAATGGCTCTAAGAGCAGGAAGCTTTAACAGGTTTACATTTCTGAGCCAAGAAGCAGACATTTTGTTAACTCTTTTCCTTTTAACAAATATATCTGTGCAAATAGGAGTTCTTTCCTTTGTGAACATCCCCAGCCTGCCAGACTACATGAAAACACAAAGTTGTTTTGGGATCCCTAGGGGAAGCAGAGTTCTCGGCGACAGAAGCTGTGTACCAGTGAGATGAATGAGAACAAGCTTCCCTCCTGCCCTCACCCGATTTGCTCCCAGCAGGACCAAAGTGGCAGAGGCAGAGCACGCTCTTTCCCTAGGTGTTAGGGGCAGAGTTGGAGTCCCCTTGGTGTGTGTCTAGCACTTTAAGAGGGTAGATGAACAAGGCAGAGGTTGCAAATTCATCTTTAGCATCCAAAGCTTCTGCAGGCTGTTTAAAAGTAGAAACACCTGTACCCCAAGGCACTAACAACCTCTGAGGATGTTGAGCAGATTTGGCCTAATTTTGCCTACTGTGCCTGAGTATGGTTCATATCTAAGGAAGTTCCTATGTTCAGAAGCGCCTCTACTCCTGAAAAGCTACCCAGCACCCAGCTCAAAGGGAATTGCCTCTGCCTCAGGGAGTGCTTTACCATTATTTTGTTGTATCTCAGAACAAAGAGGTACCTCACATCGAAAGTACTAAGGCTGAAAATCCCATTCACATGAAGTCCTGGGACCAAACCCACATTAGTGTCTCTAGAGATCTCATGTTGCTAAAGAGTGGCCCATGTGCTTCAATCTCAACCCAACCAATTATATTCCCAGGCGAATTTAAGGGATCATATGTTTTCAAATGAGCCAAAGTTATTAGAAAACTATTATCATGATTAATGACAGCAAAGAAAAAAAAAACAAGCCAAGAGCAAAAACAATCTATTTTCAGAGAACAAACCCTAGGGATAACAAAGATTAGTGGGACTTGCAAAATAAGCCTGTCCCAGGGTGCGCCGGCACCCATACATTATTGCCAACAGCAAAAATCGGCAGAGCCTCTCTGGAAAGCAGTTTGGCACAATCTCTCAAGACCCTCAAATATATTCTCACTTATTGTCTCAGTAATGTCACTCCTTGACTTTATTCAAAAATAAGTAAATAAAATCCAAAATGTAGAAAAAGAATTATTACCATGTGTTAGAAAAAGCCTGGAGACCAAACACAATCTATATATTTTTATATTAAATAAAACAGAGAAACTCTACATAATGGAACTTTAAAACAATGAATAAAAAATTTAAATGAGGAAAAATGCACATGATATAAAGTTAAATGAAAAAGAATATAAAATTTTATATACAGTATGACCTCAACTATTTTTCTAATATACATATTTACAAATACATAATTTTTCTAATATATTTTCTATATTTTGTATATGTGACATTCTTAAAGTGGCAGAAATTGCTAGATATGCCTCAGTATCAGCTCTCTTCTTATTCCATGCTTATAAATGAATTCTAAGTAGCACATACCACATACATGTCAAAAATAACTACTTTTCCCCGCCTCCCTTGCTGCTAGGCATGTGGCCATGAGTCAAATATCAAAGGAATGGCTGCAAAAGTGATAGGTACATCTCTGGGTTATGCTTTCCCTTTCACCATTCTCCCTTCTTGCTGGTTATAGCAGGCTCCTTATGGCAAGCCACATTACACCATAAAGCAAAGAAAACAAGAGAGGAATGACAGAACAATGTGCTATAAGAAGCCTGGGTTCCTCAATGATCTTGTAGAGTAGGGCTATTAACCAGCACTGGACCACCCACCTCTGGATTGTTATGTGAAAGAAGAATAACTCCCAGCATTTGTCAGTCACTGTGCAATATGGTCCCTAACAAGCAATTCAACTAGCAACCTAATTAATGGAAAGGCTCATTCTTATTTTTGCTTTACAGTTTAAGCATTTTCCAAATGTTCAATAGTTATCATGAATTACTTTGTCAGAAGAAAAATGCAAGGTTTGTTTACTAATGTTAAGAAAATGAAAGTAGCACAGAAGAAGTCTGGGCAACATTTGCCTTCTTTCCACATAGGAGAAAAAAATAAAACTTATTGTTATGAGAACTAGTTATTATATCATATGCCAGTGCACAGATTACACACACGCTCCCTGAGTTTGTATGACCCTTAGTCACACCCTGTGGCACTTCATTTGAAACCTTTTGAAAAATAGTTTAGGGAAAGCAGTTTAACTCTAAGTAAAATCTGCTTTAAAATCTGCTTGAGAAATACTCAAAAAACAAAACAAAACAAAAAACTCTAGTCAATGTATTATAGTAGTTCCCCTTTATCCATGGTTTCACTTTCCATGGTAAGACATGGTTCAACAATATTGAATGGAAAATTCCAGAAATGAACATCTCATACGTTTTAAATTACATGTCATTCTGAGTAGTGTGATAAAATCTCACACCATCTCCTTCTATCCTGCCTGGGATGAGAATCATCTCTTTGCCCAGTGTCTCCACGCTGTATATGCTACCTGCCCATTAGCTGCTTATTAGCCTTCTCAGTTACCAGATTGATTGTCATGGCATCCCAAGGCGTATGTTCAAGTAACTCTTATTTCACTTAATAATGGCCCCAAAGTGCAAGAGTAGTGATGCTGGCAACTCAGATATGCCAAAGAGAACACATAAAGTGCTTTCAGTAAGTGAAAAGGTATGTAAGTACAGGAAAAAAACATAATACATGTAGGGTATCGTCCTCCCCGTGGTTTAGGCATCCACTGGGGGGCGGGGCACATCTTAAAAATGTATCCTGCACAGATATGGGGGACTACTGTATATTTATCCATTTAAGAGGATACACAGACCTGCTTAAAGTGAATTTAGAAACATTCTTAAAAACAGTTTTGTATCTGCACTAACTCAGATCTTTACTTTAAGGGTGTTGTTTGTTCTCCATATAGAATCATAATGAATCACTCTAATAGCAACTCCACTGACCCAATAACTGTTGACTGTCCATCAACAGAGGTATTGATTTCATTTTCCCCTGGAGGGGGGTGGTGGCAGGGGGAGGTTTGGCAGAGCTCACATACTCTTCCTGGTTTCCTCTGTAACTTAGGGGCCTGCGTTGTAAGATGGCTGTCCAAGAAAAAAGGAGTCACATGTACTCCACAAAATACAGGAAAGATATCTTGTCTACTTGGGGATGGGATCTGAAGCAAGGGCCTCACTAAAACCGGTCTCTAACCATATTAGAATAATGCACTGAGGTTCCTTTAAATTTGCCATAATGTTATGCCAGCAGCATTTTGCGCCTTTTAGAGGATCACTAAAGCCCTATGCACTTGCATACAAGACAGTTCACCAGGTAGACCCTAGAGACTTAGGTGTAATTATATATCAGATAAAAAACCCTTCTCAAGAGAATGCCAAATGGTCCTTTTCCCACCTGTGAATCACAACATCCAACACTAATATGGCTAACTTACTTTCAATAACAAAGGCAGGATGCCAGAGTTTCATCACTTCCCTCTGAGGATGACTGTGCCAATATTTTCAAGAACACCCTATATTCTCCCTTGCAATAACTGAAGCTGATAGTCAAAGCTCTGAATTCTCAGTTTCTTTCCCCTTTTTCCCTTTACAGGAACATAAGCAAGCCAACTCAACAGGCCTAATTACCATGGCAACAACATGCGCAGTGATGATGAGTGTGTTTGTTTTTTGAAATGACTCAGATTGTTCCCCCAGAAACCCCAGACACACAGGTTTCTGGCTGGTTTATAAAATCTCTTCAAAGTTTTCTTGCAAATTTCTTCTATTAGCATAATTGTTGTGATGAAGAGACATTCATCACAATCAAATATGCCCTTCTCCTTAAGGATAAAAAAAACTCACTTGGTTCCTTAAACACGCCAAGATTAATCAATTTAAAACTCAAGTTAATAATGAAATTAATTTGAGTTTGTACGCTGGAGATAATTAATCTGTTCCTAATTTAAATAATTAAGGTATTTCATAATGTAGTTTTAGAGACCCAAATGGAATAATCAGCTGAAATAAAATCAGGAGTAAAAAAATATCAAATAAAATAGCCTAAATCTGTGGGCCTATGGTCGGGCACACATGAAGTGTTACAAAAGAATAAATGTCTTAATACTAAGATGTTTTTCAAACTAATGTCCAAAATAAAGACATTTATTTTTAAAGTTCAGACATGAAAGTGTCCAGACATTTGGAGAACTGTGGACTACTTCCATTTATTTGTTCAATACAGGTTATTTAAGACCGTCTATGTACTAAACACCATTGTGTATAACTGGAACATTGCACTGAGGGTTAGGGAGGTCTGTTTTATTACTGGAGATGAAAGCCCACGTACTCTCAGAAGGCCCCTTTGCTCCACAAGACACCATTCTGAATAAGCTCTCAGTGAGAAGATCTGTTACTTAATGATCAATCGATCATATCGGGCCTTGAATTCAGAGTCCTGATTTTGGCATCACAGTTGACTCCCTTCAAAAAAAGATGCTGGTAATTTTGGTATGTTGATTTCCTCTGTATGAAGTGGAAATAAATTTTATTTTACCAGAAATTTAACTAGAAATTTTTATATAAATCTATTTAACTTAAGAGTCTAAGTCTCCTGATGCTTACATATAACATATAATATGCATGCATACATACAGAAAATAGTCCCTAAAAATTACTATCTCCAAACAGCTACACATTTTATGCACTGTTACCAATAACATATTTTTTTTTCTGGAGTCTGAAGGGGTAACCTGAGTGTATCTGTCAGGAGAGGCTAGGTTATTCTGCAGTAAACCACACCCCCCCACCCCCGCCCAAATCTCAGTGGCTCAAGACAGCAGAGCTTTTTGGTCACTCTCACTACATGATGGGTCAGTGGGGAGATCACCTCTGTGTTGTCTTTACTGCAAGGCTCAGGCTTAAGAGAGCAGCCACCCTTTCTTCCTATGCCGAACTACTCCCAGTCACCAAGCGATGTGCTTATGCCCTGGTTCTTACAAGCTTCTTCAGGGAAGCGGTAAATGGCATTTCTGCTCACATTTCACTGGCCAATGCAAGATACATGGTGACACCTAACTAAAGTGAACAGAGAAACATAAGTCTATCATGAGTTGAGAAGGAAAGCTGGAAATATTTATGAGTAAGCACATGGATTACTGAACAAACAGCACATGCCTGAGACTGACACTTACGTAAATTAGTTAGAACACCGACACGTAGCTATCCCACGGAAATAGGCTTCCTTAGGTGATTCCTTACCCCAAGTTTGAGCATCTATGATTGAGGTTGGGCTGTAATCATTTCTGGTAGAAATTCAGTAAGAATTCCATGGATAGAATAAAAGATATTCTACTCCAGCTTGTGGTGACAATAACAATTGTAATAATAATAGTTACCCATCTGAATAATTACTATAAGTCAGGCACTAGGCTAAATAAATATTCTACATATATTATATAATTTTCTCCTGACAATTTTATGAAGTAGGTATTGTCATCATAATTTCCCGTATTACAGAACAGGCATACAATGTTTAAGCAACTTGCTCAAGAAATTCTGATTCCCATGTTTTTCAACTACCATGGTCACCTGTGTAAGAAGCCTCAGAATATTATTTTTTACACTATATTTTAGAATTATTTTAAGACACAGTAAAAGACGAGTTGTACAATTTTTTTTTTGCCTAGGACCTTTCACCTTTGCACATTTAAATTTTCTTATTATTTTAAATAAAGAAAATCTTGGGGCTGTTCAATATCATTTTTTTTCCAAAGAAAAAAATAAAACTGTTAGTGAAATGTCTTTAATGCCTATACATGACAATGTTCCCTACGTACAACCATCATGCATAAGGTTAAAAAAACAGCAAAGGATGAATTGAGTTTTCCGAGGATAACCTCCAAGATGAGATTTATTTCCTGTTTAAATTTTTCAATTTTTTTCAAATGGTTCTGCACAGATCGGATAAATATTCTTCTTAAACAGAGCTCTGTTGGCAAAGCCTAAAAATTAACTTTACTTTCCTGTTTAAAAATGCAAATATAAGAGTAGGAAGCACTCAATCATTTACTATAGAAAAGGTACTCCTACCATTAATACTTAGCCTGTTATGATGAGAAAGCACAGAAATACACTTAGAGATGAGCAGTCAAAACACTGTAGTGACAATTCCACTGAAATTTCCCTTTTTCACTACTGCTGCTTCACATATATAGCCTCTGAAATACAACACCAAAGTGGAACGTAAGAACCATGAAGAAAATGCAACGATAATGAAACTACATGTTGCCTTGGAGTTGGAAAGTGAAAACCTATTTTCAAAATAACTCATAATAGAAAATTCTACAGATTACTCATTCTTCTCTTACAGGTGCCGTGATCAACAAAATACATCCCTCTCTAGAAAAAAAGCAACAAGGTTTTCATTTAAGTCCGACAGATACCATACACGGAACCTTGGCCTTTCTAGCTCATTTCTTGGCCCTAGCTGGATTTTATTTTGATCAAATTGATTTAAATGACCAGCCAGGAAGACTCAATTTAATTATATATTTTTACAATGCAGACATGCAGGCCTGGTTGTCTAAATTAAATGCTATTTTTATTGCTTTATAGAACCTGATGTATTTTCTTCTGGAATAATTTGTTTAGAAGGTTCTTCTTTACTTGGTCTTGCATCAGCCATTTTGTATTTTCTTCTAGGGCTCTTTTTGCAATCTACCTAGGTCATCTTCATCAACTGAAACAAGTTTTGGGGGGTGTATGTATCAAAGGGAGATGCATGAAAGCACTGTTCAACTCAAAGTTGTGTGATCTTGATAACTGACTTAATCTTTTGAGCCTTGGTATATCTTCACTTATAAGGTGGGAATAATAATAGTTGCAGACTCTGTTGACTGCCCACCTGATAACCATTTATCTTTCTTCCTTGCTAATAGAACCAATCCTTTTTGGAGAGGCAGAGGGGTGGGGGTTGGCAACTATGTTCTTCAGAGAGGCGGGCTGCTCCAAGGCCTCAGGAGGAAACTCTTTCATTTTTAGCCAATCACAGTGGGCCATCTTCCTATCCACTAAGAGGCAAGCATATGAGTTGTGAGGGGAATTCTGCTGGAGACAGCTTTGCCTGTAACCTTAAAAAAAGGTACATGAGAAGAAAGTAGCCACTTCACTGTGTCTCTAGACATTGAACCTGCCTGTATTCTGAAATTATAGTTGCCATCTCAGCACAGCGATAAAGATGGGTCTAAGAAGGTAAACCAATCTGCTGAGGTGGTCAGAATGGGAGGAAGGAAAGAATTTGGGTTGCTAAGAATGTCGTTCCCCTATGCATAACTAACTCTGGACTTACCCTCCTTTCAGGAGGTTTTGAGATAAGTTTCCTATTGTTCAAACCATTTTGGTAAGGTGTTCTTTTCTCAGCAGCCAAAAGTGTCCTGATAGGAAAATACTGTTTTCATCTCATAGGCTTACTTCTGAAACTAGTGGAAAACCGTAATGTATATAAAGCATCCAGCACACAGCGGCACAAATGGAACGTGCGACAAGTGCTAGTTCCCATCTCGATTTCTGAAACGTGTTCATTGATCTTCACTCCTTCAAACGTGAGAGCTGGACTCTGTTGTTTGAATGACTCCTCTGCGAGTTTTCCCTAGTTCTAGACAGAATGAAGGGCAGAAGTCAGTGCTTTCTTTATTTACTCATCTAAAGGTAATACCAAGTAACCTAAGTTTATTTTAAACAATGAGATTGGCGTTTAATTCAGACAGTGAGCCCTGTAGTGCTGACTGTAGTGTAGAAAAATATAGTTCAACAGAGGCATCTTCCTGACTGTGTAAATCAATGGATCCAAATAAAAGTCAGCCCTGACCCAAGTACTCAACACAACAGCCAAGAGTTCCTCATTTGGAGTCAGCCTAGTTTAATTGAAAATCTTTTGTAGATGAGAGACATATTTTATAGATTACCATACACATGTAAAAAGACCGCATTTCATCTGGAATTTTATCTCATCCTTATTCCAGAATCCAGTACCTTTTGCTTGGGAACCCTCTCCCCCTAGATCTTCATATGGCTGACTGCCCACCATAATACAAGTCTCAATTAAAATGTCACTGCCTCAGAAAGGCCTTCAGGGATTACCCAACAACAGTAAACTCCCCAATACCACCACCATCACACACACTTTTATACTTCAACCGGTTTCTATTTTAATCCATCTCAGCACTCATCACTACCCAATATTCTCTTGTATTGTAATTTGTTTCTGTCAATGGGTCCAACCCTGGCTGGTTCCGATCTAATGAGTCTGTGTTGAGGCTTGGGACATAGGTATTTTTTTAAAGCACTTCTTAGTGCTTAGTGCTTCTGATTTCCAGTGTGAAGCCAGATCTAAAATCCCCTGGTTTACGTATTTAACTGGGTCTCTCCCAACATTAGAATGTAAGTTCCAAGAAAATGAAGGACCGGCCTGTTTTGTTTGTCTAACTTTCCCCTAGCCCTTCAAAGGACATGTGTCACATTGTGGACATTCAGTCACGACATGAGGACAGACTGACTACCTGTATTGTAATTATGTCAGTAGTGTCTGTTCACCAGTAGTTTATGAGCAAGCTCCTAGAGTAGGTAGCCCACTCGGCATCAAAAAATAAGTGACTCAAGAAAGTCCCGTAAATAAATGAATAATAGAATGCATTTGTGGACTTACATGCTTTCACCAAACAAAAGTAAATAAATAAATAGATGGATAATGAATGTGTTAATTGACTAGATAGGAGCAGTCTTTTGGCAGTGTATATCAAATCACCATCGTGTACACTTTAGATATATTAAAATATTATCAATCATACCTCAATAAAGCTGAAGTTAAAAACAAACAAGTGCTGGCCAAAGTGGCTCAGTTGGTTAGAGCATCAGTCCATAACCAAAGGGTTGCAGGTTCAATTCCTGGTCAGAGCACATACCTCGGTTGTGGGTTTGATCCCCAGTCTAGGATGTGTGTGATCCCCAGTTTGGTCTGGGAGCATATTGGAGGCAACCAATCAATGTTTTCCTCTCTCCCTTCCTCTTTCCCTTCTCTAAATGAAAAAAAAAATCTCCTTGGGTGAAGGTAAAAAATTTTTAAACAAAAAAGCAAAGAAAAGAATCCCCAAACTGTTTTTGTGTGCTATAAAGAAGATAAAGATAAAACTGGATGTGGCCACTCTCCTCAAAGATCTTGCAAAAGAAAAAAATCAGATTGCCATTATACACACTAGAATGTGCTCATTGCTGTGACGAAAGAGAAAAGGACTTCTGGGGAGGTAAAGATTGTTTCTTATTGGGGATGGGAGGGAAGAAACCAAGAAAGGCTTCATAGAAGAGGTAGCATTTAAACTGAGCCTCGCAGGAAAGATGTAATTTGGCTCTTTAGAGAAGAAAGACTGTGGCAGTGACATGTGGAAGGGGAAGCAGGAAGGTTATTCTAGGGAGAGGCAAGAACATAAACAGCAAACCAACCCAGCTGGGGGTTAGAAGGGCCTGAACTAAAACATGGCTATCAACATGGAAAAGAGCAGAGAGTGTCATGATATGTTTTTGACTACAACTTGGGTTGCTGGTGAGGAAAATAGTGAAAATGAGTTTTTATAATTGAGGGACTGAGAGAATGAGTGTCCTTGATAATCATGGAATCAGGTGAGGAGCTGGTATGGAAGAACGTGGGAAGGGGATGGCCAGTGATGCTCTGGACATGGGGGTTTCACTGTCAGTGGGTTGGATGCTGTGGAAAGTTTGTGGGAACTGATGTGTAAGTTTAGAAAGGAGGTTAGAGGTCAGGATGGAGAATTGGTTTGGGGACTGACTCACACAACAACGACTGAAATCAAAGGAAGGGATTTGATTAAGGGAGAGAGAAATTAAACTGCAGAAGAATCAAATCTTGAGAACACTTAGAGAGAATTTAGAGTGGGTGGAGAAGATGGAAACCTTCAGAGAGGAATTAAGGATGGCAGAATATGCCACCTCAAAATTTGCCTCTTTGGCATACGAATTCTTTTGAGCAGATTATTTCAGAAAACAGCACACCCAAAGAAATTCTGAAAACAGGCTAGAAGTTACCTCTTTTATAAGGAAAATTTACATATATGAAGGAAATTTTCACTTGTAAAAGTGCTTCCCTCTCTATACCAGGAAGAAAAGGATGACTAACAACTGGAGACTCTTGTCTGTGGAGGGGCACCAACCTAAATGTGCATGACAGTCTCACTCTGATTTACTGCGCTTTTCCTGATCACCTCCCCATACCTGGCCTCCTCCACTTCTCACTTATGTCTTTCAGCTGAAGATGTTTTTTAATCCTGAATTCTAAACCATCTCTGAGAGTTACTCATTTTTCCCTGGGTGTCTCTCTTGTATACATGAGGTATACATATTAATAAATGTCTGCTTTTCTGTTATTGATCTGTCTTTTGTTACAAGGTGCTCACTGAGAACTTAGGAGGGTAGAAGGAAAACTACTTTTCCTTCCTTACAGTTTGGAAGAAAACAAGCTTGGTAGAGATTTAAAAAGTCCAGAGGAAGCTTTGCGGACAGCAGGTTGTTTAAATTTTAATTAATTTATGTGTGTAAACTAAGCATGTTTGCAGGCAGAGAGGAAAGGGCCAATAAAGAGAAGAAACCAAATATGTAGGAAGGTGATAGAATTATTGTCGGAACCTAGTCCTCTAGAAAGTAAAAGGAAACGGAGTGGAGAGTCCAAGTGTGAGTTTACTCCTGACTAAGAAGAAAAGGCTGTGTTATTTTGATCTAAGAAGGAAGGATACGAGAATGAATGAAGACAGAGAAATCTTGAGGTGGTAAGGAATAAGGCTGAGGAAACCTATAGCATATGCCTTCTCAGAAAAATAGAAGGGGATCATCTGTAATGGATAAAGGGAATAGGGCTTGGGTTTAATGGTTTTCATAAAAAAATGCATAGGGGATGGTTGAAAGTGAAATTAAAAAAAAAGTAAGAAGAAAAGGATTTTCAAACAACAGCAAGAGCCCTGCTGATGTTGCAGTTCTCAAGTAGAACCCATCAACCCAGTCGCCAGACCCTCTCCATTAGCTCTGAGTGCCAGGCACCTGGGAGCAAGAATCATGGCTGTCTGACACTGACAACCAGGGTGGCAGGGTAGCAAGGGAAGGCCAAAGGAACAGGGGTCAAATGATTGGTTCTCCATTAAGTGCATGACTGTTTACATATATTTGCAAGCGATAAAAGGGTTGATTTTGTCTTATCTTGAACTCTGGTATACAGTGGTGCCACTAAGAAACATGTTATCAGTAAAGTTTGACAATTGACCTCCCTCTTTTTAATGTTTAAAGTCCTCTAGAGCCCTGGCTGGTGTGGCTGAGTCGATTGAGTGCCAGCCTACAACCCAAAGGGTCGCTGGTTCGATTCCCAGTCAGGGCACATGCCTGTGTTGTGGGCCAGGTCTTCAGTAGGGGGTGCATGAGAGGCAACCACACATTGATGTTTCCCTCTCTTCCTCCCTTCTCCTCTCTAAAAATAAATAAATAAAATCTTTAAAAAAATAATAAAGTCCTCTAGAGGTTGTGTGAACACTGACTCCCATTAAATATAACTCATTTTCTTTAACAGGAAAGTTTTGGGGGACCATATATATCTCTGATACTCTTACTTGAAAATCTGAAATTCATTTCCACAGCGGCATCTTTACATTTGAACAAATTTGGACAAAGAAACTCCATATTTACATATGTATTAAATGTAAACATCATCTCTTCTTTCAAACAAAATAATTTGGTCTTATAACCAATTCTAATAGTCACAAAGTATGGAGACTTTCTCTATTCCTCTGTCCTATTATGGAAGAAAGTTAAAAGAAGATTCAATTTGGGAGGTGGGATATTAATCAACTGTGCATCTTTAGACAAGTAACTTAAATTCTGGGCCTATTTAATTATCAGTTGTGGAGGGGTTGATACAGGCTATAATGGTTCCCAAGTCATTTTCAGCTCTACCATTCCTGATGTCTTAGGCCAGGGACTAAACCTTAACCCAGCTCTGTAATTCCCCTCTTCCTTGGGTATCCATAGAACCAAGCATGGATCCTCCCAGAACTTGTGAAATGAATAGATTTGGAAAGTAAACAAAGTCAGGGGTCATTACAGCTAGCCCCAACCCCCCACCCCACAACACACACAGAGTGCGTTACAGAAAGTTAACATGCAATCATTCAGAAACTCTTCAAACCATTCAGGGTCAACGACTGCAGCCACAGCATACAGCTCAGACACTGTCCCTGTTCAATAGAGTCCTTGCTCCCTGCTCTTCTTGCCCAGCTCTCCCCAGCCCCATTCTTACCTCATGGTATGAATGCCTCAGCAGTTTGGGAATCAAGAGTGAAATACGTAGTGGAAAACGAAACACACAAAGATTCTTTATTTTCAAACATGAAATTTAGATTAGCATCACATTTCATTAGTAGAAACCTGTTCTCTCAGAGATCTATTGTTATTGTTTAACTACTATAGGGCTTCTCTACAAGTTAATGCTCCCCATTATAAAGGGTTGGAAGCAATTTAGTACTTTAGTATCTCCTCCCTTTTTCTGACACTGCTACCTATTGGGCAATTCTTCTCATCCAGCTGAGGGGAGGTGGAAAGGCACTTGGGAGACAGTAGTAACCTGGTCCACACTTGACCATCAGGGTCCCTGGTCTGACTGTCTACTCAGGGGATTGAATTTCACTATCAGGTTCCTGATATCACCAAGTATCAGGAGCTCTACAGATTTTCTTACTTTCTCCTTTTGATTTTACAAGTTACTTTTGAGAGAAGTATTTTTCTTGGGCAGGAATAATACTGATGTATGACCAAGATTAAATACAAATGTTATAGTTATGATCTTTGACACACTATGTTAAGAGATCTCACTATTTAAAAATGTCTCTTCCAAAACAATCCAAGTGAAAAATGAGCAAAGACTTGAATAAACACGTCTTCAGAGAATATACACAAATGGCCAATGAGTGCAGGAAAAGTCTCTCCAAATCACTAATCCTTAAGGAAATGCAAATTGAAACCACAAAGAGGTATCAATTCACACCCAGCAGGATGGCTGTTATCGAAAACAAACAAGCAAAACCTCCAGAAAATAGCAAGGGTTGGTGAGGATGTGCAGAGAAGGGGACCCCTGTACACTGCTCGTGGGGATGTAAAATGGTGCAGGCAGCTGCTGCGGAAAACAACATGGTACGGCCTCAAAAATCAAACATAGAATTAACATATGACTCAACAATTCCACTTCTGGGTACCCCAAAATAAATGAAAGCAGGAACTCAAACAGATATTTGCACACTTATGTTCACAGCAGCATTATTCGCAATAGCTAAAA
Organism: Trachops cirrhosus; assembly: GCA_028533065.1. Classification (NCBI taxonomy): domain Eukaryota; kingdom Metazoa; phylum Chordata; class Mammalia; order Chiroptera; family Phyllostomidae; genus Trachops; species Trachops cirrhosus. The sequence continues at coordinate 159,587,202 of CM052538.1, read as the reverse complement.
TGTGGAAGCAGCCCAGTGTCCACCAAGTGAATAAACAAGGTGTGGTGTATTCAGACAGTGGGATGTTATCCAGCCTAAAAAGGAGGAAAGTCTGACACACGCTACAACATGGAAGAGCCTTGAAGACAAGTGCTAAGTGAATTAAGCCAGTCACAAAAAGGCAAGTACTGTATGATTCCACTCACCCGAGGTATCTAGCATAATCAAAATCAGAGACAGGAAGCAGAAGTGTGGTTGCCAGGGGCCAGGGGAGGAGGGAATGGGAGTTAGTGTTTAATGGGGACCGAGTTTCCCCATTAAACTCCCCAATAAACTCAAACTTCTCAGTTTGAGAAGATGAAATGGGTTTAGAGGTGGATGGCTGTGATGGCTGCACAACAATGTCAATACACTTAATGCCACAGAACGATACACTTCAAAACAGTCAAAATGAGAAATTTCGTAAAAGATATATTCATTTTACTACAATAAAAAAAGGTCTCCTAGAACTTCTGTGATAGTGGCAAAAATTAAGTGTATGCTAACTTTTCCTTATGCCACCCAGGAATGAAAAATGACATCTGAGTACCTACTATGTCCCCACATATCCACCACAAAGCAAAAACAAAATAAAAATCAACCCCCCCAACAGAATCAAAACATGACCTCACCACCTTGACTAGGTACTATTGAACCCTCTTTACAGTGAAAAAACTAAGGTTCATAAACACTAGGTTAAGCGGTAGGATTCAGAGGCAGACCCGCCCGACTCTGCAAGCCTGCATTCCTTTTAGTCCATGATGTTACTTTCTTTTACCCACAATTGTCTTTTCGAATGGGTTTTCTGTTTTGAGTATAGAACCTTTATACTTACAAGTTGGGCCTGCTTTCAGAAGTAGGCTAAAAAAGTCAGTGGACCAAACACATTCGCTATGTGCCTACCACAGGAGGCCCAGGGCTGGCTATGAAATAATGGAGTCATGTTTCCTCTCAGCCATTGGCCATATGGCAGAAAAGAAAAAACACATTCAATTAAAATTTCAGTGTTGGTCGACTCCCTCAAAAGCCACTGAGTACCCTGGGCAAAAGCATTATGCCTTTCAATATTCCATATGGCCACAATAAGTGGAAATAGTCTCATTTTACAGAGTAGGAGCATTTTCATCTTTTTCCTAAACCTTCTGCCATTATAGTTCCTGATCTGCTGTTACTCACTAATGTTGTGCCTCAAGCTGGAATTAAATAATTAAGGAAACGTTTTGTGCTGCACAGAAAACGGGCACCTCTTACTTGTTTTCCGAAAGAGAGCAGGGGTCTCTCTTGACTCTCCAGTGCCTGTGGGCCAAGGTTTTATTTTCTTACTCTTGTGTGAAACACGCAGAGAAGAGGCACGCAGATTGTCTACACACCCCCAAACACAGCCGAGCGTTGGCATTACCTAGTGAACACAGCTGGCAGGTGAGTCAGTGCCAGAGGATGAGCCCATACTCATTCATACAGCCCAGGTTCCCAACTTTCTACTTCACGTAATGGCAGGCAGCTTGATCAGAGAACTCCAGTTAGGGGCTTCTGGGTCCCAGACCTGGGCTAGACCCCCTCTCTGGGCAGATATCTTCACATATTTTACTAAAAAGAGGCAAATGAGAAGTGGAGCTGTGGAATACATGGCGTGACTTGTTTTGCCCACAGATTTGATTAAATGCAGTGAATCTGTCAGGGGAGTTCCATGGTTTTGCCTCTTAGACATAGCACAGGTTTCATTTAATAAGTCAACTCAGAAAAGTAGACATTGCTTTTTCCTTCAGCAGCAAAATATTCTTCTCTCTCAAAACAGGCTGCTATACTACAGATTTTAAGAAGCCAAATTAATTTCATAAATTAGTTTTTAAAAAACCCTATAGCTCTTCACAGTAGAGAGTGGTGACAAATGAGGAGGCACATACACTCTCAATGGCTTCTTTAGTGTTTAAAAACCACTATTTTAGGAATTTATTAGTGTCTAAATATGACCTTTTTATTATTTTACTCCACTATAAAAAGAAATTCTTTTTTTCCTTTGAAAATTTATCTCCTTCCATTCTAATAACTCAAAAAATAAAACCTATTATCAATGACTATTTACTGCTTAACTGTACTTTCTTTTGGAGACAAAGCTTAATTTTTAGAACCAGCTACACTAGGGTATTAAACTCTTTCTCCTACATATCATGTCAAAGGACTCCACAATCCCTTTCTTATCCATTAGACTTATTTAATGCACTTTTACATATCATTCATAAATATGAACAAGTCACGGTCACAGACTCTCATTAAGAGCATTCATGCATGGTTCAAGAAAATCAAAGGATAAAAACCACGTTCTGGTTTTACTATTTCAGTCTATCTGTGGTGTATTTAAGTAAGGAAACAACCCAGCCACATTTTTATATTTTGTTCCTCACTGAGATTAATATGCATCTTGACCTAGAGATGAATAAAATCCATGTAAACATAAAATCCAGGTATACACTGGTATCTATTCTGGACAAGCAAAACCGGCCACCCTCCTTTGAGAAAGGATGCAACTTTAGGAGAAGACCGACTGGCAAATTGTAGCTGTTTCTGAGGTTATACTGAAAGCAGCTGCACAGAGCACAGGGAAGAAGACACCGTTTCTTAGTGGTAAATACTGCCCCTCGCAATACGCAATTCTTTTGTTGGCAAATTCTGAATACAAAAGGATTTAATGCCCCTAGCCCTCCCCCCAAAGAAGCCAAATCACAGTCATTATGCTGCAGAGCAGATGATACCCCCGTGCATCGTGTCGGAAAGATAATGCAATTAACATTTTACTCGCTTACACCCCTGAAAGAGGACTGCAAGGCTCAGATGATCCGCGCTCAGCTTCACAGCCCCAGTTGATTTCAACTCAGCCCTGCTTTTCTTCCGAGAGAACTATGCAAACAGCTTCTTACGTTTGGCGTGTTTTCCTGATCAGTCACCAAAGATAAGCGCTATGATCGTTTTCTTTTTAAAGCAAATGTGGTCATTCTCAAAAGCCCTTCCACAAGAACCCATCTTAATCATTTTCCCCAATCCTGAAACAATGTCCCTATCTTCCCTTAGAAATCTGCCTGTAAAACTACAGGCAATGGTCATTTTACTCACTTAAAAAAGAGCGACAATGAACAGCCTTTCTCTTACCTTGGCCCTGAGGCTGGTCAGAGAAGAGTGGCTTTTCTCCTGTCTCCGAGCTGGTCTGTGCAGGCGAGCTCCGGCGCAGCCCGCCCAGCCCAGCTCAGCAGTAGTAGGAGCTGCCCACAGAGCAGCGGCCGTTGTGTGTATGTGTAGCAGCTGCGCCTGCAGCCCAGGGACTAGTCCCCACCCAGCTTTGTCTTCAGTCATCGTTCTTTCTACAGGAAGCAGCACATCTCCCACTTCCTCCTCTTCTTAGTAGCTGCGAGCTGCTTTCTTCTTTTCCTCTCATTCCATTTCAGGGCTCACTAGCAGTTTCACCTTTTCCTGGGCTACTGACACAATTTGACTAGAAGAAACCAACCCCTTTATCCCTTTGTCCCAAATCGCTTTGGTGCTATCTGTTCCTTCCTTCCCCTTCCTCATTCCCTCACCCTCACCTCCACGACCTACCGCCTTCAGCATGGGCGGCCTTCTTGGCGGCCTTCTTGCCGGCACACAGTCTGCTTTCTTAGCTTGAACTTGGCTTGTTTTCATTATTGTTGTTGCTGCTGCTCCTGCGGCTGTTCTTTTGGGGGTGTCAACAGCCCCTGGCCAGGTTCCGGCCCTGAGGTCCAGCACCAGCCCCAATGGCTCCTTCTGATTCACTATAGTGCTTTTCAAATGAATTAGCTGGAAGCTTGCAGCGCCTTGCTGCAGCATTTTTCTCTGGGCCAACATTCTAAACGACTAATTTCTCCAAGGTCCCACTACCACTGAAATCTTGCTTAACCCACATACTCAGAAAAGAATGACCCCGATAAGTATTCTTGTGGGCCATAGGAGCCAAACCAAGTCCTGCAATGTTACCTGTAGCCTAACAGTGAAGACATATTGCCAACATTCTTGATGGTGGGAAGGAAGGACATGGTCCTAAATGCTATACAGTCCCAGCCCAGAAATAGAGTCCTCTCCTATACCCCTTCCCCAACACATTGGTGGAACTGAAAGGACCTACAGGGTCCTTGCCAGTCACTTTAGTAGGTGGCGCAGCATTACAGATAAGGGTAGAGACTGCAGGAAGTCTGTTCATCCATCAGGATTTAAATCTAAGTCATCATTACTAACTTTATGAACTTGGGCAAATTATCTAATTTCTACTTGCCTCAATTTCCTCATCTGCAAAATGGAAATGATTACAGTCATACCCCACAGCAGAAATATGAAGATTAAATGAGATGGTATACAAAAAGAATATAATAATTTCTGAAACACAGAAAGTGTTTGATATGTACTAGCTCTTAATTATTTTTAGAAAAAAGTGAAGCCCAGGGAAGGCTAGTGACTTCAGGAGTTAGCAGCCAAACTGGGACAGTGCTTGGTTTCAGGATTCCCCACAGTTAGATATCAGGACTACACTCAGATGCTCCTGGTGGCAGTTTATTCAGCTTGCCAGCCATTCTCCCCCAATACCAACACGAGGAGCTCGGCAGAAGTTAGAGACTAAACACAGCCGGGGCAGGGGGACCCCAGTGTCCAAACTGCACTGTTAAGAAGCCTCTCCTGAGGAGTCAGTGACTGGAAAGTTAATTTTCACCTGCAAGAGTTAATTCCCTAACTCCACTTTTTAAATCCAGTCTTGCCTTAACTGTTCCAGCAAGTAAACTAACAGGAAGTGTTGGAAACTTAGAGCTGATGAAGATAACTGGATTAACAGGTAAGTCACCAGGTAAATCTCCCTAAACCACATTGGGGACTACAGCACATTAGCCCACAAGGTGCAAAATTCTAATTTCTATAAAATGTTCTGAGATAAGTCCCAGGACACCCTTTGCTTTCATTTGATGTCTCTTGAACAGAGTTTATTTATTTCTTCTTGGAAATCATATCAAAAAGAACCCTGAGGTCAACTCACTAACATTAGAAAATTATAAACAGATTGTTTTAAAATTAAAAATGAGTAACTACTTCCCTGGCTGGTGTGACTCAGTGGATTGCATGCTGGCCTGTGAACCTAAGAGTCGCTGGTTTGATTCCCAGTCAGGGCACATACCTGGGTTGCCAGCCAGGTCCCCAGTAGGGGGCATGCGAGAGGCAACCACACATTGATATTTCTCTCCTCTTTCTCCCTTGCTTCCCCTCTCTAAAAATAAATAAAATCTTTTTTAAAAAAATGAGTAACTACTTTTGAACCACCAGCAAATAGAATTTTTGTAGCTGGAAAGGACCAAACATAGATTCCCAGAGCTTCCTGCAACCCAATGAAAGTCAGACATGAATTGCCTCCAAATCAGGAATCTTGGTGCCAAAGGTTACCAACAGCTTTTATATAAAAGTTTAAATATATATGATATCAAGTCTGAGAAAAATGAAAAGCAAAATTATTAATGGTTAGAAAGATTAGAGAAACAAATCTTTGGTTAATTTTAGATTAGTAGTTACTGGTATTAACTCTGGATTCAAATAGGTCTTTTTCAGTTTTTTAAAATCCTCTCTCTTCTCTTCTCATGCTCTTCTCAACCATTAGAGAGTGGTTGGAACTTATTTTTTTGTCTAGATAGGAAAATCTCTCTCAGACAACAGCATCTCTAGGCATTTCGCTGCCTTGTGCTTGGTTTTTCCTCTGCGGCCCTTACAAAACTCTCAGTGCGTTAACTTGGTCATTGCTGGGAAGCGAAGACTACATTTTAAGATCTTTCTCTTCCTGTCATTAACCTCGTTGCTTTCAAGTGGTCCCAGTAGCCTCCTTCTCTGAAAAGAAAAATGTGGGGGTGTAGACTGGCTAAGAGAGAAGATTGATCCAGTTTAGAGCTTAACACAAGCTTGTTAAGTGGGCATGCATACTAAGTCTGCAAAGTGTGTATTTCTTAGGAGATACAATTACACCTCATCACTAACAGTTCATGCCATCAGTAATGAAATATGAACCTATCCTGGGTACCTTTTATTAATGCATAAAGCAAAAGCCTATAAAATACTCTAGTATTCATTAGTGGCCCTATTTGTGGGTATCGATACCTGTATTTCTTACCTGGTAGAAGAAGTGGGAGGTAATAAAGAGAACATCATTTTGGCCTGATACCTCTCCTGCATTTTGAGCATTCTGGCTGGATGCTCCTTGGAACTCCTTAATATGAACATCCCCAAATTAAATCTATTCCTTCACCCGAAGCTTGTTCCCCTTTCTCTATCACCATTTCATTGAATGAGGAATACAAGCCAGGTGTCCACAGCAGGACTCTAAGGATGGTAGCAGAACCATTTATCTTTGTCACCCCATGTCTGATTTAAAGGTCCTCGTCCTTTCATTCCCACCAAACTATCTCTTTGATCAACACCCCCCCTTCTCTTAACCCTTACATAAGTGACCGCCATACTCCCTCCTACCTCCAGCCTCTCTTCTTCACCAGGACCACTAGAAGTACGCATCTGAATTGAGTTGAGCATGTCACTCTGCCCACCTAAAATTTTTCACTACTGCCCTCCCCATCACTTACAGGATACAAATTTTAATTCCTTTGCATGGCATGCATATAAAACATTCTGAAATGGCGTGCAACTACACTCTAACTTTATTATTTAATCTGTTGTAACCCCACATCCATCCATCCCACATCCACCTTTACAACAGGTTTCTCATGGAGCCATGCTCTTTTCTCCTCTACATCTTGACAGATGCTCTTCTTTTCGCCAAACACACCCTATTCCTTCCTCCATTTTGTCTGCTAGCAACCCCTGCTTACGCTGGGCGACTCACCTTCCCTCAGAAGATTTCCCTGACCACAGGAGAAGGGCCTGGTCCGTACCTCGATCTCCATTTCTCAACTAGCTGCATTGTTTTAATGAGTTGCTGTATGTCCACCTCACTCATTATTTGAGCCCCTTAAGGCTAGGGCTATATTCTAGTCATTGTTGCTCATCACATACTAGGTATTTAAAAGATTTTATATAATGAAAAGACACCATTGGCAGAAATTCCAAAACTGCTTTTGTATGAGAAGATGGTCATGGGATAAGAAAGAACCCCCAAGCCCCCATTTTGTTGTTGTTGTTGTTGTTGTTGTTGTTTGCAAATTGCAGGAAACCACAGTACCCGCACACCAAATTCTACATATTTGCTATATAGGTAACCCTAAAGAATCCTGGGGCAACTCTTGGTTCTGTTATGCAGTGAATTGCTTATAAGAAGAAAAGTCTGGCAATAAAAAGTAATTTTAAAAAATAAATTTTAAAAAGGAATGGAAAAAAAGGAAAGAAAACTATTCTCACTTGCATTTCTGGATGAACTTTAAAGAGATGAATTTATAAGCCAGAAACACTTTTCACATTCCCTCCTGCACTCTCCAGTTTTGCCGCCTCACAGCTGTCCCAGAGCTTCTCATATGTCAAATCCTCCAACTCTTCCTCTAATCTCTTTACACCCTTATTCCCCTCTCCCTCCCCCGCCCTTGCCATGCCCAGCTAGTTCTTTACTGTTTTGATTGACTTGCCTTTTCTGGCTAAGACTTCTCTACTTTCTTGGCCATGTCTCCACTGTGGTCTGTACCATTTCTTATTATATTTATCAGAAAGAGCCACAGACTGCACCAGCAATGCCACTCCTTGAGTGTATGTGTGGGCTGCGATGAAGAGGGAAAAGTGAAATGGGAATAAGGTGGAATTATATATTAATAAATCTTGTCCACTCATATACATTGATGATGCATTTAATGACTTGCTTAATTGTGCCAAATAGTAATTAAAATAAATAAATCATTGAGCTATTATTTTATCTCGGAAAAACCAGAATTCCAAGCATTTCTTGGATCAGCTCAAGGAAATAGAAGTCTCTCTGAAGACTTCTTCATAAGGAGGAATAATCATGATATAATCCATGTGTCACAGAATCATTTCCTCCCCCCAGACATCTGAGCCAATCCCCAGCTGTTAAGCGCCAAGAAGACTGAATCTTATTTAGTTTAAAGAGAGTCAGGGGGTGCAGTGAGCAGAACTCATCTTTCTTAAGAGAGAAGCATTAACCCTCACAATTGAAAACTGTCAGTCTCTGTCTCATAGCCCAGCATAAAAGCTAGTAGGTCAAGGGGTTCCAGAGTGGCGGCCAACTGTTCCTCTGGAGAGGACAAAGTGTTAGAGGCAAGAGTTCTTTCCCTTTGCCCTGGGCAGGGCCAACTAGGGGATTAAGTGGAATGGTGTGAAGCCCCCACCCCCCACCCCCACAGATTCTCCTCTAATATTGCCTGAAATGTCACCAGAATTGAATTCATTTGTGTTGTTACATGTTACATACATAAAGCCTTGGGAGGTTGTCAGTAATGAATGAGTTCAAGAAATTTGCTTTTCTAACACCTCATGAGAAAACAAATACACATGTGAATGGGAAGGAGGAAGGGATGGGCTTGGAGGGCAAGGGTGGGCAGAAGGTGGGAGGGCTGGAGGAAGACTAATTGTGAAGCAGGAGTCTTGTCGCTGAATGACACTGAGTAGGGTAAGGACACAAAAACGAAGAAGGCAGAAGATGGTTGAAAGTAGGTAAGAAAGAGCCAGCTGTGCCCGTGGGGAGTTTGACCAGCTAAGTAAGAACAAAGGTAGACACTTCTTGGTAGAGACTGCCCTCGATGTGTCTGAATTTCTGGTCTTCCCATAAGCAGGAAGAATTCCAAACTGTCCACCAGTAGAAGGCAGGGCTGAATTGTCAACTAGGGTAGTAGAAGGACTTAAATCAATGCATTCTTACCATAAAAACAGAAAGTACCTCTGAGAAATACACATCCCCTTTAAAATGTCTTTGAAGATACGTACATATACAGAGTATCAGGGACAACAGGAAACGAGCAACAAGGTCAAGAGCAGGGAGTCAGCAACAAAGCATGACAAAGGTTAGGGAACATTGTGCACAAGCAAAGCCTTGGAAAAACAGTCCTTTGAAAGGAACATCAGAATTAAAGGATATAAATCAGGGAGATTAATATCACAGGAGTACACCATTTAGAAATGTCTTGGGAGAAAAGCCATAGAATAATAACTCTAATAATTTGTACGCAAGGCAGAAAGGCAAGACTTGATTTTTCCATGCTAAATATGTCGACCAGACAGGGTCATTTATTTTGATAGTAAACAGGTTGGTAAAAGTCTGGAGAATGAAAGATGTTTGGAGGCATTCTACCTTTGTTGATTTTCATGCTATAAAGAATATTCTCAGGTTTGCTTATGGTCTCCCCAGCTCTACTTTTCTCCTAAGTTTTAAGGTTCTCCCTTTTCCTATGATACAACTTCAGAAACTGAACCATGGGAAGTGAAGAGGGAGTTGTGACGTTAAGTGTGGGGTGGTGAATCTGTCTCTTCTACAGAGTCCACTTGAATCTAGTAACTCGACTGTGTGCTCCCTGAAGGCAAAGGCTGTCTCTCTCTCTCTGTATCCAGCACCTTGCACAGTGTTTGGCGTGTGGTGTGTGGTTCCTACATGTTTGTTAACTTTAAGTGAATCGAAAAAATTAGGCCCCACTGAAGACCACTTTGAAAGCACGAGAACATATATTTTACAAAATTCTAGGAGAATGAGCAAACAAACCGCCAAGTCTTCTTTAAATATTACCAAAAATGTTCTTGGTCATCAGAAAATGGGAAGAGGATGTGGCAAGGAGGAAAATGTAATATTGATGTTGAAAAAGGAAAGAACCTGAAGAAATAGCATTAAACCAGAAGGAAAAATCTATTATTTACTTGGATTTTAAGGAAGTTCCACTACATGTAGAAAGCTCTTATAAAGTTTTGTCAATTGATTGTTTTTCTTGCAAATCTGTAAACTTGTAAGATACATTTTCGGTAATGAAAAGCATTCGATGTAACTTCCTATGAAATGTTAAAATTGATTGCAGTTACTTCAGTAAGAAGTTATTTGACACTCTTAAGTCTTATATGGTTACGCAGGGAAATTTCAACAGGTAAAAATTGTGTGGTGTATAGTAAATTTGGAAATCTCAGATTAGTGACTTGGCAAAATAAATAAGACTCCTTAGCAAACTGCTATTTTTACTTGTATGATTTTCTAAAAGAAAATAGCTGGGTAGGTGTACCCCTCTCCTCCACAAATCACCTCTCACTTACCCTGGTGATAGCTCTTATCACACTGTATTGTCATTGTGTATTCCCCTTTCTCTATCCTCCACCATGTGTGGAATTCTAGAATACACAGGTAATATCTTTAGTACCTCCCACCATATTCAGTGAATAGCACATAGTAGGAGTGCAATAAATATTTGTTGCATATATGAATAGAAGCAAAAGCATGACAGGTGAGGCACAGAGATTAATTTTAGGAGGAAGATTATAAGCCAGACATCTGTAGGTTTATTTATAATTAAAAGAAATTAAGTCCTATAGTTAGTTAGTAAGCAAGCTTGCCATTATTTATACATTGCCATGTATGGTTGTGTTTTAAAATGAAAAGAGTGGCTTACCTGCTCAAGATCAGTTATTGTCATTGAGTTCTTCCCAGCTCAGAATAGTGGAATTCACTCAGACCACAGCAAGTTTTCTGTTTGCTGTTAAAATATTTATGTGCATTCCTCCTAATTCTCCACTCCCAAGAGTTTGCATCTAGAACGTGGAGTTATGCTAACTGAAAACTGACAGCATGAATATTACTTAAAAACCCACCAATACACTATAAACACAGTTGGCACTCTGCCATCAGAGTAGAAAACTCTATTACCAGCACCCTTACTTAAGGATTACATACACCAATGGTTTTATGTGTATGGAGAAGGTGACAGCGATGACCTCAAATAATATAGTCAAGAGGGAAGGAAGTTGTACATATCATAGCTAAGGAGATATCCTGGAGAAAAATAAGATCTCAAAGAAGAAAGAGTATTCAGAATAAATGAATTTTCTTAATTATTTGCAAGACATTTTATTCTGTAACAGTCCAGGAAATTCTTCAAAGACCCATTATTTCCAATGACCATCAGATGGGAAAATAAAAACACCTGTCTGCCCCTAAATTTCTAGGAAGATAACCGTGTGCCTATCTTGATTAGCCAGGATCTTGATAGTGACTAGTACATAGTAAGCACTTAACTAAATCTTTGTTAAGTGAATGAATGAACTTTATTTAAAAGAATAGCAGAAACTCACTACTCACATTTATAATTTGTGTAAATGATGAGGTTTAGCATCAGTAAAAGATAAAAGCTGCTAGTTGTAGCTAGTGAAACTAGGAGCACACCTTTACCAAAAGGAGTTACAATAAAGAAAGCCCTCTGTGTAGATTTTGTATGGAGCAATACTATGTTTGAACATGTGTCGTTAAGTTATGTCTTTATAGCCCTGGCTGGGTAGCTCAGTTGGTTGGAGAATCATCCCAATAAGCCAAGGTTACAGTTTTAGTCCCTGGTCAGGTCACATACAAGAATCAACCAATGAATGCATAAAAAAGTGAAACAACAAATCCATGTTTCTCTCATTATCTCTCTCTCTAAAACAAACAAACAAAATTTTAAAGAGCCATGACTTTTCACCCACTGTGACAATCAGCTCATTTCCACTGCATTGAATCCTGCTTCTTAACATAAGAGATATCTCTCCAGCTTTGAATATGCAAAGGTGTTCATTCATAATGCACTCTTTAGAGCTGATAGAGGAGAAAAACCATCCTCCCACCCTCTTTAGATTGTGTGCTGATGTTCCTGAAACCGCCTTCTTCTGATTGGGCAACTGGGGGAAAACATGAATGCGGGCTCACGACGGGCTCCACAGAGCTCCCTGGTGCCCAGGAGAACATTGTCTGTTGTGATATGCTCTCTTCCAACCCCCTTAGCCTCACAGGCACCACAGAGGACAAGAAATTCCCTCAGGTGCCCTTGGCAGATTTCAGGACTAAAGAAAAGGGGACATAAGGAGGAGAACTGAGCGGAAGGGGTTTTTCTCATGAGAGTCATTTTTTTAAATAAAACCTCTGAAAAGAGAAGTCAACTAAGAGCCTAATAAACAAAAGACCATTTAATTTACTCTTAAGAGGAAGAAATGAGAAAACTTGGTTTTAAAATTCAGGGCAAACAATACCAATACCTTAAGGGAACGATAAAAGAGAATAAAAGAAAATGAAGAGGGAGAAAGGACCGAGAAACAACTATGTTGCTTGCAAAGTTCCCAGAGGCAAACAAACTTCAATTTGCTGAGTAGTATTATTCTTTTTGGAGTGATGAGGGGATAGCCTTTCAGTTTCCAAATTGGGGATGTTACTGGAATTGGTCATTTAAAAGCATTTACTTCTTACCTGAAATTGGGTATAATTTATACGTTTAAATATACAAGTATTTATTGGAAACATATTGGTTGCCTGCAGGAAACAAAATAGAATAACTCTCTTAGCTCATGGAATTTATATGATAGTAAGGGAATCAAAAATAAAATAGTTAATATAGAAATATACGATATTTCAGGTGCCATTAAGTCCTGTGAAGAAAACTCAGAGTAATGCGGAACAGAGTGGTGGGAATGCATGCAATCTTTTAAGTACAATGGTCAAGGAAGCGTGCTGGTGAGTCTCTGATTTCCATCCTACCTTACCAGATTCAATTCATTCTCCACCTTTCTTTGCTTTGCCCTGCACCCCATGGTATCTCCAAAATAGCCCCCAGTTATTCTTGGCCCCTGGTGTTCGCACTGTCGTGTGGTCTCCTTGCAGATGTTAACTCAGAACCAGTCTGTGTGACTAAGAGAATGAGGCTGAGGTGACAGTGCATGGTTTTCAAGGCTATGTCCTTACAGGCACGGTCACTTCCATCTTAGCCTCTTGGACCGCTCACTCTGGGGGAAGCCAGGGGCCACATTGGGAGGACACTCAAGCAGCCCTGGGACAGCCTATCTGGGGAGGATCTTTGGTCTCTTACCAACAGCCAGCAACAACTTGCCAGCTCTGTCAGTGAGCCACCTTGGAACTGGATCTTCTACCCTGCATAAGCCTTCAAGTAACTGACCTCTTGACTGCAATCTTGTGAGAACTGGCACTGGAAACATCAAGATAAGCTGCTTCCGAAATCCTGACCCACAGAAACTACAAGAGATAATAAATGTTTATTGTTTGAAGTCACTGTGTTTTGGGGTAATCTGTTATGCAACAGTAGACAATGTGTACAGTACCCAATACTGCATTACCCTGACTCCCTTGACCCTGGTTTCTAGCCGTGTTCGGCCCATGCACAGAAAGTGAAGTCAGCGTGTTTATTCCCCAGTGAGTTTATTCTGCTCTGGCCCTGGTTTCCTCCCTCAGTTCTCACAGCTCTTTCTGGGCAGCCCCATGAGTCTCCAGGCCTGCAACTCTCTTTGTGTTCCTATAACTCTATTTCTTCCCTCTGTCCCTTCAAGCCTAAACGTGGCATCAGATCTTGGTTTCCTTAACCCTGCACACACCTCTGTAACCAGTCCTTTCATTCTCCTAAAAAATCGTGTGGCTTCCATTTTGTACTAAGACCCAGACTGATACGAAAGGCCTTCTGTAGAAGAGGGTGTTTGGAGACTTGAAGTAAGTGAGGAAAGGAGGACTCTTAATATGTGGGGAAGAGTACTGCAGCAAGTGCAAAGACCCTAAGATGAAGGAATGCCTGGTGTGTTCAAAGGACAGCAAGATGGTCGATGGGGGTAGAGTGCAATGCACAAATAGGAAAGTGTCAGGGTGTAAGACTAGAGAGGTAGTCAGGGGCTATATTGCAGAGTTTTGTGGGCCATTACTGTATTCCGAGTGTCATGTATAGCCATGGCATTGTATTCCGAGTGTCACGTGCGGCCATGGCATTGTATTGTATTCCAAGTGTCACGTGTGGCCATGGCATTGTATTCTGAGTGTCATGTGGCAGCCATGGAATAGTCTGAACAGGGTATGAAATGATTTAACTTGCTTTGAGACCAGGATATAGGGAGATCTTGTGGAAACTGGGAGAGCAGTAAGGAGGCTCTTTTAGGATTTAGAAAGATGATAATGCCTTAAATATAACAGATAATAAACGTGGTGAAAAGAGACTGAATTCAGGATATATTTTGAAACCAGACTTGTAAGAACTGCTGCTAAATTGAACGTGAAGGAATTAAGAGTAAGGCAGTCGCTAGCATGAAGGATGGATGCTGGAGCCATTTACTGAAATGAACACAAGGGAATGGAGGTGATAAAGGTAGACCTGGCCAGACCAGTGGGCAGAGGAAGGGCTGAGTGAGGGAAGGGCCACAGGAAACACCCACGGTAGCACGGGTGAGGTCACGCTGTTAGTACTGCATGGACACTGCAGGAGGAAGCCTGGCACAGAGCTTGCAGGAGGCTAGTGCAAAGCACTCCTACTCCCTTCTGGTACAAGGCAAGGGCGGCGTGGGGTCGGGGGGGTGGGGAGCAGGTGCTTACCTGTCAGTCTAACCTGGGAAAAGAACCAATTGACCAAGGAGCTGGATGCTTCTGGAGGGCATGAAAGTTTGGGCCAGGAGATTTAAACGGAAGGAAGGGAGAAACATGCCCTTTCTTCCCCTCACTCTCCCTGTTGGGGCCAGTTGGCACTGAGGCCTAGTAAGGCGCACTGGACCACACCCCAGGCATCCCAGGGACACACGCCCTGGTGGTGACCCAAGGGTGCCACATTGTCTTTCACTGCTGCACGGACTGTCCCAGAATGTGGCTCTTTCTCTGGGATCTGTGGCATGGACAGGTGGGCCAGAGCACTTGTGGACCAGCGGTCCTGGAAGCCGCATAGCCCGGTGGCAGGCCCCAGGCCCTGACGTGAGAAGCTGTGGCAGTGAGTGGCGATGTGCCCATGCGCAGACTCCAGAAAGGAGCCTGAGGCCTGACAGTTATGGAGAAAGAAGCTGAGGTGCCACGCAGATGATTGTGTAGTAGCTGCCTGCGTTTTCCCAAGGATGGTATTTTAAATGGGAAAAGGAATTCTGGGCACAGCCTTGGACTGGCCTGGCAGAGGGTGGTAGGGTTTTCTCTGGGTATTCTGGAGGCGGTGGGCTCTGAGGCAGAAGCCTGCCATTCTTTCAAAATTGTGTAGCTTTTGAATAAAAGATCTCTTTTGAATAAAAGATCTCTTTTCTTCTTCACCAAACCTCTGCCTCTAGAATTTGCCTATGGGGCAGAAGGGGGAAGTTTTGAGGAAAAGGGGATGGAAATCCAGAGTTTGTTTATTTCATCTTCAAAGGAGAAAAAGAGTGACATTCTGTTGTTTTAAAAAAAAGGAAGATGAGAGGATTTTTCTCACTTTATAAAGAAAAAGATCTACATTACAGAATAACGTTTCTATTTCCTGGACCATTAGGATATTGTCATTTGAAGTCAAAATCAAGTAGTATATTCTCAACTTCATTTACAAATGTGATCAGTTGTAGGTCAGTTCTGACTCCCCAAAGGTCAGACTAAGTAAATCCAGGAGCCAAGTCTGTTCTCAGGAGGCATGGCCCCTATTGTCTATTGTAAAACATAATCTGCCTACCAACAGAGAACTCTAATTATCATGCCTATAAAAGATAACGCCACTGGCTAACCTCACATGACTTTCTTTTTTAAAAAATTTGAAATATGACAACTTTCAGCTGCAGAAGCAGATGTTGCAGGAAATAAGACTTAGACACTTCCGTTTTTCTTGGGACAGCACCCTTTGCCCCACTTCCTCAGTTCCTGGCTTCTTCTTACCATAAAAGTAGAGCTGTGCCCCCACCCAAACTGAGACACTCGCTCTCCTTACACAACGTAGGTTACCTGCTTTTCCTTTGCAGATCTGAAACTCGAGGGCAATTCAGTGTGGACTTCCCGCTGTGGACTTGCTAAGAGACCAAGCAGCACTCTCTGTGCCCCGAGGGGAGAAGGCAACACCCTTCACCTTGTAATGTTTGCCACCCGCTTGCTCACACCCTCCTCTGTAGCATGCTTTGTGATGCCGGTGCACAGTTGTCTTGATGCCAACCGGCACTTTTGTTGTTGCTCTGTTCATAATAACCTCTGTCTGAAAATTCTGCAGGCTTCCAGGAAGGGACACAGCCGACTGTGATAAAATGGACTTCTCCCTTCCCCTCTCTCTTGCTACCATGGCAACTCTGAATGACTGATTTCCTGGTTGCTATGTAAATGCACCCGGATCCCATCCACTGCACACACAAAGATGTCAGTAAGAATGGTGAGAAAACAAAAATCATATTTAAAAAGACAAAGAATTTCATCTCAAGCCTTTTTCTCACACAAAAGTAGTGGAGAGGAAACAATTATAATTAGAAATAGTGCTCTTTCTAAGGTAGGAGTGAGTGTCTCTCTCCCTCATTGGAGGAAAGACTGGGAAAAAAAGGGGAAATCCCTCATTTGTAGCTGGAGGAGTTGGCATGGTGACAGGAAGGCAGATGCCATTCTCAGGTGCCTGGGACCCTTTAGTAATCAGCCTGATCCCACTGAGAGGAAATCTGAAATATTTAATTGGAGTGGGAGAATTAAGTTAGTTTGAATGCGAAACAAAAAACCAGGTCTTATGGACGTTTTTTAAGAATTTCTTTTATTTGCATAGTTTAATAATTTTAGAATTATGTTCCCAAACACTCTAACTTAATATTTGCTTGATGATAAATGCTTATTTTTATCCAACAACTTTGGGACAATAACAAAATGCAGTCATTTTTCTATATTTTCACTTGGTTTATGTAAAAATACATGCCAAAATTTAATTAATCCAGATATCTATGATTTTCATAACCTGAGTATAACCTATTTAATAATGACCTGTTTAATATAAAAACACTGGCATGAAAAAAATGTAAGATATATTTTGTATGAACCTCCACGTATACAAAAACTAAAACTGTTAACTTACATTTTTGACTTTTCATCAAATCTTAGAATCAAATAATTTAAAATTAATGTCTTGTTCCTTCTTCTCCCCCCAAAAAATCTTTCTGCCTTTTGACAAATGTTTCATGTGAAGGTTTCAAAAACTTAATCAGGAAGAATTTCCATAGGTTCACTGATAAACTCACACTCTTATTTTTTTACTATTAATTGTACTGTTGATTTTTGGAAGCTGAATCACAAGGTCATTTTTGAATCCTGTGGGAGGTTGGAGCTGCAATGAGCTAAAGCATCCCATGTTTTAGAGATGCTAGAGAATGACCCTAGGGATAAAACTCTATGCCCGGGGTGGTCCAGAGTACAGAGTGGTTGGATCCAGACAGTGTAACTGTCATTTCTTAAGATTCTTTCTGGCATTTAACACTTCCTCATCAAACTGGGTCTATAAATGTCACACAGGATAAAATGTTGGGGCAGGAAATTCTGAGCTCAGATAATTTTGCAAAATGTTAGGTTCTAGAATGTAAGACAGGTTTGTTTACTGCAGAACTTCTCAGAACTTCTGATATCTATGGTGACTCTAGAGAATACAACATTTCCCAAATGTTTACCACTGAGCAATGTCTTGAGAAGATGTCTCTTAGTTCTTCTGAGCTTACTTTGAGAAATACTGGGCTAGATTCACTTTGAAAAGATACATGGATTTTTATTTGTGATTTAAAATTACAAAAATTTAAAAAGCGATTGGCTCCATATGATTCTCCTTGGAAGGAACCACCAATGCTTAGGGGAGCTTCTTGGGATCGAGTCTTCTTCAACGGAGATTTTGAGGTTTCCATCAGGCCGTATTGACTCTTTATACAACTTCCTCCCTCCTTTCGACACAGCAACCAGCTGTGAAAAACAGCAGGGTTACCAGCGACCTCACCACTACTGAAACCAACCAGAAAAGTGACTCCTTCTCCATCACCTCCCTCTGATGCTTTAACTAAGAAGGGGACTGTGTCAGAGAGCAGATGTGCCCCTACCCAGCTTAGTCCAGTCTGCCCAGAGAAGATGAAGGGAGATTTGAGCCAAATAGGAGATGGTTAAGAGGACCAGATTATTTTAACAAACAGAAGTGACTGAAGAGTGATAGGATAGAATGAAATATTGTTCAGGGAATTTGCTGACCAGAAAGAAAGGAGAGCTGACTTGAACAAAGTTGTTGCTAGCAGCCATTTCAAAATAAAACAGATTCTCATTTTTACCTCAACAAGTTGAGTGACTGCAATGAAACTGGCTAAGTAGCTGCAGTGGGCATGTGAATAATGTAGGAGCCCAGATGGGGGAAACCGAGAAGAGGAAGCATAGCGAGGAGATGGATATATTATGTCTGGGTTACCAGGAGTGTCTTCAGAACAGAGGTAGTAATTGAGATGGCAGCCTGAAGTCAAAAAAGAGAGAGGGGACTTTGCAGGCTGAGGTAATTGCCTGTTCAGAGGCATGAGGTTGGGACAGAGCTTGGCTTAGCCTGTTAAGCTGTGAATGGTTTGGCATAGTGGGAAAAATGGCCCAGGGTGTGTTGGTGGGTGACACTAGATTGAAGTACTTTCAGTTTGGGATCATTTTGGGAAGTACCTTCCATAACATTTTGACCGATGTGGAAAAATAAGGAACCATTAAAGATCTTAGTCAGAGGACTGATATGACCAGGCTTGCATTTTGGAGAAACAACTCCATGACTATGTAGGGTAGGCTTTGAAAGGGAGTAGGGTGGAAGGCAAGAGCATAGTAGATACAAAATATTTGAGTGGTTTCCATAGCACTAAATAGTCAAGTGTCCAGGAATGTCTGGGAGGAGAAGAGCAAAAAAGAAGGGATGAAATTTACTCTCAAGAGTAAAACAACTAGAGTAGATGGTGTGCCTTCATCTATCCATTCAACCACCATTCATCTGCATGAATATAAAAGCAATATCAAAGAATTTCCCTATGATTTATAGTAAAATTTGTGTTAATTAGAAGCAACTGAAATGGTTCAGGTAATTACAGCTGAACTGGGTTATTGGTCTCTTCTGCTTTAGAATAACATGGGTGGGTCTTTTGCTGCAACATCTAAATTTGCTACTTTAGTGGCATCAAGATTAGCAGCAGATTTCTCCAGAGGAAGAGGAATTTTTTTTCCTGTCTTCAGGTCTACCAAATAATGGCGCTTCATGAATAAAAGGGAGTAACACAAGGGCCCTCCTTATGGCAACACAGTCCCTGAGCAGGTCCATGACTACTCTGGTGGGACCTCAGGAAAAGCCATTCCCGTGCTGGGACAGTGAGTGGCCAGCCTCTCAGCACTTTTGTTTAGGTGAACCGAGTCCTGTGGCTGCAGGAAATGAAAGTCTGCCTGTCAGTCACATGTTCAATTATTTATAACATGGGTGCAGAAATGCTCTCAAAGATGCAGAAAAAAGACATACAACTCCTCCAGTGAAGACCTGGGAAAGATGTTTGCTCTCTTACTTTCTCTCCAAAAATAACATATATTGAAATCAAATTTTTAGAAAATTCATTTCAAGACATTGACTCTAGACTAAAAGATTCTGACTGTACCTTCTTTCATGAGTTCCTATGTCTAGACTAGATGTGATCAGGACAATTGTCTCATATCTGAATAAGCTTTTATAGCATCCTGGCTCTGAATAGGAGAGTTTTCAAGGACTGCAATTTCATTATTCTTTGGGTCAGGAGAGGGCAAATCGGCATGACATCATGGTGTCCATCTAGGTTAGACAAGAAAGGAAGCCTTTTAGACAATAGGAAAATAACATACAGTGGAACAAAAACTTCCTTAAACAGAGTGTTCAGAAATCAGCATATTTCCCTCATGGGACACTCTGGATGCTAAGATGAAGAGTTAGCTCATGTTAAACATCTTTCTCAAATATATCAGTATATATTTCATGCACAGTCTACTGGCCATACTTTATTCCTTTCTCATGACAGAGTTTGCATTGTCTGGGGGCTGTCATTAAAACCACTGTACAGCTGTGAGGCAAAGCATTTCATCAAACCTGTACCTACCTCTCCAGGCTGCAAGCCACATCTGTTTTCACAATAATTTTCTAATTCCTGTAGAACAGTTTTCTCATTTGCCTCTCATTTCCTCCCATCCTTTTTCTTCCACATACCCTAATATTTTGCTTGCTTGTCCTATTTCCTTTCAATAGTCCTGTTGAAATGTTATCTTGGACTCTGAAGCCAGATTACCTGGTTTCAAATCAAGGCTCCACCACCTACTAGATGTGTGACCTCTCTGTGCTTCAGTGTTCTCATCTCTAAAATGGGGTCCATGATAGTATCTTCCTTATCGGATCATAGTGAGGGTTATACAAATCAATAGAGAATAGCAAGGGGCTCTTTTCCTGCTGGAACCTCTAAACATGGGGTTCCCAAACTTGGGTAAAAGGCAGAATCACCTGGGGAGATATTTTAAAGTACCAATTCCTGGGCCCAGTGCCACAGACTCTGATTCAGTCCGCCTGGAGAGATGCCCATTGCAGCTGATTCACCCAGTAACATTGAAAAACTACTACTTAAAATTAAAATTTTGGCTTCTATTCTCATGAGCTTTCCCTATCACATGTCATTTCACAATGGCAAGATTTTGTAGATTTTGCTCAATTTGCCTTCCAATGGTGGACCTCTGTGGAGCTGCCCATCTTGTTACTCTCTAAAGTGGTCTTATACTATGATTTGTAGTCACTCCTCAGAGTCTGTCTGTGACATCTACTCTTGGAAAAACAATTGTCAGCTTCATGAGGGATGCAATTAATCTGTGTTTGCTAAGGTGGGAGGTAACATTTTAGGCATTGTACAAGGGTGTAACTGAACCTAGCTTCAGGGCTCACAACATAGGAGAACTTTCAGGGACTTGTTCATATAGTAATTTGCATACAACATGGAGGGCTCTCTTCTATTGACAGCTATTAGCACAGCAGTTAGCAGTCGTGCTAAAAGTCAATCATTAACAGTGATGTGAAAAGTCCAACTAGTCTCCTGGATGCTTGACCTGGGGGCAGAAGGGCAAAGGAAGCTTCCTTCTTTCTTCATACTCTCTGGATCCAAAGCCTTCTGCAGCTCTCTCCAAGAACAATCCTGAGGCAATGGAATGAGTGACAACCCAGGCACAAGGCTGAGGAGTAAAAGTAAGGATACAAAAGCTTTTAGAATATTTGGGAGATAGTGGAAAGGGGAGGACCAAGGAAGAGCATTTACAGAGGGACCAACCCCTCAGGAGATCAGTGGGCTCTGCATCCAGAGTGAAGAACTGAGATAATGCTCATAGGAGGGGGGCAGCCTAACAGCTCAACTAGCCACTTCTGGTTCCCTGTTGAAGGTAGATTTGGGGAGGAATATTTCATAGAAGTCACAGGGGACATGATTGATTGAAAGATGCCAGCAGACACAGTAAAGGAACATGATGTTTCTTAATGATAAAATGATAAGGAATAAAGAAAGTTCTGGAGCGAGGTAAAGCAGAAGACAAGGTGGCATGCTCCCAGACTAAGGTATAGGCTCTGACAATGATGGATAGCTACTGATGAAGCCATCCAAACTGAATAACAATTTCGCCAGACATGAGAAGCTCACCTTGCCCATTCTTACAAGTATTTTATACCTTCTCCAGTCCTTTATAGCTCCCTGGTTGCCAGAAGTAAGTAATTCATGCAAAACAACTACAGCACATTTCTCATGACAACTGCAAGGTAATTAAGCAAAGACCAGTCCTCCAAGAGCATCCCGTAGTTGGCCAATTTCAGGACTGGTGGAGATCTATTCCATGAGTTTTGATCATTGGCTTGTATATGAAGTTAGATGTGGTTCTGCACATATTATAGGACTACTTATGTGTAATTGAATGACTAACAGTAAAGCTTTTTCTTTTTTTGTAAAGGACTGTGTGGTACATCTTACTTTTTTCTGTTTTCTTTTTTTTGTATGATCTGCAAATAGAAAAATTAACCTTTTCAAAGTACAGTTATGTAAGTTTTAAGAAATGCATAAAGTCATGTAACTGCCACCACAATCAAGATAAAGAACAGCTGTATCACCCCTGAAGATTCCCTCATTTCTCTTTGAAATTAATTCCTCCTTTGACCTCTGGTCCCTGGCAACCACTGATTTGTTTTTATTCCAATGGTATGGACTTCGCCAGAACGTCAAATAAATGGAATCATGTACTATGTAGCCTCTGTGTCTGGCTTCTTTTATTCAGCATAATGTACTGGAAACCCATACATGTTGTGTGTGTTAGTACGTCACTCTTTCCACACAGACACATGAAAGGATGCTCAAGATCACTAATCCTCAGGAAAATGCAAATAAAAACCCCAATGAGATATCACCTCACACCTATCATAATGGCTGTCATCAAAAATAAAATACAGAGTAAGTGTTGGCAAGGCTGTAGAGAAAAGGGAACCCTCACGCACTGTTGGTTCCTCAAAATATGAAAAAATGGAACTATCACTTGACCTAGCAATTCCACTTCTATGTATTTATCCAAAGAAATCCAAAACATTAATTTGAAAATATGTACGCACCCCTATGTTCACTGCAGCATTATTTACAATCGCCCAGATATGAAAACAGCCTAAGTGCCCATCAACAGATGAATGGGTAAAGAAGAGATGGGATATTACTCAGTCATAAAAACAATGAAATCTTGAAATTTTCAACAACATGGATGGACCTAGAGGTATTATGCTAAGTGAAATACTTGTAAGCAGGCACAGAAAGACAAATACCAAATGATTTCACTTATATGTGGATTCTAGAACACAAAATAAACGAGCAAACAAAACAAAGCAGAAACAAACTCTAAGAGAACAAACTGGTAGTTATTCGGCGGGGGGAGAAGGTGGAAATACAGGTGAAAAAATGGGAAATGGATTAATATACAAACTTCCAGTTATAAAATAAGTCACAGGAAGTCATGTACAGCATAGGGAATATACGTATCAATATCATAATAACTATGTGTGGTATCAGATTGTGGTGATCACTTTGTAAGGTATATATATGTCTAATCACAATGTTGTACATCTGAAACTAGTATAATAGTGTATGTAATTATAGAAAAAATAAATCATCAAATTGTATACTTAAAATTTATACACTGTACCATATATATGCTGCATATCAATTAAAACATTTTTCTTTTGTCAGTATATGCATTATAGCAAGAAAAGCAAGGATTTAATAATTTAAAAAATCTGGGTAATCATTTGTTATGCTGAATTTGGACAAATATTTTTATCTCCTTTGTTTTCAGTTTCCTTACCTGTGTAAATGGACTTAATGATAATCATTTTTCAGAATCATGTAATCTCATCTAATGAATATTAATTTTTCTATAGAATATGCATAAAGTGCTGTTAATAGCAATTACCCAAATTCGGGAGTTAGTTAATCCCTTAGTTGACTTACTAAGCAGTGAACTGGAGCGGGAGTTGTGTGCAGACCTGTTTGGGGGATCATCTCGGGGGTGGGTACTTTTGTTGGATTTGCTACTTACTGATTAGAATATCTGCTAGTTAGAATTTGCTATTATTGGTTAGGATATTTTACAACTCTGTAAGTGTAAAAGTTAACCTGTAGGAAACTGCTAGCGATGCAAATTATTCTTGCGAGAGAACAATGCAAATGAATTTTGTCCAGAAGAGATGGAAAGGATCTCTGGGTTGAAAAGATAACCCCAAGATCACACTGCTACTGCCTTCTAGGACATGAACCAGTTTTGTGTCTAAATTACAAGTTTTATTGAAGCATTCCTCTTTGTTTTTCATCCTCTATAAATAATTCCATCTTTCTAATTCTTTTTGCACCGTCTTGCTGGTTTCCTCATTAATGAGTTAAAAAATCTTTGACGTGCTGCTCACTTTACATTTGAATGAGTCGTGCTTTGAACTTCACAACTGACAACAGCTGGCAGAGTGCTTTGCTCAAGGTAAGTGTGCAATAAATTCAAGCTCTTATTCTCATTCAACTTTTTTTCTTCCTTCCAAGTCTAGGCATGGGAAACAATATAAAATGAGGTATTTTAATAACAGGTTTTCCAATTAATTTTTGTTTTATTTCACAATGTTAAGATGAGATCACTTGCCAGGATAATACTGGAAATACTTTACTATATTTATAAAAACAACCTTTTCATTATAGGTTGGCATCGAGTCTTTTATTTATTGGGAAGTTGTATTTTAGAGGCAGCAGTGGATAATCCTATACATTTGCCTTACAATGTTCTTCCAGGGGCATCTGTTTAGGAGTGTGGTAGGGGAGCGTGCACCAGGAGAAGTAGGTTAGACGCAGTGTAGTTTAGTCAGATTATCCAAACAGAGGTAGGGGACTAGTGGGTGCTTACGAGAGTTATGGAAGAGGGAGGAGACAGGTGGTATGCTGAAGTAAGTATAAAAACATATTTGTATGACTTTTTATCATTCTAAAAGCACTTCCATTTACATGATCTCATTTAACTCTCAAAGTAACCCCATAAAATGTTCCATTTCTTATAAAAGGAAATAAAGGTATGACGAGTTCACAGTCACTCAATGAGTTAATTAGTGGCAAAGCCAAGAACATCTCATCCTGAAATTTCCCAGGCTGGACATCAGTGCTTCCGTTTAAGCACCTGTCAGCAAAAGATCTGGCAATTAGCAGCAAGACTAATATTTACAAAGTGATAGGAAAAAGAAAAATACTGCATGTTAGCTAAGATTTTCTACTTCGTTAAATGTTTGTATTTACTCCCAATTGTGAAAGGAAGATGGTCTGGGATCCTCGTGAATATGGGCCATTACTTTATTGGGAAGTTGTAGGTAAGGAGCAGGAGTGGGTGATCCTGTAAGTTTGCCTTAAAATGTTTTTCTCTAGGTGCACCTGTTTAAGTGTTTTTGGAGGTGCATGGCCCCTGGGAAGGAGTGGGTTAGACATTAGAATGCCTGGGTTAGCACATTGCAAACCCATGGCGGGTGACATTCTGGAGCAGTGGGGGAGGAAAGAGGGAACAGAGAGTATGGTTCTATTCACCTGTATAGCCTTGGGTCTCTGAAATTCTACAGGTAAAGAGAGGTAGAAGAGCTGGAGGTTTGAATGTAAAATTATTTTTTCTCCTCAAAATGAAAGAAATGAGGTAAGAAGGTAGATTAAATGTTGAAACAATGAAAAAAACCCGGATGCCTAGTCTTTCTCTTCACTTCATATTTTCTGAAACTGTATGTCTCTTGTCCAATATGATTAAGTCAGTCTTCCCTCCTGCTTCAGGTGGTAATTACTGAATCTCGGCTTCACTTTTTCCCTCAGCTGAGCCCAGGGCCATTTATAAACATCATGTGAGCCTGAAAGCTTTCTCCTCTGTTGCTAGTTCCTCAGAGAGAGCATCAAAAATGCTGAGCCTTGGTAATAATTCCAGGGGCTAAAATCTAATTCTATAGAGATCACCCTCTGTTAATTTGCATTTTACTACTTTGGCGAAGTCCCTGATGATCATCAGAGTCCCCAGTTCTTTTTAGCACAGAATTTATCCTTATTCATTTGTACGATAACTGGGTGGGCATTTCGGGTATCATTAAATCAGGCATATAATAGAGAGTTCTAACTCAGAGCACACAGGAAAACGGGTCTCTTTGGACACAGCAGAAATAAATTGAATGCCCTAAAGGGAATGGAAAAGAAAATCTATTTCTAGAACATTTGCATTCTATTAATGAGCACTTCAGGCCATGTACCCAATAACTTCACATTTATTACAGCCCTAGTTATGTTCCCAGAATCCACTTAGGGGACATCCCTTATGCTTTCCTCTCCCCTCCCCATGAAGAAAGACTCTCCTCACAAATTACAGTGGCTTTAACAGCCTCAGTGATAAGTGGCATGTGCTTTTCCTCACATAGGACCCAGTGGCAGTGACATCCACAGGGCACAGCAGCGCAAAACCTATTTATTCCACAAGGCAGGGAACGCTTTCTTCTGACTTGCTACCCTCTGGAGGAACTAACATTAGCACCTTGCCAGCCTTTCATCTGCCTCCTTTCCCAGCACTTGACTCTTGTCTCCCAGCTGGTTGACAAGCTCTGTTGTCTTTCACCAGGGAAGTTCTCGCTTACGTGGCTCTGACCTCAGCAGGGGTAGCTCTGACCTCAGCGGGGAGTCCAGGCCAGCCCAGCAATGGAGGCCAGCCCAGTGCTGGCACCGCACACTGCTGTGCAGGAACTGCATGCTGAGTGCTGGGCATGCTCTGGGGGGGATTTTTTATATATAGAAAAATAGGTAGACTTGCATTCTTTTAGTTAACACAAAAGCAAGACTTTTCTGAGGTAATTACTGCTTTCCTTCCTCCTGCCAGCCCTGAAATGCCCTTCTTCTGCTTCCTCCACAATCCTCAGTGTGTTCTTTATTTAACGCACTTTCTGAAGGAAGTCAACATTCTGCAAATGTTTTTGTTAGGCTCTTTTTTTTTGTCCTCCAATAATTGTCTGGAGAGTAGGAGCATGCTTCTGACTCAATACGTGTTGTGTCATAAAGATGTCTTAAGGGCATTCTCATGCTCTTGTTGAGTGGATCTCAAGCCAGTGACCATAAGCTATGAAAACACAATGTATCCCCTGCTACCCATATGGCCACCAATACCAATGTAAAGAAGAAGGAGGAGGAAGGAGAGAGGGAGGAGAAGAAAGAGAGGGAGGAGGACGAGAGAAGAAAAATGGCAGGGAAAGTTGTGGCTGTTTTGATGTGATGGTGATTTCATTCATCATCCCAGCAGATGGCACACAGGAATGATGTGATGAACAGGATACAGTGACAAGAGAGTAATATTCTATGGAATGTGTGTTCCCTGTAGCTTTTCTAAACATCAATATTGCCATTCTTTATGTCCTTCAAATGTCACACCATCTTCTCATCCCCTCAGCCTGAAATTCCACAAATAGTGGTTTTCATTCCCTTGATTTAGGGACTCCTGATCATTATTTAAAAATTCCCCGGTGATATATGCATTAAGCTTTATCAGTCATCTCTACTTTAGTGTAAAAAAGCATTTGAACTTTTCCTAAAGAGTAAATGTATATTTGCATTCATAATCTTACCCTACTCCAGGTTCTAAGGATTTTTGTTTTGCCTCTTGTTATAGAGGTAATGAGTAGCAAGAACTACAAGATACCTGGTGAGATTAAAATTATTTATATGAGAAAGCCATTAGATGAAATTCATGGACCAAAGAGAGCTGGAGAAGAGTTTTGAATGGGGAAAAAGAATCAGGGAAAGATGAAGATTTTTATGGAATGTTTAGAAGAGACAAGATATTTGATGGTAGGTATGAAAACTGCTATGAGCAGACTAAAGGTGGATAAGATTAATTTTCCATGAAGTTCTCACTAACACAGACCCCTTCTAAGTCCCTGCATTGACATACTCATTTAATATTCTTCTTTACACAGAGCATCCTCCCCCCAAATTGTATGAACCTCAGACCTAATAAACCTGAATTGTGAGTGGATCTAAAGAGAAGTAAATGAGTGACGTGACATTAAAACTAATTTTCCAATCCCCTAAAGGTAAAATGGCTTCCTTGTCATGCTAGGGCTCTGGCTAATAAGTCTTCCTAAGGGTCATTTGAATTCAGAAGGGTCTGAATTTGTCTTTCTACCTACCAGTCATTTATTAGACCATTTTATAATTCCATAAGGATATCTTTTAAGTTTTCAGAAAATTGATAAGATGCAAATGGTTTTGCCTATGGCTATGGACTGAATTCTGTATCCTCCCCAAATCCCTATGCTGAAGCCCTAACCCCCAATATGATAATATTTGGAGATAAAACACTTGGGAGGTGATTATAGATAGATGAGGTCATGAGCATGAAGCCCTCATGATGGAATTAGTGCCCTTTTAAGAAGAGACACCACTGAGTTCTCTGTCTCTGTCTCTCTCTGTCTCTCTCTGTCTCTCCCTTCTCTGCCATGTGAGGACACAGGGAAAAGGTGACCATCTACAAATGAGGAAAAGAGATCTAGCCAGAAGTGACCATGCCAGCACCCTGATTTTGACCTTCCTGCTCCAGAACTCTGAGAGAATAAATATCTGTTATTTAAGGCGCCCAGTCTACGGTATTTTATGGCAGCCTACGCTGATTAAGACATGTACAGAGAATAATTTTTGTCTTGTAGAGAAGGAAAATATTTCTCAAAGTAGAAAAGAGAACTCCAAAGATAATGGAGTTTTTTCCTACAGTAAATAAATTAGTTTTGCATCTAACTAATAATCTTATGTCTGCATTCCTTGTTGCCTTCACTACTACATATAACATTTTCTTATTATCCTTTGATCTAGCTTCAACATAAGTTTAATGAGTTAAAACAAAACTTTGATACACTCTCACTGTGTATTTGTATAAGAATTATGTTTTTCATTTCAAAAATAATACTTTCAACTGCGAAGAGAATCTTTAGGAACTTTGCCACATGTTGGTATCTCTTTGTGAGACTTCAGAAAGATTGAAATTACTTTTTGGAAAAACAATCCTAAAATCCATATGGGATCACAAAAGACCCCGAATAGCCAAAGCAACTCTGAGAAGGAACAAACTAGAGGCATCATACCTCCTGATTTTTAATTATATGATAAAGCTATAGTAATCAAACAGTAAGGCATTAGCATGAAAACACACCCATAAACCAATAAAACAGAATCGAGAACCCCTAAATAAGCCCATGCATATATAATCATAATATCTGACAAAGAGCCAAAAATACTCCATGGAGAAAATGCAGTTTTTTCAATAAATGGTGTTGGGAAAATTGGATATTCATATGTAAAAGACTGACACTAGATCCCTATATTATGCCACTCACCAAAATTAACTTGAAATGGATTAAAGACTTAAATGTAAGACCCAAAACCATAAAACTCATAGAAGAAAACAGAGAAAAAGCTCCTTGACATGGGTCTTGGTAACGATTTTCTGGCTATAATTCCTAAAACACACATGCAACAAAATGAAAAATAAATACAAAGGGAGACCCAAAAAACCCCCTTGAATTATATTCTGGAGGGTGGGCCACTTGCGGTATAGGCTTCCTCCACTAGGTGAGTATTCTAGGAACCCATCTGTATCAGTGTACTAGCTGGCGTTGTTGTGAGAGGCTGTGTTTGGCTTCAGTGAATTTTTTTGAAGATTCTTTCAATACACTTGCTTATTTCATGATGGTGCTTTACAAGCCCACCTGCCCACACTGTGCTGACTCTTCAGCAGGTTTTGACCAAAAATGGCATGACCCCCATGCCCTACCCTCCCTTTTCACCCAATCTCATCTTGAGTGACTTATTTTTTTCTTTTCCTGGATGAAAAAAGTCCTCAAAGAGGACCATTTTGCCAATGTGAAAGAGGTGAAACAAAAAATGGCAGAAGCAGTAAAAGGCACCAAAATTGACCTGCTGAAAACTGTTTTGAGCAGTGGAAAAAACCTCTCAATAGGTGTATTGCATCAGATGGGGAGTACTTTGAAGGTGACTGAAGTTTAAACAACCTCAAGAATATACAATTTTTTATAAATAAATTCTGTTTTTTGGAGTCCTCCTTATATGTGTGACTACAACAAAATTAAAAGCTTATGTACAACAAAAGAAACAATCAACAAAATGAGAGGCCAATCAACAGAATGGGAAAAAATATTTGCAAATCATTATTTGATGAGGGCTTAATATCCAAAATATATGAAGAACCCATAATACAATAGCAAAAATTTCAAATAATCCAATTAAAAATGGGGAAAAGACCTGAATAGACATTTTCCCAAGGAGGCTATTAAAAGGGCCAATAGATACATGAAGAGGTGCTCAACATCACTAATAATCAGGGAAATGCAAATCAAAATCACAATAAGATATCACCTCATACTCATTAGAACGTTGCATCAAAAAAGACAAGAGATCAATGCTGGCAAGAATCACTGTCCTGAAGAGCTACCTGCACCCCCATGTTCACTATAACGCTATCTCTAGTAGCTGTGACATGGAAACAAGTGTCTAAGTGTCCATCAATAGGAGCAAAATAAAGAGAATACAATACAGTACATATTTGTAAATATATATAAATATACATATAAATATAATACTATGCAGCCACAGAAAAGAAAGCCTGCCATTTGTAACAACATGGATAGACCTTGAGGGCATTATGCCAAGTGAAGTAAGTAGAGAAAAACAAATATTGTATGCTCTCATTTACATATGGAATCTAAAACAAAACAACTCACCAAACTCATAGAAAAAGAGATAAGATTTGTGGTTTCCAAGGCAGGGGGTGGGGGAAATAGGGAAGGTGGTCAAATGGTACACACTTTCAGTGGTAAAATTAATTTAAGTTCTGGAGATGCAATGTACAGAACGATGATTATAGTGAACAATACCGCACTGTATATTTGAAAGTTGTTAAGATAGTAAGTAGATCCTAAAAGTTCTCATCACAAGGAAAAAAATCTGGGTAACTATATGAGGTGATGAATGTTAAATAAACCTGTGGTAATCATTTTAAAATAAGTACATATTTTATTATGTTCTACACCTTAACCATATACAATGTCGTATGTCAAGTATATCTCAATAAAACTGGAAGAAAATCTTACTTTTTGGATGTTAGACTGTGATTTCTTTCGAGTGTAATACAATGTTGGCATTAGCCATTAGGTAATTCAATTACATTAGAGCTTCTCCAGATTATGTTAAATCTGAATTTAAGTTAATGTTTGAGATCCACCATCTTACAGGCCATGAGATAGGGGGGAAAAACACCAGGTAATACCTGAATTTTGTGGCCCCTTTTGCTGTAACACCTCCCCGCGGATTGTGGTTTCTGAGGTTGATGGTCTCGGTTTTACGGATCAAGGTGGTCCCTACTGTTCTTTTCATCCATGATCACCCATTCTTTCAGAAAATATTGACTGGGCACTTAATATATGCCAGGCACTGTTCTAAGTACCAAGGAAAACGCAGTGATCTAAACAGGTCACATCTTCCTGTTCTGTCCTCCTGAAGATTATATTCCATTGGGGAATACATGCAATAAAGAAACAAACCAATACCCTATGTTAGGTGGTCATTGTTAGAAAAAGAAAAAAAAAAAGAAAAGAGAAACAGAAAGTGCCAGAACAGAGGATGAGAAGGTAAGTTGAAATATCAAGTACAGTGATCTCTGGAAATACAACATTAAAGCTGTTGGAACTAAACAATACTTGGTGTTGGGGACATACAAGCAGATGTCTGGAGAAGAGCACTCCAAGCAGAGGAAGTGGTAAGTACAAAGTCCTTGAGGACAGAATGTGGTTGGCATATTTGAGGACCAGCAAGATGGCCATTGTGCACCACAAACAAAGGAGGGAGTGGTAGGACACAGGTTAGAGAAGAACGGGGATGGGGTGTGGGGCGGGGGAGAGATAGATCAGGTTGGAGGGCCTTGTCAGCCATTTTAAGGATTTAGTTTTTGCTTTGAGTGAAATAGGTACTTTTTGGAGGATTTTTAGAGAAGCTTTGTCATCTAATGTTTGAAAAGAGTCCCTTTGGCCACTGTATTGAGACTTGACTACAGGAGGAGCAAGGATGAAAGCAGAGAAACCAACGAAAAAGTTACTGCATTAATCCAGGTCAGGAACACTGGCCACTTGGACCATGGTAGAGAAGTAACAGGAGTGATGATGACAAGTGGTTTGCTTCTGGATATATATTGAAAATTGAGCAAAAAATTTTGCCGATGGATTAGATGTAGGGTCTGAGAGTAAAACAAAGATATACGGAGGACTCTGCTTTTCAGCTTGAGTAATTGAAAGAGATAAAGCTGCATTTACTGAGCTGGAAGAGCTTTAAGAGAAACCATTTAAAGGCAAGTGGTTCCATATTGGACGTGTTAAATATGCAATGCCTATTATCTGTCAAGTGGAGATGTTCAATAGGCAGTTGGCAGGTGAGAGTGGAGTTCAGGTGAGAGGTCTATGCTAGAAATATAAAATTGGGACTTATCAAAGCAAAGATGGTATTTAAAGCCATGAGAACAAATGAGCTCAGTAAGGGAGTATAAATAGAGAAGAGGTCCAAAGACTGAGTCCTGAAGTTCCTCACTCTGTAAGTTGGTAAGAAAGAACCAGCAAAGGACTCTGAGGAGGAATAGCCAATGATAGTGGAGAGAAACCAGGAAAGTGTGGAATCCTGGAAGTCATGAGAAGATAGTGCTTCAAGAATAAGGGAATGATCAGCTAAGAAATGCTACCTATCAATCAAATGAAATGAATGCTGAGAACTGACCACTGGATTTAGCAATGGATATCTCTGGTAGTCGGGATGAAAGCAAAGTTGGTGGAGTGGCAGAAATAAAATCCTGATAAGACTGAATTTAACAGAGCACGGGAGGAGGGAGATTGGAGACAGCGAGGAGAGACAACTCTTTCAAGGGATTTTATTAGTAAAGGGAGCAGAGGGCTTGAGGGCGATATGGAGCCAAGATAGGGGTTTTGTGTGGTTAAACAATTAGACATAGAAGCTGTGCAAACATGTGTGGTCCATTGGGTTTAATGAGCATGCAAATTGAGTGTGGTGGAATGCAAGAGAGGCAAGTGAGATGAAAGTGTAAGGGAACAATAATGATGAGCTATGGAATTTGAGCTAGATAAGAAAGGAATGGGGGTTTGGGGTTTGGAGGGATAGGGAAAGGGTGGTAGGATCAACAGCTTATAGTTGTGCCAAAGAGCAGTTGGAATTAAAGAATTTTGAAATAGGGCAATAAGCTGGAAGGCCAGCAGATGATGACTGAATGGAAAAGGGACTGTTGTCAAAGGTAATGACAAGTGGACAGCTGAGGCAGAGAAGGACACAGGCACAGGAGTGGAGTGCTGAGGCGGGGGCAGACAAGACCCCTGGAAGCCTGGGGTCTGGGTGGGCAGAATGCAGCTGCTGAGACAGTAGGTACCACGTTGCTTTCCCGAAGTGCTTATAGCTCGTGTCTGTTTGAAACTGGAAAAGACACCGGAGTTCAGGCTGCCTGTCACTACCAAACCCAATAAGCAGAGACAGGGACTGAGTCTTTATGGGCACTTTGTTCAGATAGCCAGCGATCTAAGATGGCAGGTTCATACCCTAACAGACCATCTAAAATTCCATTTTAAAATGGCCCTTTTTATAAGGAGAACAAAGTGTAGGTAAGGGGTTTGGAATTCAGGGAAAAGTTCATTGGATTCAGCATTCTTGCCCTGGATGGTGATCTTAAGTTGTGACCCAGGTGGTGGTCTTTATCTGTGTCCTGGGTGGTCATCATCTCACCCCGGAGCACAATGGATCAGATATCATCATGAATTGCTTACAGTGCTCCTGAGGAAAAAGGTGGAACTGCTTATGGTCTCCTGGAGTCAGGGTGGGTCATACCTTCAGTTCCTGGAACAAAAGCTTTTACATGCATTGATTACTAAGCTTATCAGCTATTACTTAAACTAAAATTTTCCAACTCTTAAGTCCCCTATCGCGTTGAGTGATCAGTGCCTTTGCTCTGTCGGTTGTTACATGTCATGAATATTAACCCTAAATCCAAGGAATTAAAAGGTTGACCATTATGGTAGACCTTGATATCTGCAAGAAGTGTGACGAGCATTTGGGGTAGTGTGGCCGTGAGCTAAGGGCCATCAGGGAGTGGCGGTCGGTCAGGACTGCACATCACAACCTTAAGTAGAAGGAGGAGAACAAGCTTTCATGCTGTCCCAGTCCTGAGCCCCTGGGGATGTTCCTGAAGAAGGGTGAGCACAAAACTATCGAGTAAGAAAAACCCAAGGAGGATTTTTGGAAGAAGAAAAGGCCCCAAATGGCATAGTCAGAAACAAATTTCATTGGTTTCACAGTTTAGCCTTGGACCAGCCCAAGCAATTGTTTTGTTCTGTAAACTAAGCTGCATCTTGCAGCAGTTAGAATGCCTAATTCATACCTGGGTACAATTCATTCCAGGATCCTCAGTGAGACCATGAGTCAGAAGGAAATCATAATCCAAACTACATAGCCCAGCAAAAAGGACCTGTTTTCTTCTGCTTTTGTTGTCATCTTGATTAATTTCTTCCTCCCTTTCTCGTCCTGCCTCAGGATAAGCAATATCTAAAAGCATTCAAAGCTCTTCTGATTCTGCTTTCCTTTATGATAACAATTGGGCCCTGCAACCATTTTCAGGCAGGCACATCCTGCTGGGCAGAAGAGCCAGAGTTCTGGGAAGGAGGAAGGTCTCCCAGGTGAAAGAGCTAATCACAGACCGGGCTCATCCACGGCCCCCCCACCACCCATCCACCCTGAGGCCTGCGGTCTCTGTGCCTGACAAGAAGCAGGCTCGCCAGGGACTGTGGTTTTCACCACCAGGTGACTCAGCTCCCTGGGGTATGGTGACAAGACTGCCTGGGACCAAATAACTCATGTTGAGGAAGCCAGTCATTTCTACAAATGCCTCTCCTAACAATAATTCATGACCACTGCCCTAAAGACAAATGGTACCCGCCTTCCTCCCCCATCCTTCTGTACCAAACATTTATCTTGTATTATTCCTCATCTTCTGTAGCTTTAGGCACTCTTCCTCAGGTCCCCCCACTCTCAAGCCCTCTCACCAAACCCTCTACCCTTTCCACCGTGCCTTCTGAAGCCACCATTCCACAGAAACTAAATGCTTCAATATTTTCTCCTTCCCACCATCATACATTAAAGCTTTTTTATTATTTCCTCTTGCTCCCTCTCCAGTGGAGGCTGTCACTGTCTCCAGACAGGAGCCAGGTGTTGGGGTCAGGAGTCTCCCAGTTTTCTGGTGCAGTTTTTCCACCGTGTGTAAACTCCATAAAAGTTTAGGCCACTTGATGTTAACCATTTTCTACCTTTCACAAACATTATAGTTTGGACTATAAGTTTTCTCAACATGCCCCAATCCTGACATAACTGGGATATTTAAACGTATATGACCCTCCAACATGCTAGCATTTAGTTCTTTCACTAAGGCTTTGCAGGGCTCAAAGCTGAGGTAGTTATTGTCTGGATACGCTGGACATCAAAGGGTACTTTCGGCTGTCTCGCTGCCCCTGCTTTTCAAGGGTTTAGCAGGACCAAGATTCCTTTTTCTCCTCATTCAGTGGTTGTCAAAGTTTAACAAGCATCAGAATCACCTGGAGGACTTAAGCTACAAAACTGCTGAATCCCAGCCCCAGAGTTTCTGATTCAATAGGTCTGGGCTGGGGTTCAAGAATTTGCATTTTTAACAAGTTCCCAGGTGCTGCTAATGCTGCTGGCTTGAGGGCCACACTTTGAGGACCATTGTCCTAATGTATGTGCCCAATGGTCCCCAAATAATCTTCATGTTAGAACTACCTGGAGATCTTCAAAAAGTACAGATGTCTGTGCATCTGTCCCATGCTCTTGGACTGCAGTTTGATTCACCTGAAATGTGGCTTGGGCTTTGCAGTTTTTAAGAGATCTGCAGGTAATTCTACAGAAGTTATCTAACTTTGGAGACTGCTGATATCAGCACCTTCTCACCTCCCTTTCTCTCCTACTCATCCTGGAAGACGTGGTTACTCATCCAAACTATCCCTTCCACCTGCATGTTCCGCTGTACCCTTGTGTCAGCCTCCTCCCCCAGGAAACCTCAAACCTGTGTGCATACATTTTCCCGTTGTTCTTAAATACTGGCCACCAAGTGTTGCTGGAGGTAACCTCCCAGCCTTATCATCCTATGACTCATCCTAGATGTGCTCATTCATTGATATTCTAATTTATCTTTTGTTTTCTCCAGTCTCCCTCACCGATAATCCCAATGCTTCACCATTCTAATCCCCCTGCTTGAACTCTTCAGCTGACCTCATCTCGTACTTCATCAAGTAAAATAGATTCCATCAGGCATGATCTCTTTCAGTTTTTAAACTCCACCCAAAAAATCAAGTTTATGTGTATCCGCACCCTTTCCTCCCTTTTATCCTTCCATCTCAGAGGGTGATGTATATCCCTCAGTTCAAGGTCAATGCCTCCAATCCTCCCACACGAATCACCACACTTGGCTGGCACTTAGCATGATGAATAATGGGCTCTTTTCATACACCTTCAACCTTCCTCTCTCAGCTGGCTCTGCTCCAACGCTTAATCCCTCTAGACGCTGACTCTCTCCTCCCCTATTGCTCTCATACACAACCGCAGCTTCCATTTGTCAGCTCTTGCTGCCCACTGATGGCTGATTCAGGAGGAGGAGTAAATTCTTCCAGGTGCCAACTAAAAAGCTTTCTGAATTTGGACTTCAGAATTTTTTTCTTTTTCTTTTTTTTTTTTTTTTTACTACTTCTCATGTGAAAAGGGACTCTGCATGCACTGTCCATCCTGAACTTCTCTTTATTTTCAGAACCTGACTTCTCTGCTCAGTAGATGTTAGACACTAATGAAAAGCTGCCTCAGAATCTTAACACATTGCATTCATGATAATTTGCTGCCACCATGTACTTACTGCTCAACAAAAGGCAGGCACATAGTTCCTGTCAGCACAATGAAGAAATAACAAATCCAAATCCAACAACTCTTTTGGGAAAACAGCTGTTGAGGGATTTGAGGGTCTCCTAGTCACTCGGTGACAACTCCAGCAGAGGCGGGGGGTGGGGGTGAAATGAAGGAAAATGACGAGAACTCACACAGGAAGCACAGTACAGGAAGGAAGTCAACAAGGCAGACAGAATAGTGCCTGTGTAGTTTTGTTTGTTCAACTAAGACAATTAAATAAAGTGTGGTTTAGGAAGTACGCTTGCACTTGTACTGTGGCCCAGTGTCAGGTTGGGTGTCTCCAGTGCTAGGTGTTATGTGGTAGATTTCATTCATCATGGCTTTGAAAAACCTGAGCACTAATTTATAACAGAGTACTACTGTTGCTTCTATTCAAAATACACAATAGGTCAGGAGAAATAACAGGGAAAGGTTTGGTACTAATTTTCCTCATAACATACATTTAATACAATATTAAATGTTCTATTTATATAAAATAATGTATTATGCATATACAATGTTAAATATATCTATATAAAATTTCTTATATTAACAATACAAAAACAGTTGATATCAAAAGCATAATACTTAAGAGAAAAAATTGCTGGCCCTGACCAGTAGTTCAGTTGGTTAGAGCATCATCCCAATATACCAAGGTTGCAGGTTCAGTCCCCAGTTAGGGCACATATGAGAAGCAATCAAAGAATGCATAAATAAATAGAGCAACAAATCAATGTCTCTCTCTTGCTCTCAAATCAATCAATAAAAAATTATATAAAAAAGAAAAAAATTGCTAAATTGGACCTTATCAAAGTTAAACTTTGTGCCTCAAAGACACCATTTAAAAAGTGAAAAGATAATCTTCTGGTCAAGCTGGAGATGTAGGTAGACATGATTTGCTTCATTGCACAGCCATAAGAAGGAACACAACTAACTTAAAGATGAAAAATACCCAGAACTGCCAGAAAATCACCCAGAAAAATACGCAGAACTGTATGGAAGTCTGACAACCAAGGATTTAAAGAAGCCATATTCATCCAGATGGGTAGGAGGGGCAGATATGGAAGTCCAGGCAGAGAGACACAGTGTGGCAGCGGCCAGCAGAATGGGTGGTTCCACATTCACGTGTAGTGGATAAAAATCAGGGGAACACCTTGTGAGCAAGTGATCCCAGCCCCAGGCCAAACTGTGCAGCCCAGGGTTCCAGCATCAGGAAAAATAAAGCCTTATAACTGCTGGCTCTAAACCCAGTGGGGACTGGGGTGGCAGAAGAAACTGCCAGTTTCTCAGATGAGCCTGAACATACACAAACCCACCCACTTTGGGAACGACAACAGGAGAGCAGCTGAAGGAACACCAGTAGCATACAGGAGGTATGTGAAGTGACTGGAAAAGAAGTGAGTGCCAGGTAAGCCCTGAGAAGTCAGTCAGAAGCAGCATTGTCCCCTCGTCGACCCCTCCCCCACACATGGAGGCACAAAGTGGCAAAGCAAGTTGCCCTGCCCCGGCGAATATCCAAGTCTCCACCCCATACAACTTAACAGGTGTGCTAAGACAGGAAATCAAAGTGGCTCTACCTAGTACACAGACACAGGGAGGCTGTCAAAAGGAGGAGACAAAGAAATATGGCTCAAATGAAGGAAGAGAACAGAACCCCAGAAAAAGAACCATGTGATGTGGAGATGGCCAACCTATCAGACGCAGAGTTCAAAACAGTGGTGGTCAGAATGCTCAAAGATCTCATTGAATACAGCAAAAGCATAAGGGAAGAAACAAAGGCTATACTAAGGGAAATAAAGAAAACTCCACAGGAAACCAACAGGAAGGGGAGGAAACCAGGATTCAATTTGGAACAATTTGGAACATAAGGAAGAAATAAATAGTCAACCAAAACAAAATGAAGAAACAAGAATTCAAAAAAATTAGGAGAGTTTAAGAAGACTCTGGTACATCTCCAAAAGGGCCAACATCTGAATCATAGGGGTACCAGAAGGAGAAGAGGAAGAACAAGAAATTGAAAACTTATCTGAAAAAATAATGAAAGAGAACTTCCCTAATTTGGCAAAGGAAATAGATATACAAGTCCCGGAAGCACAGAGAATCCCACATAAGTTAGACCCAAAGAAGACCATACCAAGACACATCATAATTAAAATGACAAAAGTTAAAAATTAAGAGAGAATCTTAAAAGTAGCGAGAGAAAGGTAGAGAGTTACCTACAAAGGTTAGTTTCCATTAAGACTATCAGCTGATTTCTCAAAAGAAACTTTGCAGGCAAGAAGGAACTGGCAAGAAGTATACAAAGTGATGAAAAACAAGGACCTATACCCAAGATGACTCTATCCAGCAAAGCTATCATTTAGAATGGAAGAACAGATAAAGTGCTTCCCAGACAAGGTAAAGCTAAAGGAGTGCACCATCACCAAGCCCTTATTATATGAAATGTTGAAGGAACTTATCTAAGAAAAAGAAGAAGGTCAAAACTGTGAACATTAAGATGTCAACAAATTCACAACTATCACAACTGAATCTAAAAAACAAAAACAAAAACAAAGGAAACAACTAGAATAGCAATAGAATAATAGATATAGAAATCATTTGGAGGATTATCAGCTGGGATTGAGAAGGGGGACAATGGGGGAAAAGATATAGGGATAGAAGCATAATTGGTAGGTACAAAATTGACGGGGGGCTGTTAAGAACAGTACAGGCAATGGAAAAGCCAAAGAACTTATATGAATGACTCATGGACATGAACTAAAGTGGAGATCACTGGAGAGAAGAGAGTACTGGGCAGAGGGGGGGCAAAGGGTGAAAATTGGGACAACTATAATAGCATAATTAATAAAATATACTTTAAAAAATGAAAAGATAAACCACAGACTGGAAGAAAATATTTACAAAACAACCTTTATTTACAATTGTGAGATAATAGAAAATAATGTTGGTCACTGCCCCCAGATCCTGACACGGTGCTCCTGAAACCCTTGTAATTTCCTGGGAGCATCTTTTGTTCTAATGAGATGACTCTGGATGGCTCCAGGATGGCTCTGGATGGGGCTGCTCACCTAAACTCAAAACCATGATTAGAAACATGGAATTTTCAGCTTCACTCCCATTCTCTTGAGAAGAACTTAACTCCCATTCACTGAAAATGGAGTTAATGATCTGTCATTCCTATGTGATGAAACCTCCATAAAATCCCAAAGGTGTGGGTTTCACAGAGCTTCCAGATTGGCAAACACATCTACACCAGGAGGTCAATATACCCCAAATTCATGGGGGCAGAAATGCCTGCACTGGGGACCCACCCAGACCTCACCCTATATATCACTTCATCTGGCTGTTCATCTGTATCTTTTATCATATCTTTTAATAAACTGTTAATCATAAGTGAGTGCTCCCCTGAGTTCTATTTTCCACTCTAGCAAATTAGTCTAACCTGAGAAGGAGGCTGTGGGAACCTCTGGTTTGTGGAAGTTGTGGGTAACCTGGGACCTGCTACTTGCAATTGGCCTCTGAAGTAGGTAGGGAAAGGTCTTGTGGGACTGAGCCCTTACCCTGTGGAATCTGATACTATCTTATGTAGATAGTGTCAGAGTTGACTTGAACTGCAGGACTCCCAGCTGGTGTTGAACTGTAGGACTCCCAGCTGGTGTTGCTTATTGTTGTTGGTGGTGGGTGGGGGGAGGGAGGAACCTCTATACACTTGGTAACCAGAAGTATCAGAAGTAAAGTGTTTTGTGTGGGTAGTAAAAGAAACACACAGGAGCCCTAGCTGGTGTGGCTCAGTGGACTGAGCGCTGGCTTGTGAACTGAAGGGTCACCAGTTCGATCCCCAGTCAGGGCATATGCTTGGGTTGTGGGCCAGGCCCTCAGTGGGGGTGCATGAAAGGCAATTACACATTGATGTTTCTCTCCCTCTCTTCCTCCCTCCCTTGCCCTCTCTCTAAAAATAAATAAAATCTTAAAAAAAAAGAAACACACAGGATATAGACTGAACTGAGGTTTTTCCCTACAACAGGGAAAAAGACTGGGTTTTTTATTTTAGTATTATATAAAAATCTCCTAAAATTCAGTAAGAAGATAATCCAATACTTTTAAATGGGCAAACGATTTGAGGAGACGTTTCGCCAAAGAAGATATATGAATGGAAATGACAATGTGAAAAGATGTTCAACATTTTTGGCCATCAGACTGATAAGAGACCATCCCACGCCCGTCAGAATGACTATACTCAGAACAGACGGGCAATATCACACGTTTGCAAGGAGGGGAGACTTTGGAGCCTTCATGCATTGCTGGAGGAATGTGAGGTGATACAGCCACGTTGGAAAAGTTTGGCAGTTTCTTAAACATAAACTTACCATGTGATCCAGCAAGTCCCCTCCTAGGAATCTTTACAAGAGAAACAAAAATGTACGTCCCCATAAAGATGCAGATGTGAGTGTTCAGAAGAGCATTATACACAGTAGCCCAAACTGGAAACTTTTCAAATACCCATCAACTGGTGAATAGATAAAATACAGTGAATCTAAACAATAGAATAATATTCAACAATTAAAATGAAAGAACTACTGATTCATGCTACATCATGGATGAACCCCCAAAACATAATCCTAAGTCAAGGAAGGCAGGTGCAGAAAATTGTATGTTGTATGTCTGATTATATTTAAATGTAGAAAATCAAATTTAGAGAAGTAGAAACAGATCAGCGGTTGCCTAGGGCTGGGGGTGAGAGCTGTGATTAACTGTATATGGGCATGAGGAAACTTGGAGGTAAAGAAAAAAGCTGAATATTATCAATATAACTTGATCAAACTATTAAACAGTTTACAATTCATAGTTCTTGATGTTACCAGTGAACCAAATTTCCATTTTTAATTGCTAGAAATAAAACATGAGTAAAGACTTTCAGCCCTGGCTGGTGTGGCTCAGTTGGTTGAGTGCCAGCCTGTGAGCTGAAAGGTCGCTGGTTCAATTCCCTATTATGACACAAGCCTGGGTTGCAGGCCAGGTCCCCAGTAGGGGGCACACGGGAGGCAACCAATTGATGTTCTCACAGGTTTCCCTCTCTTTATCCCTCTCTTCCTCCCTCTCTTCCTCTCTCTAAAATTAAATAAATAAAATATTTTTTTTAAAAAAAGACTTTCAAATATGATATAAGAAATAACCACCCATCCCCCAAACCCAGACCCAACCATTTACTACTCGGATAGAAAAGGCTGCAGTGAACTTCAGGGAGTTTGTGAAGATGGTCAACCCTGTGTTTGACCAGACTGACATAAGAAACTGGCATTAACACTCAGACTGAAAAGTCTGCATTCCTCTATCCTCACTTCCCCTTACAGAGGAGAGAAACGCCAGAGGCCTAGACAATCCACAAACTGGATCATTACTTTCAATAATGAGGTAGCTAACTCATTTCCTGCCAGACCCCAGTTATTTTCACCACCATCATATATTAACCATGGTTAAACTTGTCTTGTTCAAACAACATGAAATAAATTC
Source organism: Trachops cirrhosus (assembly GCA_028533065.1). Taxonomy (NCBI): domain Eukaryota; kingdom Metazoa; phylum Chordata; class Mammalia; order Chiroptera; family Phyllostomidae; genus Trachops; species Trachops cirrhosus. The sequence continues at coordinate 159,545,202 of CM052538.1, read as the reverse complement.
ACCTGTGGTATTTTCTTACCTGGGATTGTACTAAAAGGTGTGACTGAAGCACCAGGACCAGCTGCAATATTTACTGAGCATCTTTCAAGCATGAGGCACTTAGGCTCGTGAGCCAGGCAGCAAGGACGATGCAGACTCTACACTCAAGGAATTTGTAAGCTGGCTGGGAAAGAAAGCTAAGAAATAGTTGTTAGTAAACAGGAGATGGTAAAAAGCATTGTAAAATCAAGTCAAAAACCTCAAAATGTAAGGCAAGGGAATTGTGCTACAGTATGGTTTGAGTCCCTTCCAGTGTGACTATTCTACCATTTTTAAGAGAAAAATCTGCATAGTTTGTATATAGGCTGTGGCTGGCTAACTTAGGGATTTGTTGTTTCTGTGGCAAATACTTATTGAGTGATTTTTTTTTTGGTCTGCTTCTTAAATTGCATGAATTACACAATTGTTTCATTTCTAAGCCAAGAGCTCATCATAAAGCTGTGCCAAGCATGTGTGTGTGTGTGCAGCTGCAAATATTCTCTCTCTTTTCTTTCTGATGCACTCGGTTTTGCAAAATGATAATGCTAATATTACGAGAAGTAGTCTCTCTATTATGATCACTGAAAAGGGCACAAGGCAAATTTCCCAGTAATGTGCAAGGCCACATGAGCTGACCTTGGCCTACCAAACCAAACAGAGATCCTTGGCAACTGGTGCTGGTGCTGCACTCGAGTTCCCAAATAAATCCCAGATCCGTTAAGTGAAGGCCATATGTACTGACACTCTTGATCTGCATCCGTGCTGGAGGGTGCGGTTTCATTAGTGATTCCTTTCCTATTGGAAAACCATCCCAACTTTTGAATAGACATGTGAATTGCACATGTTCGTGTTAGCAGCCTAAATTTTTGCAAATTTGCATTCAGTTTATATACTGTGCCTATAGTCTTTAAAATATTCAGGAACTTATGGAGATATGAGTCATTTTTTAACAAAGGGTCAGAATTGAGGGTGGGGTATGAAGTGATGGAAATTAAAATAATATCTTCCCCATCTGCTCTCTCATTCCCATCTCACTGTATTTATAGACCTCCACAGAAATGGAAGTGGCAATATCTTACCTAGGCATTGCTAAATTAATTCTACGTGTGCATGAATACTCCTGGGGCTGAGAGGCCCCGTAAGTACATTCCTACTTTTTCTTTTGCACCTGCCCCAGCCCGAGTATATGTCCAGAAATGGGACTTTCCTGCTTCCAAGGCATAAGTCATATTTAGCCGCAATCTGACCCTGCTTCCTGGAATGCCATGGCCTTTACTCATGTTCCAAATTACATTATGACCTATTATTTAATCAGAAGCATTATCCTGACTCTCGTTTAGCAACTTTGTCTTGAAATGCAATACAGTGCAGAAAATTATAATGTTATTATAAATGATGCTTACCCAATTACTTAACTCTGGAGACAAATAAATCAAGTTAGATCTTTATTTCATATAACATACTAAAATAAATACAAATGGATAAAAGCCTTAAACATAACAACCTATCAAAACATAAAAATATTAGAAGAAAAAAGCTAAATATTTGTCTAATTTATGGATAGAAAAGCTCTTTCTAAGGTTACAATCAATTGAAGAAATCTTAGAGGAAAATATTGAATTGACTACATAAACAACAAAATTTATATATAAATAAAATCATTAATAAAGTCAAAGAGTAAACAATAAGCTAAGATAGAATGTTTGTGAAAATACCAGTAAAAGTTATTCTGATATTGAGAACTTATTTAAATCAATAAGAAAAACAGCAGTACTTCTATGAAAATTGTCCCAAGGGCACAGACAAGTAATTTATAAAAGAAGCCAATTTATAAATATTGAAGGCTTCAACCTCATTAGCAATGAAAGTAATAAAAAGATGTGAGTTCTTTTTTTTTTTAAAGATTTGACAATCCGATAGACAATAATGCCCCAAGGCTGGGGGAGAGTGCAGCAAGAGATGCCTTCTCATGTGTGGTAGAGGGACAGCCTGGTAAAACCTTTCTGAAAGGCATTTTGACAATATATATTAAATGCTTTTAAATATTTATCTTTGGACAAATTAATTCAACTACTAGGATTTTTTAAAGATTTTATTTATTTATTTTTAGAGAGAGGGGAAGGGAGGGAGAAGTAGAGGGAGAGAAACATTGAACTGCGAGAGAAGCATCAATCAGTTGCCTCTTGTAGGCGCCCCTACCAGGGGATCGGACTGGCAACCCAGGCACGTGCCCTGACTGGGAATCAAACCTGCAATGTTTTGCTTTGCAGAACAATGCCCAACCAACTGAGCCACACTGGTCAGGGCTAACTACCAGGAATTCATATCATGAAGCACACATAAATGTTTGTATAAAAATGTCATGTTTACAATAATTTCTACCAATTTCTTTAAGTAGTCTTTAAGACTAACATTAGTGAAGTAGTTAAGCAAATTATGGAGCAACCATGGGATGGACTATTTTATGCAATCATTAAAAAATATTTGAGAAGTATTTCAAATGACACAAGAAAATGTGTCTGGTTCATAATGACTAGAGGAATCTGCAACAGTATAAAATGTAGTTAAGCCATGGGAAAATTCATTTTTAGAGAGTATAGTAAAACATGTGAACTATTAATAACTACACGGTTATTATAGATCATTATTTATTTTTTATACTTTCTGTACTTATAAAATTATCTTCCAAGGTAGGCACCTGTTTGTAATAAGAAACAAAAACATTTTTATGATACCATGAATATTTAACAATATGAAAAAAGTACGATTTTCAACATTCTATGAGATGACTACCTCAAATTAAAAAGCTTTTGTACAGCAAAACAAGCAACCAACCATGTGAAAAGACAACCTACGGTATGGGAGAAAGTATTTCTAAACCATATACCTGATAAGGAGTTAATATCTAAACTATAAAAGAAAGTCATACAACTTGATTGCAAAACAAACAAACAAATAATCTGATTTTAAAAATGGGCAGAGGACCTGAAGAGACATTTTTCCAAAGAAGACATACAAATGGCCAACAGGTACATGAAAAGGCGCTCAACGTCACTAATCATCAGGGAAATGCGAGTCAAAACCACAATGAGATATCATCCTACACTTGTTAGAATGATTATTATCAAAAGACAATACGTAAGTGCTGATGAGGATGTAGAGAAAAGGGAACCCTTGTGCACTGTTGGTGGGAATGTAAACGGTTCAGTCATTATACCAAACAATATGGAGGTTCCTCAAAAGTTAAAAATAGAACTACCATATGATCCAGCAATTCTACTTCTGGGTACTTATCCAAAGGAGATGAAATCACTACCTTAAAGAGATACCTGCACCTCCACATTCTTTATATTTACAGTAAACAATGTTGGAAACAATCTAAGTGTCTGTTGACAGTTGAATGGAAAAAGGCAATGTGATAGATACCTAATACAATGAAATATCACTCAGCCATAAAAAAGAAGGAAACTCTGCCTTTGGCAACATGGGTGGACCTTGAGGATATTATACTAAGTGAAAATAAGTCAAACAGAGAAAGACACGTGCTGTGTGATCTCATTTATATGTAGACTCTAAAAAAGCCCAACTCATAGAAACAGACAGCAGAATAGCTGGGGGCTTGGGGAAATGGGAGGTGTTAGTCAAAGGGCACAAACTTCCAGTGAGAAGATAGATGAGTTCTGGGGACTTAATGCACAGCGTGGTGACTGTGGTTAACAATCCTGTGTTATGTACCAAAGTTACTAAGAGAGTAGATCTTAAATGTTTTCACCACACACAAGAAGAGTTCATTGTGATGGAGGTGGTAATTAACCTTATTATGGTAATCATTTTTGCAGTGTATACATAGAGCAAATCATCATGTTGTACACCTTAAATTTACACAAAGTTACATGTCAGTTATATTTTAATAAAGTTAGAAAAACATTAAACAGTATGTAAAGTTATGATATTCTTAGTGGAAAAACAGGATTCAAAATTACAAGCACAATGTGATCATGCTTAGGTAAAAGTAAATCTTATCCACGGAAATGAAGATAAGAAAATATACCCAAATGTGAGTAAAAGACAGTTGGGTGGTGGGACTGTAGGTGGCTTTTTTATCCTCTGTGTAGATCAAAATATATTAGTGAATTCTTATAGTATAAAATGTAAGCCATTTATTAAATAATTCATGTAATAAATATTGATTTTTGCAATTACATGTGCCAGGTCCTATGTATGCTGGTTGCTGGAGATTCCAAAGATTGCTAAGGCAGAATCCTTGCCCTGGAGGAAACCACAGTCTACTATAGGTAATGAAGAAGGGAACACATAATTAAAATATCAAATCACAAGTTCAATAACAGAAGAAGGGGCTAAGCACTCTTGGTCCTATTTGGTCCCAGAGGCAGGGCAACTAATTCAGACTGGCTTAGAGGGGAAGAGGCGGGAGGGGTGTGTTTCACAGGAGGGACACCCAATAATGACACGCTGTGAAGAGAGCTTTGAAGGAAGGGTGAAGGATGTCACATATTCGGGTGGCAATATCTTAATAAAGGTGACTATTTCAAGAAATGCACATACACGAGGATTCTAGGGTGACTTGGTTTATAGATTTGGTGTCCTTTAAAAAGACAGAAATGCTGTTGGGGGACAGACGTTGTTTCCAGTCTTGGCTGTGCTGAGTTCAGTGTGCCTGTGGGCTATCCTAATGGAGATGTGATACAGGAGTTTGGGAGAGAGATCGGGGCTGCAGACCAAAGCAGAGGTTTTAGTTGTGAGTTTAGGTGAAGGATCCAGAGAGGACATAGAGAATGAGAAATAGAGCCAAGGGCCTGGGACACGGGTCAGAGGAAAACAAACATTTAAAGAGGTACCTGAGAAGAATCCCTCAAGGAACAAAAGTCAGGAGAGTGAGTTCCAGAAGCCCAGGGAGAGAGGACTGCAATTAATGGCGCTGAGTACTGCAGAGAGTGCCGGAGAGTGAGAGCTGGGGTGCCACTTAGGAGTCAGGCTTTCTGTCCAATCTGTGTATGACAGGAGAGCAAGGTAGAAGAGAAGCTGGAGGTGGGGGAGAAGGTGGGAATGGGGGAGGCTGGGTAGTGCAATGTTACAATGCATTGTTAGGGTCCAGGAGTGTGTTACTGAAGTCAAGAGGAAACCCACACGTGTCAGAGGTTAGGGTAATGGTATAAAGGTAAGTAAGATATATGTACATTCCCTGCCCTTCCTGAAAGTAAATGTTATGGGAGATAGGCAACACCCAAATGACTAGCTAAAAAAATAGCTACCTTCCTTAAACTTTTTCCAAACTTAACTCATGCTCATAGGTTGTGGTATGTCCATCTGATGGCTGCAGCAATAGATACCTGGCCATCTGAAACGTGAGTCGAGAGCCTGCCCAAGCTCAGATAACGTCATTGCCAAAGAGGGCCTTGTCCGCTGTCCGTCCACTCACACCTCAGCTGCTCTGCTGCCAGACCCATTAGATGCTCTCTATTCTCGGCTTCCCTGGACCCCTGCCAGGATCATACTGTCATCCCAGAGCCTCTGATGCATTTATCTGTCTTCCTAACAGGAAAGCGGTGTCCATTTGAAGGACAAGTAGACACAGATCTGCTCACTTCAGGGGTGCAGGCCAAGGTTCTGGAAGCTAGCCTGGGACCGAAAAAAGCCCAGTGACCCAGCAGGCCTGTGACAGGGAGGGCAGGTAGACCCCGTGCAGGGTGGGGCAGGCAGCCGTGAACATTCTATCGCTCATAGTTGTTTACAAACCTCTCTTGGGCCTGACGTTGAGCTGTGGTTCCTAGGGTGAGTCTCGTCTGCCCCTGTAAACAGTGGACCCTTATAAGACGGGGTGGTTGACTCTGCTTTTCCATCTGCCCCGGAGACTCCAGCACACAGTACTTGGTACACCCTGTGCCCTTTCCCTTTTCTCCTGCTTTGAATCCAGACATGATGTGTGCAAGTTGAGTGGTCATTTTAGGACCAAGAAGTGACAAATGTGCGGGAAAGGTCAAGAGCATCACCAAGTTTGTAACCATGACATCATCAAGCTGCTGGATCGATGCCAGTAGCCAGCTAATGTAACATCTTGTCTTATAAGAGAAAAATAACTTTTGGCTTAAGCCGCTTGTAAGCTGGGTTTTTTGTTTCCTGCAAGTAAATATAATTTCCCAACAACCATCCCCTCTTTTCTTCACTAGAAGAACCCCAACTTTATTAAGTTACCCATCCTTCCCCCACATCCCCAGCTAGGTGTCTTGGGTGACATTGATTTCCTCTGCAGTTCTGGGGTGGCACGGAATGGCCGAGTGTAGTACCATTACCCGTTCCAGTGTCAAGTTAGGGAACCAGTGAGGCTGAAATCTGTTGGGGCTCCTGGGGGTGTTTCCCTTGTTATAACAGTAGGAAGTGTCTGCCTTTCTCTCGTTCCTATAAATATTGTATCCAGGTTTGGTACCGGAATGGTTGCAGCCACCTTGTTACTCTGCTGAGGACGATGCCAACACAAAATGTGTGTGTGTGTGGTGGGGGGACAAACACAGCCTGGCTCCTTGTAGACAGTGTTGCTCCTGGACCCACTTGCAGGCTGCCCGAGCCTCCACTTCCTGCACTGCCACAGGTACATTTCTTTAGTCTTAAAGCAGTTTAATTTGGGGGTTTTGTTACCCCTGAAAGCATCTTTACAGATAATAAGGGTATTTTTAAAAGTTTTATTTGTGATTATCTAAATTAGTTTTTTATAGGAAAAGGTAGATCTTGCATCATCTTGTACATTTAGCACTTTCAGATGCTGAATATTACTATTTCCTCCCTCTTGTAGGCAGAAGCTTTAGATTTACAGAATGGGTTAGCTTAAAATGTGTCCTGAGGCAAATGTGAATTTTGTCCTAATCAACCTGAACCAGCAAGAAGAATGCTCTGTCTTATTCAACTTCCTAAGTCAGGTAGAGAAAATGAACCAATAATAACAGACTGTCTTGTCTTGGGTAGGGCCATAGTGGGAATGAGCCACTGAGGACGAACACTCACAATTCTGTTAAGGCTTGAAGAAGAGAGACCAGTGGTTCTTTTATAACAGCACCTGGGGCTGCTGCAGCTGGCCTTTCCCTGGTGCCCACCCTCTCCCAGGCCCCTCAGAGACCATAGAGATGGGGACTCCTGAGAATAAGCTGTGGTTGGTGCAATGAGAAATAATTAATTAGTTAATGCTAATAATGAATACTGTATCTTGGAGTCATTTCATCCCAAAGAGAGGAATGCCTTAACACTTGCCAGGTTCATATGCTGGCACACAAAAGGCACTCAAAACTATGTGTTTAATGGATAAATGGTGGGGGCCAGGCAAGTGATACCATTTTCATATCTTCTCACCCCCACTGTCTTTAACCCAATAAATTGTCTTCTTTTTATTGTTCAAGTGTCCATTGCTGAATTTAGCTAAACTGTGCAGGTGGTTTGGAGACTCTTAGGGTAGCCTGTCTGAAGTCACTGAATTAGTCCACAAACACTCCGAAGTATACCTCCTCAATTCCTGAGCTAAAGCTTTAAGCCCAGAACATTCTGAAAAGCTGTGATCTAGAGGAGACCCTTCCCAGAATATTGCTTTGGGACCCAGAATTTAAATACACGCTGCTGGCTGCCCGCCCTGAGAAGATGGCTACGTGAGCCTCTCACACTGCAGTGACAAATCCTTCAAAAATAAACTTGAAACTTGTCAGGGATACAGCCATGTCCCTCACCCACATGGTGAGATGGTCTGGGAGTGTGTTCCCAGAAAAAGCTATCGAGTGCCTGCCTTGTCTTTGAGGCTCTCTGCAAGCTGTGTCTTCTTAAAAGGCTTAGTTCTCACATTTACTCTAATGTTACACTTGTTTAATAAGCAGCATTATATGCAGACACGTATTCTCAGGACCAACCCTGAACATTACCACAGGGGTCTGGTCTGTCTTCGCTTTTCCTGAGATATCTGCACCTTCTGTGAAGCATCACAGAGACAGGGTTCAGCACACTGAAGCATAATAAAGTACTCAATATATGTTTGTGGAATTAATTAATAAATGGCATGGGTAACTAGAGTGGGAGTAGCTATAGGAGATTCTTTGCTAATAAATAAATACCTTACATTTAAGGTAACATATCTGAGAATCTAGCTTACAAGTTTGATTTAAAAACAATGTAATGGGGGCAAGGATCTGAATACAGAAACTGAAAGGGTTTTTAGTCTTAAATATATCATCATAAATAATTACTGTTTGTTGTCTAATTATATATATATATATATAAACTGGCATTAGGTGCTACAGATACAACATTGTAACTTATTCTTACAATGACCTTATATAGTAGATATCATTGTTGTCATTCTTGTTTTAAAGATGAGGAAAGTTAGGACCCAAGGGAGTAGGTAATTTTTCTGTAGTCACACAGCTAAAAGTGATCTATGCGTGTGCTTGGCCACTTTAGAACCCTGTTTGGGTGAGCAGGGACCTCCAATAACTTTATTAGATCTGAAAGAAGACACAAGAGCAGAGAAAACTTGTAACCAGGTGGGCACTGAAAAGATTTCACAGCTGTAAAAATCTCTTTGGGCACTATTAAAACCCAGCCTGGTATGGGTTTGGCTAATATTTTGTCCACTTTCCAATGGGAAGTTTTCAACTCTTTCTCTGTTAAAAAAAAATACCTCTAATGCTTTAATCCAAGTCTAAAGACATGTTAGCCTGGCGCAGGAACAGGCCAGAGAAGACGGATGGGAGGTAAACGCTCACCCCAAGCTACAATGCTATCAGGAGAGCAATCTTGTTTAATCTTCACAACATAAACACTCACCCAGATCAACAGGTTTTCTCAGTAAAACTTGTGTTCTGAACTCTGTGCTAAGATTTCCCTTTTTTCCCCAAAACACCCCTCAGTCCCACCACCATCAGCCTAAATCCTGCTCTTCCATGAATGTGCTGTAGCTATAGCAGCAAACAGAAGTGCCTGCCTTCAGTGAGCTTGTGTTCCGAGAGTGGTGGTCGGGGGAGGAGGAAGACTGACAATAAACAAATAAATGTATACTGGGTGGTTGTGAGTGTTCCAAAAAAAGGAAGAAAGGAGGGAAGGAAGG
>CM052538.1:159482408-159535587 GCA_028533065.1 Trachops cirrhosus | reverse complement strand
CTATGAGGCACCAGAGTGGAAACACAGAGGCTAGTTAGGAGGCTCTTGCTAATTAATGTCCAGGAATGATAGAACAGTGACTTGAACATGGAGAGAAAACAGTGGGAGTAGTGAGAAGTAATCAGGATTAGGGAATGTTAAAAGATTTAGGATTTGCTGGTGGATTGTGCATAAAGTGTGAGAAAAGAAGAGTCAGGAAGGACCTGGCTTTTGGCCTGAGCAACTAAAAGAAGAGAGTTACCATCTCTTGAAATGTCAAGACTGTGAGGAGAGTACATTTTGGGGGTGAGGCATGAACACTCTAGTTCTGGAAATGTAAAGTCAGAGATGCCTATTTAGATACTCAAGATGTTTAGTGAGCAGCTCTCTATCTAAGCCTGGACTTCAGGGGAGACTTCTGGCCTGGAGATACAAATTTGCAAGTCTTCAGCAAAGAGATAATATTTAATACCTTGGGATTTAGTGAGATCAGCTAAGTAGGGGATGTAGGTAGAGAGGAAAAGACATCCGGGAATTTAACCCTAAGGCTTCTCTCACATGACTGGGGCTTTGTGCTGTCAGATGGGGCACCCGCACTGTTCCACGTGGCCTCCCTCTAGGACATGTCTCCTCCTTTAGTCTTCTCCTCTTTGGCAGGACACTCTGCACTTCTGAAACCAAGGGTACTTAGGACTTTAATTAGATTTAGTTTTAAATCCTAGCCCTAGAAATCTTCTCTCTCTCTCTCTGTCTCTCTCTCTCTGTCTTTCTCTCTCTGTCCCTCCACACACATACACATACACACATACACACATATATAAAGAGAGAGATATCAAGACCTAGCCTTTTCCCTGCATAATCAGCAATCCTTGAGGCAAGAGACAACAGCCCCGACCTGGACCTGTCTAATTGTCACGTGGTTGGGACCTATGGTAGTCTAAAGATAACATCCTGACCTAAATTATGTTTTAGTTCCTGAGCCCTAAGGCAGAATGACCCCCTGGCTACTTTCCCATGAAACCAGACTGAGGGACAGACCTCAGAGCTATCCTCTAGACCTGAAGAAATGATTCATCCTCGTTACCTTACCTCTGACCAGTCAGCTTCCAGCAGGACCCTGAACCCCTAACACAGTGTCTTGTGATTTTCCCTATATAATCTGTAACCTGCATGCCATCAGGGAGTTCGAGCTTTTGCGTATCAGCTTCCTATTCACCTGGGTGGCACCATTCATAATAAAATAGCCAATATTTCAACCCCCCAATTCTCCGTGTTTAGTGTTTGGCTCTGGTAGCGCTGGGTGGACAGACTCCCTATTCTGTAACACTTCCTTATATCTGACTTCCCACAAGAGAAAGGCAGACAGTATGGTGCCTCTTAAAACTTAGGCCTGTATCCTGCACAATGTCACTTCTGCCATATTCCATAAGTCAGAACAAGTCACGGAGCCAGCCCAGAGAGACTCCATTTCTTGAACGGAAGAGTGGCACACAACCTGTGGCCATCTTCAATTCCCTGTGCCACGGCATCCCTTCCATGTGCCTCCTCCCCCATTCTCTCTCTACCCACCATTACGGAGTGTACGGAGTGGGCTCCAGGGCTGGATTTGTCCATGTGTGGATTCCAAGTCTACCACCTACCTACTCCAGGCTGGAGCAAGTTACCACACCTCTGCACCTCAATTTGTTCCAACATCACTGGGCGGTGGGGGCACAAACCCTACATCACAGGGCTGTTGTGCAAATTCAGTGTGTGAATACAAAGTGCTGCAGTGGTGCCTGGCTTTAGCAAGTGCTTCATCAATGTTATCGGTTATTAGTATTTGGTGAATCTAGTGCTTAGCTGGTGCAGAACACAGAGGAGTCAGCCTGGGCTTTGGGTTCAGGCTTCAGGCAGCAGGTGTTAGAGGAAGCGAGACATACACTCCCTAAGGAGTTGGCCTCGTATCAAAACGCCTCACCTGAGTCGATGACATGAGGGATATTTTAGCAGAGGGTGTCGTCTTTGTCAGTTTCAGAAAGTGCTCCCCCTAAGACAGAACCCTTATTTCTGCAAAGTTGCAATTCCACATCCTATTCACTAAAAGGTAATCTCAAAATCATCTGAAATTAGGTTTTTCCTGAATTTTTTGTACTTTGACCTGGTCCTATCAAGCCTAGGACCCCCAATACTTAAGTACCCTTTCTTACAAGGGCACTTTTCAGATTCAAAGGAAAGGCCTACTGTACAAGTTTTCTGTAGGATTCTAGATGTTGGCGATACCACTCCTGGCACACAGGACACAGCCCTGAGCAGCCGTGCCTTACGGCAGCAGAGTCTGGGCAGGAAATCCAGCAGCTCCCGCTACACACGACAGAACGCAGAGCCCTGAGCACACCGGGCCTGTGGCGAGGGGGTTGTGGGCAGAGCTGCAGGAATGAGCTGGGAGCCGAGGGCAGACCTCGGGGGGTACTGCTGTTCTCTCTCTCTATTCGTCATATTCTGTGGCTGAGTCTTATTTTTCCAGTTCCATTCTTACACAAACAGGTTAATCATTGCTTTCACTAAGAGAGAGAGGAAAGAAAAAAAATGATTTAAATTCACTCAGAGGCTAAGAGCAATCATACTACTGCATTAGTTCAGATGTTACTTCAGGGCAAGATTGCTATTAGTCTGCCATAATTCATCTGAATGTTCTGTAATAAGCCTCCCTGCCATTATTTATTATTTTTTTACAGCACAAAATATTCTAAGTGTGATCTGAAAGATAAAAGTAGTATGTAGAGCTTATGCTTAAAATTCTGAAATAAACATGTACCCTTATTGTCTTCAAGTAATGTTTTCATAGGATCAAGTACAGACAGAGCACTACGCTAGGCACTGAGGAATGGGGGTGAGAGAGAGGAAGAGGAATCAGATGTTTATTGAGCCCATATGCTGGTCAAAGCACCCTGACAATATTGGATTCGAATAGGCCCTGGATGGAAGTCACGGGCTATTCTCAATGGCTTATAATACAGATGTGGAAATGACACAGACATAAATGGGTGACATTTTCATTTTACCCATATTTTTCTCCAGCTTTACTGATAGGTAATGGGCAAACAAAAGTTGTATATATTTAAGGTGCACAATGCAATGTTTGACATACGTATACATTGTGAAATGTTATCCCAGTCAAGCTAATTAACATATTCATCACCTCACATAGTTACTAAGGGAGGGGATAAGAACAATTAACATCTGCTCTCATAGCAAATTTTCAGTGTACAATACAGTATTATTCATTATCCTCACCCTGCTGTACGTTAGGTCTCCACAACTTACTCATCCTGCGTATCTGATACTTGGACACTTGGGCCAACGTTTGCTTCTTTTTTCCACCCCTTCGCCCCTGCAAACCCCCATTCCATTCTCTGCTGCTAAGAGTGAAACTCTGGAAGATGCTAGATGTAAGTGACATGCAGTATGTGTCTTTCTGGGTCTGGCTTGTTTCACTTGGCATTATATCCCCACCTTTATCCATGTCGTCACAAGTGACAGGATTTCCTTCTTTTTAAAGGCTGAATAATATTCACTGTGTGTTTGTGTGTGCGTTACGTTTTCTTTACCCATTCATTCGATAATGGACACTTAGATTGTTCCCATATCTTGGCTATGATGAACAATGCTGCAATGAAGTGGAGTTGCTGGACCTTATAGTAGTTCTATTTTTAATTTTTTGAGGAACTCCATGTTGTCTTTTCACAATGGCTATACCAATTTACATTCCCACCAACAATGTACAAAGGTTCTCTTTCCTTCACGTCCTCCACACTTATCTTTTGTCTTGTTCATAGTAGCCATCCTAACAGGTATGAGGTGTTATCTCATTGTAGTTTTAATTTGCATTTTCCTGGTGATTTGTTCAGTACCTTTCGTATACCTGGTGTTTATTTGTATGTCTTCTTTTGAGAAACATCTATTCATGTCCTTTAACCATTTTTAATATTTGTTTCCTTATTTTGAGTTATTTAAGTTCCTTACATATTTTGGATATTAACTCCTTATCAAATATATGATTTGCAATATTTTCCCCTAGTCTATGCATTTTATTTTTACTGTGTTGATTGCTTCCTTTGCTGTTAAGAAGCTTTTTGGTTTGATGCAATCCCATTTGTCTATTTTTACTTTAATTGCTTGTGCTTTTGTGGTCACATCCAGACCAATGTCAAGAAGCTTTTTTCCTGTGTTTTTGCCTAGTAGTTATATGGGTTTAAGTTTTATGTTTAAGTCTTTAATCTATTTTGAGTTGATTTTTGTATATGGTGTAAGATAAGGGTTCAATTTCATTCTTCTACATACAGATATCCAGTGTTCCCAGTGGCATTTATTGGAGAGAACGTTCTTTCCCAAATGCATGTTCTTGGCACCTTGTCAAAGACCAGTTGACTGCATATGCATGGATTTAGTTCTAGGCTCTCTATTCTGTTCCGTTGGGCTAAATATCTGCTTTCCTGCCGGCACTGTACTGTTCTAATTACTGTAACTTTGAGTATACTTTGAAATTAGGCAGTATGATGCCCCCTGCTTTGCTCTTCTTAGCCAAGGTTGCTTTGGCTTAAGACAACATATGAACGTTAAGAAACACTTTGAGGCTAAGTGAGAGTTTGGACTGTAGCTGTGGGCTCCTGTTGTCATGGAAGACTTTCTCGAGCAGCAGTGCCTCGGGTTATGAATATAATTTACAGGTTAAGGAGCACGGGCTCAGCATCCAGACTGAGGTTCTGGCTCTGCTGTGTGCCAGCTGTGTGACTCTGGCAAGCCACTCTACTCCTCTGTGCCTTGGTTTCTTCAACTATAAAATGGACATGAGTTACGTCTCCTTCTCACAGAGCGGTTATAAAAGTTAGATGAAGATAAAATACTTGGACTAACCACATCATTAGTGTCATTCAAGCGCTGGACATTAATACTTTTATTGTTTTTATGAGCAGAGAGGAAAGAGGAGCAACAAAATTAAAGGCTTCTGGTAGGGGATGATACAAGCCATCTTTTACAGGACAAGCGTGATTAGCATAGGGTTGTCACAGTCTCGCCCGCTCTCCATCCTTTTGCCTAGCTTGGCTCTTGGAGCCCGAGTGTGTGTGGGAAGTGGGGGTAAATGGAGGGGGACACAGGATTTACTGTAGTCAGTCTCTTGTACTCCCTTTGATATTCTTCGAGAGGTTCCAATAGGGTTTGAATTTCTTTTGAATTATTGTTGTCCTCTAACTGTTCTTTATTTAAATGTAGACTAGGGACAGAGCCCTGCAAGAGGGACTTCTGATTATTTCCCTCTGATCTGGAGTGATCTCAGCCACCTCTGAACCCTCAAGGGACTTTGTCTGAACTAAGTTTTTGTTTTTGTTTTAACCCTTGACGTGGTCTATATCACAGTGTGTTTACATTTGCACATCTCATGTGCCCCTGAAAACCACATTAGGATAAAGACTGGGCCTCACTTGCTGTGTATTCTGACCAAGGGCTTTACACAGAGTAGTTTGCACTAATTATTGCTGAAATAAAGGAAAGGGCATTTTCTTGGGTCAGTGATAAACTAAACCTTAACTAGTCTTAAGAAGTTTATAGTTCCCATCTTGAACAGGATTTCTGTTCATTTCAGAAACTGGATGGGCATCTTCAATATGAGGGTGAAATGTGTTTTCTTGTTTGCGTTTCAGATCCTGGCACTGGGCAGATTCGAGAAACCTCGGCCTGCTTTCGACCGGCGCTGGCAGCTCCACACCGGTTTTCTCCTGAGGTGTAGCGCTTTGTCAAGAATGTGCTGGAGCTGGGACTGTAATGCTGTTAAAGTAATTGGCTTCCTAGCCTGATAGCTGTGAGCATAATTTGAAGGCTGGAATAGATATTTTGAGATAAATTGCACTTTCTGCCTATGCTGCTAAGAAACCTCTTCACTGCACAGTATTAAAAAAGCAACTCATCCATACTGCAGTTTAGAAAATATCACAGGACCAAAAAATACCCAGTTAAATTTTGGATTTGTTATCTTTTCCAGTGCTATCATTGTATAAGAAATTCTTATAATTCAAAATGGAAGTTTGGAGAAGTAGTCTTATAGCATTTAATTCACTCATTCCCACAATCCCCACGCCAGAGGGGATTAATACCTGGGAAGGCAGGTTTCCGTGGGGCCAAGAAGGGTTTCAGGGGAAGAAAGACGACGTCGTCCGGAGGAGGAAGCAGAGTGTGGACTGTTTGTTAAATGCTGTTTGAAGCCGGAGGCTGCTAAACACTGGTTTCAGTCCTGTTAGAGACATTTCCCCCATTTGTTTTTATTTTTACTTTTTATTAAAAATGACATATTCAGTGAAGTGCACTAATCTTAAGTGTAAAGCTTGATGAGTTTTACAAGGGCGCCCACCTGTATATGACATCACATCCAGATGTGAAACATATCTAGCACCCGCGGGGCATCCCTGGAGGTGCACTCTGCTAACTTCTCTCACTGGGACGAATTAAATTCAATCATACAACATGCACTCTTACAATCTGCTTCTTTAACTGACTTATGTCTGTGACTTGTCAATGTTGTATGTTTTAATTGTTTATACTTTTATATTATAATATTATATAGTATATCATGCAATATTGATATTATATAGCATATATTATATAATTATATTATATAGTATATGTTTATGATATACGATATGGCATATATCATGTAATATAATCATATTATATAGCATATATGCTGTGTAGTATTACAATGTATAAATATATCACAGTAATTCATTCTGTTGTTGACAGACATTTGGATTGTTTCCAGCTTGGGGCTCTTATGAATAAAGCTTCTATGAATAAATAATCTGGTGCATGTCTGTGGTGCCATATTTATCCAGTCCTCTTGGGCATGTGCCTAGGAGTGTATGTGCTGGGTCATAAGGAAGGCATCTGTTTAGCTTTAGTAGATACTGCTAGACATTTTCCAAGATGGGCATATCAATTTTTATTCCTACCAGCAAAGTATAAGACTTCCAGTTGCTCTATGTCTTCTCCAACAGTTGGCATTATTCAATTTAAAAAATTTTAGCCAAGAGAGCCTTTATAAGGTACCTCCCCAGAGAATTTTATGTAAATCTTCTGGGGCAAGACTCATGCATTGCTATGTTTAGAAGCTCTCCCAGGTTAGCCTCCTGTGCATGTGTCCTAACTTGGTTGGCTGTCAGCATCAGGGGGACAATTTTAAAAGGTATAGGCTCTGGGGTCCTGTTCCACACCTGCTGAATCAGACCTGCTTGAATCAGACCTGCTGAATCAAGGGAGAACCTGGGATTTCGACTAGTTCCAAGAGGTGATTTGAATTCACTAGTCCTAAGTTTGGCAACCACAGATTTAAGACATATTCAGGCCCTGGCTGGTATGGCTCAGTGGATTGAGTGCCGGCCTGCGAACCCAGGGCTTGCCGGATTGATTCCCAGTCAGGGCACATGCCTATGTTGTGGGCCAGGTCCCTAGTTGGGGGCATGCAAGAGGCAACTGATCGATATATCTCTTGCACATCAATGTTTCTCTCCCTCTCTTTCTACCTTCCCCTCTTTCTAAAAATAAATAAATAAAATCTTCAAAAAAAGACATTCACTTAAAAATTTAGCTTTCTTTTTTAAAAAAATGAAAAAAGACCTACACACATAGTAAAAAAAAACAAACAAAAATAACAGTTCATTTGCATACAACATGGTAAGTAAGTCTTCCTCCTCATCTAGACTCCCAGTGTCCGTCCATAGAGGCAACTGTATTAAGTTACATGTTTTGTGTGTATTTGGCTTTTCCTTACCATCAGGCCCATTCCTATCAAGGCAGCAAAGTGGCTGCAGCAGTTTCTGACCTCAGAACTTCACACCACGACACCTGGGTTGCCACTGTGTTCTGCTCCCTTCTCTACAAGCCCAGCTCATATTCACTCCATCTCATTGGTCAGAACTGGGTCACACGCTCACCCCTGAGCTAATCACTGTGGCCGGAGAACAGGGGTGGTACTGATTGGCTTAAGCCAGTCCCCTAGAGCTGAAGATTAAGGCATTTTACTAAAATAAGTGTTTATAAATATAAGTGAATTTCCCAAAGGAAAATCAAGTGAAAATTCTCCACAGAGTCCTAATGGCTAACACTTAAGGCAGTACACCCAAGGGTATCAAAGACCCATTTCCGACAGCAGGTCACAGTCTTCTGGTCAAGGGAGGTTCTTGCAGGCAAGAACCTAAAACACCAAAAGGTGCTCATGATGTTTGTTTTCTTATATTCTTCCCCCTTATCTTACTAATAGGGGAATGGAGGCTATGCTTGGGGACACACATATGCATATGTTTAACTTTAGTATATAATGCCAAACAGGTCTCCAAAGTGTTTGTGCCAATTTACACACCCATCAGTATTGTAAAATATTCCATTTAATCCACATTATCACCAACACTAGATATTTTCCATTTTTTTCTTTTTAGCCACACTGGTGGGTGCACAGGGGTATTACAGTATGGTTTCAATCTGCACTTCGCCTATGACAAATGCAACTGAACAGCACTTCATATTTTGCATGGCCGTTCGGATATCATCTTTTTCGAGATATCAACTCTCTCTCTCTTTCTTTAATCTTATGGTGTTTTTTTCCCTGTTCTTTTTCATCTCCCTTGCTGTGTAAAGACTTCCTCCCTTCCCTTGATCCCTAGGGAGTCTTTGTAACATTTGAAATTTTAGGGTAACACTCCATCATTTTACTCTGGGGCTTGTACTAAATTACCCTTTGTCCCTCTTTTTAATGAGGATTATTTTATTTTAATGACCGGCTGTTACGGCAGTAAAGATATTAAATAAAGGACTTTGTTCCTTCAGAAATGTTAAGGGGAGACGTATAGCCACTAGGCGATGCAGTCCGCCCAAGCTGTTTTCCGGCAGATATTTCACCTTAGACCAAACCCGAGAGAAATTTTATCACTTTAATTTGATTAACTTGAAATGTGATTAAAATGCGTATCAGTACTTATTACTGAGGTGTATATAAGATTATAAAATGCATACCTGATTACAGAATGCAAGGTTACTTTCTTAGAAACAGCACCTAGAATTATTTCTGTGAGGCTTTTACGATGTGGTCTGAATCCATAAATATCTTCACTAAAAACAAATATGTAGATATGTAGAGCATATTTCAGTTAACATTCCACATCCATGTTATATTCAATTTTTACAAAGTATTTTTGCACAAAATTTTCACCCATATTTTTTAACAGTCTCAGATATTTTGCATGGGTTTTAACCAAGAAAGTTAGGTTGCCATTGTTCTGATGCAGGTATCCACATTTTCTGCGCCAAGATAATATGCTCTGCCTGTACCCCCATTTTGCATTCTGTGGGAATTGTATGGCTACAACCAATGGAAATGTATTCCTAATTTCACATGGACTTATTTTAGAAAATACCTCATAGAGAGCCTAGAAATACACACATATGTGGTCAATTTATGACAAAGGAGTGCAGAATATACAATGAGAAAGCCATCTATTCAATAAATGGTATTGGGAAAACCAGACAGCCACATTCAAAAGAATCAAACTGGCCTTGTATCTTTCACCATCAATAAAAATCAACTCAAAATGGATTAAACACTTGAACATAAGACCTGAAACCATAAACCCCCAGAAGAAAGCACAGGGAGCAAACTTCTTAACCTGAGTCTCAGCAATAATCTTTTTGGATTTGGCACCAAAAGGAAAGACAACCAAAAGCAAAATAACACAAATGAGACTACATCAAACTAAAAGGTTTCTGTACAGCAAGGGGAAACCATCAACAAAATGAGAGGGCAACCTAGGAAATGAGAGAAAATATTTGCAAATAATATATCTAATAAGGTGTTAATATCCTAAACATATATGATAACTCATAAACTAAATAGAAAAATCTGATTTAAAAATGAGCAGAGGATCTGAATAGACATGTTTCTCAAAGAAGACATACAAATAGCCAAATGATACATGAAAAGATGCTTAACATCGTTAATCCTCAGGAAAATACAAATCAGAGCCACAGTGAAATCACCTCACACCTGTTAGAATGCTATCACCAAACAACTATACAGAAAAAGTGTTGGTGAGGATGTGGAGAAAAGGAAACCCTTGTACATTTTTGGTAGGAATGAAAATCTGTGTAACCACTACTAAAAACAGTATGAAAATTCTTCAAACATTAAAAATAGAACTCTCATATGATCCAGCAATCCCACTTCTAGGGCTATCCTTGAAGAAAATGAAATCGTTATGTCAAAGAGATATCAGCATCACCATGTCCACAGCAGCATTATTTAAAGTAGCCAAGACATGGAAACTACCTAAGTTTTTATTGACAGAAAAGTAGATTTAAACATGTGAGATATAAAGATATACATATTCATATGTACCTGATGAAATGTAATTCAACCATAAAAAGAAGGAAATTCTGCCATTTGCAATGACATGGATGGTCAGACAGAGAAAAAAATTACGTAATCTCACTTATATGTGAAATTTAAAGGAAACAAAATAAAATCCCAAGCCACAGACAGAGAACAGACTGGTGGTTGCTGTAGGTGGGGGGTGAACAAAGGGGGTGATGATGGTCAAAGGTATAACCTTCCAGTTATAAGACACATATGTCCAGGGGATGTGATGTGGAGCCTGGTGACTGTACTCTACTGTACTATATATTTTCAAGTTGCTAAGAGAATAAATCTTGAATGTTCTCATCACAAGAAAAGTTAATTTTGTAACTATGGATGGTGATGAATGTTAACTGTACTTAGTGTGGTAATCATTTTGTAATATATACACATACCAAATCATTATGCTGTACACTTAAAACTAATACAATGTTAAATGCTAATTATATCTAAATTTTAAAAATAGAAAAGAAAATCCTTCATCTGAAACATAACACGTTTTTTAATTCCATTAGAGTGTCTTTCCTGTTCTTTAATTTTTACTGTACTAAACACCATTACTTTGTCACTACTGTCATAGGAAAAGGGGGTCCAAGCTGCTCTTCTCCCCTGCCCACATTATAGTCCAGCAGGAAAAGCACAGACCAAAGGCCAAAATCATAAAAATTTTCAATTAACTAATAATTGCTGGCATGTTTCCTTCCATTTAAAACATCTTTGCCTCATTATCTCTGGTGGATTTTCAAACCCTTAGGTCACTAAAGTCTGCTTTTGAGACCAAGACTATTCCTCCCCCAAAAGTCAGGGGAAATATAAAAAAATGAAATTAGTGATTAAGGATATAAGTTAATTAATACAATCATTTTGGCTTAATTATTTAAAGTCCAGTTTTTTTCCCTTCAGGACACCTGGAGATACACCATCCCCCAGCTGTCAGAATTATACTGTGATCTGTCATTTCTCATTGCTGAATTTATAGCGCTTACATACCCAAGGGAAGAAATAGAATCTTGAAGGCGATCTGCACAAAAATTATTATGCGATGACACATACACACAACTTGAAAGGAAAGAGATTTTCTTACACTTGAAATATCTGGGCTGACAGACTTGCTTGTGTTTGGTTTGTAGAACTGACTGCGTCCGTGAGAGCGGGGAAGAGGTGGTGGTAGCACAGGGTTCGTTCTTCCAGGAGGGAGTGACTCTTGGACTTGAGCATCGTGTTTATGTGAACTGACGCTGCCTGAGGATTCTCCTGTGGATCCTCCTCTAGCTTCCCCTACTGGGCCCTCTGAAAGGCCCCGCTTTCAAACAGAGCCGGGGAAAGGTCTGGGACTGAGAGTCATACTTGACCATATTTTGCTGTGTACAACGCACACCCACATTTTTGTGTTCATTATACATGGGATTATTAGACACATTATTGTACCCATGGTATGTAACCCTTATATTTCCTTCAAAAATTTGGGCAAAAAAGTACACATTATACAAGGCAAAATACGGTATGTGTTTCTCCTCTGCCCTCACTGACAGTTCCTGAGGGTCTCCCCTGATAGATGCCCTTCCTCACAGCCTCTAAATACTGGGATGCCTGGCATTTTGTTCTTAGACCTTTTTTCTCATCTATCTACATTCATTCCCTAGGGGATTTCTACCTGTCTCATGAATTAAATAAATGTGCTTACTGATAACTCCTAAATGTATATCTCCTTTCTTCTCCTCTTCCTAAAATGCTGAGTTCACTTTTCCAACTGCCTATATAATATCTTAAATTGAAGTTTCAGGAAGGCTGTTAAATTGAACGTATCTAAAACTAAAATCTATATTTTTTCCACCCAAGTAAATTTTAACCTTTCCTCTCTTTCTTGGTTCAGTAAGTGGCTCCACCGTTTACCCAATAGCTGAGGCCCAAATTCTTACTGTAACCTTTTACTCCTCATACTCAACTGTTACATCTAGTTCAATCTGCAGATGTTAGCACTTTTATCTTCAAAACACCTCCCAAAGCCTACCACCCCTCCCCTCCTCCTTCACCGCTAACAACCTTCCCCCGTCACCACCAGCCCTTTCCTGCCACGGCCTCCCACCTTTCATGCTTGCCTCTCTACAGTCTAATCTCCATAGGGTTCCCAAGATCGACTGTTAAAAAATATTAGTCATATCTCATCACCTCTGTTCTCATACCTCTAAGTACTTTTCATATTATTCCCAGAATAGGGCTCAAAGCATTTGTCACAACCTGGGGGTCCCGTAAGGCTCTGTGTAATCTGCGTCTGGCTGCCACTCCCATCTCCTCTCTCACTGTTCTTTGTCCCTATACCTCCGCTGTACCCACACTGGGCTTCTGCTTGTTCCTGACACATGCCCAGCATTCCCACCTCAGAGTCCCAAAACCTGAACATGCCTCCCACAGTTTTTACACTGCTCATTCCCTCGCTGCGTCCAGGTCACTGGTCACCAGCCACCTTCTCCGAGAGGCCTCTTCTCACTACTCGTGTCAAATCTCACCCTCCCCACAACACAGTAGGTTGCGCCATATGCAATTGCTGTTTTTGTAGGCCAACAATGGTAGACTATCATCAGTTTTAATTAGGTCAACACATGCACACCTGACATTGTGCTTACGTGTCATCCTTTACATACTTATGGGTTTACTGGTTGTTTATGGGTTGTACTGTCCGTCTCCTCCGATGACCCTACAAGTATCTGCAGGGCAGCAGCCTCAATTGTTCATCTCCGGACAGTTCCCGAAACAGAGGCATCCACAGGTCATGTGCTGTCACTTTTCCATCCTCTGCCTCGCCCTTTGGTAAGTGAAGCGCCTTACACTGCTCTCTGTGCAGCCGCCCTGGCCCTTCTGCAGGCCAGTTCCTTTCACTCCTTATCAAGAGCTGTACTCTTGTATCCTCAGAATTTCGTTTTTGAGATCCTGTGGTCCCTTATATTGGCTTCTTTTTCAGGTTGTCTGTTCATAGGATTAGACTATAATTTCCTCTGAACTTCTGAGAGCTGCACACACACTCACATTTAGGGCCCACTCAGAGGCTCTGCAGAACGGTTTTTCTTTGTCGTTTTAGTCCCCCGTGTGATGGATGCTCCCAGATGCCCTGCCCTTTGGGTTCCCACACTTTTGCTTCAATAGCCAGTTTTCCGTGGGAGGTCAGAATTAAAACTAGGAGAGAAGTTCCTTTTATTTCTTCCTCTTCCTCTGCATAATGAAATTATCAGCAAGACAAGGTCAAAAATATATTATGCATTCTGCTTTTATTATATGTTCTCCATACAAACTCAGAGGGCCACTAAGTTTCCCGTAATATGATGACTTGCAAATATGTCAATTCTGTGACCTTTTTAGGAATATAATAATAAAGCCCCATCTTACTTAGCCGAGGATGTTAGATTTGCTTATGTTATGACAGATGCTTTCCAAACCCTTTAACAGTGGATGGAAACTTCAGTTATCAATATGACAGTGTTAAGGACTCTCCCCAAGAAAAGCACCAAAGACTGGAACTTGAGTCCTCAGTTATAGTGGATTCAAAGTATTGTTTGAGTGCCAGCGTTAAAGAAAAACTATCTAGTGACAGTGTTAAAGGTGGTGAGGCAGACGGTTCAGAACCACTGGGAAGGCATGGGAACTGCGGGATGGAATCTGGCTGTGAGGAACAGGGCGGATGCAGCATGGACAAGTGGGATGTACAGCCAAGGCGCAGGGTTGGGGGTCAGCGGATGGAATCTTACTAGGAGGAAGCATCAGCTGTAAGGGGCTGGAGGCAAGGGGTCTGGCTAAACCCCACTAAGGGGATTCTTGCTGAAGACAGGCCAGGGTGATCAAACATCACCTGGGGGACAGGAGGAGGAGGGATGTGATCAGATATTGAGGGTGAGGGTGAGGGTTAAACCGACTTAGCAGTGTTCTCGCTTAAGCTAGATTTTACAAGGCAGTGCACACATGGGCCCAGGAGAAGGCTCAGGAGCTTGAGTAAAGTTTGGTCAAGCAGAGAGTCTTTGTCAGCAGGTTGCGAACGAAGTGGGGGAATCGCAGAGTAGGAATCAGAGGTCTGGACTTGGAGGCAGACAGACTCAATTTTGAATTTTACTGCTCCTGTGTATATCAGTCAGAAACCAAACCAGTAATTTTAACAGAAAACAGTTTAAGAGAGGGAATTGCAATATGCATATTAGAGACCCCAAAAGGTAAAAAAGGATCACTGGGGCACGAGAGAGACGGGAAATTTGGGAAGCAGCTACTGGCTCCAGGGCTAGCGGAAACAGAGACCAGAGGACGAGCTCAGAACCTGGACGCTGGAGTGGGGCCCTTTACACCTGGGACCCAGGCCTCTGGGGAGGGGGTGCTGGTCCACTAGCACTTGTGCATCAGAGGGGCCAGTTCTGGAATGCAGGAAATGACTGCTACTGAGGTGAAACAACGTGACAGGGGTGATGGTGCCAGTGTCAGGAAGCAAACGGGACGAGACACCTGACCCAGCTTTATCCGTCTAGCACGCCAACGAAGAGCCACTGACAAAGCAGAAATGTAGTTTGCAAGCCCCAATCTCAGAGGCATGGAGCAGGGCGTAGAAGAGCAGTTTTGAAACAGAAAGAACTTGCTTAATAACTAGTATAGTGGCCTTACATGAATTACTTACCCTTCCTAAGCCTCAATGGCTCTGCCTGTGTAATGGGGAGAAGTGCCACCTTTAATGTTCTTGTGAGGGTTACGTGAGTGGTGAATAGAGATTGCTGCTCCATAAGTTTGCTGACAGCAGCTTCAGATCTGACTCTGCCCCGATACCTCATCCAGCTCACTCTGCAGCCAGAGGGTGGTGACAAGGGAAGGGAGAAGGAAAAAGGAGGGAAGAAAGATGAGAGAAAGGAGAAGGGGGAGGAGAGAATGGAAGGAGTGTGAGAGGCGCCCTGGGCACATATAGCCGCTTCTAAGAGGAGAGTTTACGCCACCAGGGAGAAGGGCCAAAGTCCTGTGGACCATCCCTGGTCTCCTTGGGAAGGCTTTCCCCACTTTAAACAAACTGTGTGCTCCAAGTACTTTTAATGACTCCTAGTGGTTGTCATTATTTTTGCAAAATAAAAGGAACTGATAAATGTAACGGTGATCATTTGCTAAAAACGGAAGGCTCAGTGGCTCAGCAAAAAATGGCAGCAGGAGGTCTTAATGAGTTAGACCACCATTAATCCTGTCCTGTTTCTCCTTTAACTGGGTTTCCCCCTTTTTTGTCTGCTGTGTCTTTAGCTGGCTCTAGCAGCTGTCCCAACTGTGTAATTAAGTCATTTCTAAGTGAGCCGAGCAGCTGGGTCAGCACTGTATGTTCTAGTGATCACTGGCTGCCAGGTTGAAGCTTAAAGGAATATTCTGAATAGTTATCGAACTTACGGGGCCCCATCTTCAAGGAAGGCAGCCACTGGAGACGTTACTGGTATCTAGTTTCATCAACAATTTCAAGGAGGGTTACAAATTTAGAGCCAGCCTGATATTGCCAACAATATTTCATTGACTGCTGATGTGAAAAATAGGTAAGACTAAATTTAGTCCAAGAAATTGAAACCGTCCTGTTCACACCATGCTGAGTTATCGCCCTTTGCCTTTAAGCCTCATTTCCTTCCCGGATAATAAGCATAAATTTCTTGCAGTGCAAAGGGGTTACTTTCTGGAAGTGTAAATTGAAATACTCTGGCTGTATAAACTTAAGAAATTAGTTCTGCAGGTGGAAGAAATCTTAATTAAATGGCTGCTTTGAAGTAAGGAATAGTCATGAGGCTTTCTTCATTATGTTCGCCTTGGCGCCAGCCACATTCACTTTAACGATTTAACTTCTGTTTTTCTTATTTAATAGATGACATTAGATCAGCTTTCCCAACAAGTTCATTTCCAAAAAGTTAATGAAGTCAAGATAAGTACACACGGTAGATATTAGGGTTTCTGCTTACAACCACCAATTCTCCACAGTCCTGGATTTCACTTTCTGTTTGGGGAAGAGATGAGATTTGTCAGAAAAACTACACTTTCTTTTTATACTAAATGGCTATGTCATCTATACTAAAAAATCACTTAACTATCAAAATAAACAAATTTAACACAAAATCAGGTTTTCTGTAACTTTTCATAATAAAAAACCTGGACAAAAATAATGCATTTTATATATCAGAATCAAAACTCAGGGATTTAAAAACTGATGTGTAGTAACCCAGTCTTATCAGGGAGTGGTGGAATGGGGTTTTAAGCATTTATTGAAGGCAGAAACAGAAGTAAAACTTAATTTTTTAATATATTTTTTTAAAGGTTATACTCACCCTCTACTACTACATCAGGCTTCTTCTGGAAAGAACATAGGATTTTGGGTCAAAGTCCTTGGTTTGTTGTTCTACCATTTCCAGAGAAGATGGAATAATAGGGACCGGGTTTATAAGTCCTGCCTGAAACAACCAAAAACCTAGAAAGAATGAGACAGTGGTTTTCAAAATATGAGCATTAGGAAGCAAAGCACTATGACTTTGATAAATGGTAAAAAAAAATGAGGTGAGTCTTACAGTCTATATATAGTGAATGAAATCCTAAACAAAATCTCAAAGTCTTTTTTTTTATAAATTGAAAATCAGTTTCTAAAATTGTTGTGGAAATGCAAAGGACCAAAAACAGTCAAAACAACTTTGAAAAAGAACAAAATTGGAGGGCTTAAACGACCTGATTCCAAGACCTGTTATAAAGCCATAGTAATCGGCCCTGGCTGGTTTGGCTGAGTGGATTGAGCGCCAGCCTGTGAACGAAAAGGTCTCGGGTTCAATTCCCAGCCAGGGCACATGCCTTGGTTGCAGGCCAGGTCCCAGATAGGGGGTGCTCATGAAGCAACCCCACATTGATGTTTCTCGTTCTTTCCCTCCCTTCCCCTCTCTCTAGAAATAAACAAAATCTTTTAAAAAAAGCTATAGTAATCAGGCAGCACAGTATTGGTGTAAAGATAGCAAGTAGATCCATGTAACAGAAAAGATGATAGAGTTGCATAGGTCTGGCCGATTGATATTAAACAAAGGTGCAAAGGAAATTCAATGGAGAAAGAAGAGTCTTTTTAACAAATGATGCTGTGTCCATTTGCAAAAAAGGCAAGGAGAAAAACAGGTTAATGAATAAAAAACTTCAACACATAGATCACCTCATTTTTCATTATATATATATATATATATGCAAAATGATTATAGACCTAAAAGTAAAACCCCAAACTATAAAACCTCTAGAACCTTTCTGACCTTGGATTAGGCAGACTTCTTAGCTATGGCACCAAAATCATAATCTACAGAAGAGGGAGAAGGAGGGGTTGTGGAGAGGAAAAGAAGAAGAGGAAGAGGAAGAAGAAGAACAAAGAAAATTTTGATAAATTGGGCTTCCCCAAAATTTAAAACTTCTCTTTAAAACACATTAAGAGAATGAAAAGACAATCTATACAATGAAAGAAAATATTTGAAAAATCATATAACTGATAAATATTCATATCCAAAAATATATAAAGAACTGACAAAAATTAACAATAAGCAAACAACCTGATTTTTAAAGTGTGGAAAAGATTTGAACAAATACTTCACTAAAGAAGATACATGAATTGTTAATATGTACATCAAAATACACTTAACATCATTAGTCATTAAGGGACTGCAACCTGAAACCACAATGAGATAGTATCACATGCCCATGCGAATGTGTACGTGGAAAAGACTGACCGTACCGAGTCTTGGCAAGGATGTGGAGAAGCTGGAGCGCTCATACGCTGCTGATAGGTCAAGTGCACGCGCACTTTAGAGAAGACTTTTAGTTTAAACTTTTAGTTTAGCTGTTCCTAAAAAAGTTAAACACATATCCTACCTTATACCTCAAATATTCCATTTCTAGGTATTTACCTAAAAAAGAGAAAGCCTATGACCATTACAGGACTTGTACATCAATGTTCACAGCAGCTTTGTTCATAATAGCTCCAAAATAGAAATAACCCAAATGTCCATCACCAGGGGATAAATTTCGGCATATACATATGAAGGAATATTGCTCGAGAATAAAAGAGAATGAACTAATACAGCAACATGAATGAATCTGAAGGTAAATATGCTGAATGGACAAAGCCAGACCAAAAGGATTACACGCTCTATGTTTTCATTTGTACAAAATTGAATAAAATTACAGGAAAACTATAAAGGACATATGTACAAAACCAAGGGGGGGTGAAAGCAGGGGAGGGAGGTGAGAACGGCTGGGGTAGGAGGGCAGTAGTGGGGGGTAAATGCAGACAACTGTAATTGAACAACAATAAAATAATTTTTTAAAAAGTTAACTTAAAAATTGTATAAAGTTAAAGGTATAGTCACAGAAAGCAGGTCAGTGTTTGTGTGGGGTGGCAGTGTGGGGGTGGAGAGAAAGCTGGGGGTGGGGAAGGCAGTAGGATCCCCAAGGGGACTGAGGAAATTTATGGGGATAATGGATACGCTCATCATATATTTTCCGGTGATAGTTACCTATCCCCTGGCCCTGACAGGACGCAAATGAGGAGGCTCCCAGCTCTGCTATAGACAAGGGGCCTCAATTCTGCCTGCCCCGCCAGCCAGAGAGGAAATGCCAGGCCGCCTGAGTAGCCCTCAGAGCCTACCCCATCGTGGCCACACTGCTGCCACTCACTGCGGAGAGTCACCAAGCTCTTATATTAGTCGCTTACTGAGCACCTACTGTGTGCCAGGCACTGTACACTCTACCGAACCATGGCAAAAACAACCCTCTCAGAAAGGGACTCTTATTGTCCTATTTTATAATGTAAAACAGAGGCCACCAAGCTCAACAAACAAGAATGTGATTCTTTTGTTGGCAAGACCAGTGGAGCCAGGCTAGACCTTATTCCAGCAACTTCAGTTTTTGAGTTCTGGCTAAGAAAGAATTCAGAGCCAAGACTCAAACTATATGAGAAAGTTTATTAGAAAGTCACAGAGGTAGAAGTGAGCTGTGGAAGAAATGGGCTCAGGAAACAAGTTACAGAGGCAAAGGGAAGGCCCTTGGATCTTAGGAGAAAGAGAGAGGCAAGAAAAACACACCTGGGGAAAAGGAGGGGGTGGGAGGAAGTGCAGGTGTGCTCCAGAGAGAGAGCCACATTCATTCATTATCTTGATTGTAGTGATGGTGTCATCATTTTACACATGTCAAAGCATATCAAATTTTACTTTGTGTGGTCTATTGTATGTCAATTATACTTCAATAAAGTTATTTTTAAAATGGTCTGTGTTCAAGTCATAGTTGTAGGATCTTGAACAAGTTTCTTAACCTCTCTGTACCTGAGTTCTCTCAGGGGTCAAACAGCGACAATTATGATCAACATCTCATAGGGTGGTGCATCGGGTGAGACCCTGCAGCGACAGCCCTGAGGAAGGCACTGCATCAATTGCAGGTAGGGCACCTTGTCTAGGGCACCTTGTCCCCCCTGGAAAGGACATCATGTCCCTCAGACAAGGTTCCTTCTCTAGGTTATATCTTTTTATCTTCAGAAATCAAAGAGCATGCTTTTTGAAGCTTAGGTACTTTAATCTTTTAAAATGCCTTTATAAACAAAGTCAGATGAGGAAAAAAATGGGAACACATGGGAATTACAAAGCAACGACACAGCACCTGTAGCTTTGCTGAGAGCTCAGGTGCAAACAGCTTGCCCAACCATCAAGGGACACAAGAAATTCAAGCCATCTGGCCTGTGTGTGCACCACCCCCCACACACATTCACATTATAAAACATTATAAAATACATGGGTTTTAACAAAGAAAGACTGTATGTTTTAAAGTCAGATCTCGGATCTGATCCTGACTCATCATCAGTCACTGGGTCTGTGACCGTGGGCAGCTCACTCAGCGGTGCTGAGCCTCGGTTTCCTCAATTAGAGAACCACTGTTGGGTAGGTTGGCTATGAGGAAGGAGCTGAAGAAACACGAAAAGTACCTTGGACAGCACCTGACACAGGAAAAGTGCTCAGTTTCCCTAAGGTAGCGTGCTGCCTTGTAATATCACTTGGGTAGGAACCTCCTGGCCCCAGGCCAATGCCCCTTCTACTGTATTCTGTTGCTAGCTCACTTGTCTGCTGCAGAAGGGTGATTAGGCACCAGGTGTCTCAGCTGTCATTCTGGTGTTCTTGCCACTGTGCGAGGTCTTCTGTTTTTATGCCACTACAAATCAGAACTCATTAACTAGGGGAAAAGGGCACCTGGAGATGAAATCATACTGGTGAGAGGCCAGAAAAAAATCCCTTTGGACTGTAACCCAATGCTATTAAATACTAGTTTAGCCCCTTGTGCCTTTCCACGGTACATTCATTGTCTGATTGCAACTGCCCCTGAACCAGAACCCTTTCCAGGGCTTTGCACTGAGTGACCCTGGTGGCTGGACTGGGCAGGACGCTGTGGGTGCGTAACTGTTGCAGTGGCGGCCATGAACCACAAGATGGCACACGACTCTCTTATTTTAGAAGAGAAACCCTAGCAAGGCAGTGGCAGCCTGAAACCAGACAGGTGCCTTTATGTTTTAAGAGTTGTCTTCCTCACTCTTAAACTGGTAAGGAAAAAACAAAGACCATGAAAGGAGATTTTGTTGAGGCTCAGGAGATAATGGGAGAAGGGAAGACTGTTGTGGGGAGAATCTGGAGAATGGGTTACAAGTTGTAACACTTGCCTTCCTGGTGTTAGTACTTGACCTTGGTGCCCCACCCCTCCGTGGTCATATTCTTGTCAGAGTTCGTAACTTCAAAATGGACTAGGCAAGCGGTCTCTGTTACTGATCCTGGGTTTATTTGAACCTTGACTAAACAGTAAAAACCCAAAATTCCTCTAATAAAGATGTAGGAGTAATCCATAATTCTGTTTCCATAATGGCAAGGACACATTTTTTCCATTTTCCTCATGTTCTCTGCTGCTGTGTGTTCACCTCAGACGTTGTCATTGTTGCTGTTATGCCCGCAGAGGAATGTGGAAGTCGGTTTCAATCTCCATCTCACTTCAGACACACCTGTGCCTGGGCTGCAGGTGCCCTGCCTGTTCTGAGGGCCAGGGTTCCATGCAGCCCCTCTGCATATGGGGCGACCGTCTTCTCCCTGTGTCCTTCCTCTCCCATGGAAGCTGAACTGCTTATGAAAGGCACATTATGGAACCTAATGCAACTGTAATGCCTCCTCCGTAGCTCATATACCTCACTTGGTAAACAAGAGAATATCTTGAAAGCCAAAGGTAATCAGAAGCCCTGCACTTGCCCTGGCTGGCCTGGCTCAGTGGACTGAGTGCCAGCCTGCAGTCCAAAGGATCACTGATTCAATTCCCAGTCAGGGCACATGCCTGGGTTGCAGCCAGGTCCCCAATAGGTGACGCTCAAGAGGCAACCACATGTTGTTTCCCTCTCTCCCTCCCTTCCTCTCTAAAAATAAAGAGATAAAAATCTTAAGAAAAGAAGCCCTGCACTTAAATTTGCCATCATCACCTCTCCTATTAAGTCTTGAGGAAATGTGGCACAGACAGATAGGCAAACAACTGCAATATAAACCCGAGGGGGTGAGGAAGGAAGTTTAGAGATGATTCCCAGACACTGAGTAGGGGTTAGCTTGGCCAATGTGGGCTGAGAAAAGGCATTCTCCTTGGACAGCACTGCCTGAGGGGTGGAAGTGAGGCAGAGCAAAATGCAGGCAACACCAGAGGCAGCTCTGTTGTGCCAGAGAGTGAAATGCAGCGAGTCCTTGAGAAAACAGCTCCTGCAACAGGCAGCTGGCCAGACCCAGGGCCCTTGTGTGCCATGTTGCAATGCTGGGGCACCTATCCGAACGATGGACAACCACAGAAGCGTTTGATGAAGACAGTTCAGATTTTAAATAGAACCCCTAAAGTGAGGGGCAGATTTAGGAAGGGTATTCCTGTATGTAGGGAAATTAGCGGGGAGGTGGTTACAGTAATTCAGGCAAGAAATGATAATGGCCTGACCAGGACAGTGACAACGGTACAGAGAGGGGTTTGTACAAGGCTCACTGAGGAGAACTTATCAACTGAATTCAAGGGGTCAAAGGTGACTCCTAAGTTTCTAGCTTATGTGAGTAGGAGACGGTGGCTTCAGAAGGAGGAGTTGATTAAGTAAGGGAGGTGATAAAAAATCGGATGTAGAGTCTGAAGTGCTCAGAGGACATCCAGGTGGAGATGACCAGCTGGTAGACACACACAGCTGAAGCTAGGGGAGGGTCTAGGCGAGCAGTATTTGTGTGGGAGACAGCCACCGACACGTGAAGTTACAACCGGGAGAGTGGATGAGACTGTCCTACAATAGAGGGAAGAGGAAGAAAAGCAGTGGGTCGAGGAGGGATTTCTGGGAACCACGACACTTAAGGAATAAGTGGCAGGAGAAGGTGTTGGAAAGAGAAACCCATAAAAGAGACAGAGAAGGAATGATAGAAGCAGGAACAGGAAAGGGCCCTGCCAGAGACTTTAAATGATGAGAGACCCTCAAGGGGAAGGAGTCAGTGGTTTCAGATACAGCAAAGAGGCTGGCGAGGTAGGGACTGTCAACTCCCCACACTATTTTGCAGAAGTTGATGACAGTGGGCAGAGAGTGAAGGTAAGTTGAAAAAGTGCCGCCTGTCAGGGTGGATTACCTTCTGGATGCCCTGGATAAGAAGGGGAGGAGGGAGGTGGATGATGGGGTGGTGGCCCGTGGTGTGGGGACTGGACAGGGCTAACCTGGATGGAGGGTAGAGGAAGCTTTTGTTTCACTGCATTTTATTTGTTTGTGGGTTTGTTTAGCAAAGAAGAGCCTTTATGGGCTGAGAAGAAAGAAGGAGTAGCAGCTGAGGACTAGAAGGTCCAGGAGAAGGGCGGTGAGTGGACATAGTCCTGAGGGCTGGAGAAGTGTGGAGTGATGAGTGAGCTTTGACAAGGAATGCGTGCCTTATCCTCTGAGACAGGAGGGAAGGATGTCAGGATGGGGAAGTGGGCAGAGATAATTCGTAAGTGAGAGGGTGAGAAGCTGACTCTGAACAAGACGCCAGCAAAAGCAAGATTAGAGGTGGAAGACCGTGGAGGCAGGGTCACCTGGTGGGGAGCGGCATGGACTCTGGGTTCCAGGCTGATCCCGTTCTGGTACGAGCTCCACTGTTTACCAGCAATTTGACCTTGGCACACTCTGATCTCCCTAAGGACTCAGTTTTCTTATTTAACAAAATGGGGAAATGATAGGACCTCCCTGATTGTAGAATTATTGTGAGATTTATATAGGATTCTACATACTCTACGAATGAAAGTGACAATGATGATCATCCAGCAAATCAAAAAGCTAAACACGCCAGATACATTTATAGCCCAAATAGTTTGATAAATTTCGGTTTAAATGTCTTTTCCGCTGCTTCCCACAAGACTGACAATAACCCGAGGGCAGGAGCCACAGGTCTTGCTTTTCTGAGTCTTGCCCAGCATCCAGCGCAACACCTGCCTCAGGGCGGCTCCGGGACAGGGCCTTACGTGACTGAGCGAGTGGACTGCACACCGAGGGCAGCGCAGGCTCCTGACTCTCAGGAGGCATTTCCCTCCCACCCCCGTCTCTCCTGTCAAGCTCTCCCTTCTCTGTTTGTCACCCCGTGACACTAACTAATCTTTCTTTGTGGTCACCAGACAAAAGAATAGTAACTTCCTGATCCAGGTGCTATACAGACATACTTCACTTTGTGCCACTTCACATTATTGCGTCTCACAGATGTTGCAGGCTTTTTTTTTTTAACAGATGTTGGGTTTTTACAAATTGAAGTCAAAACGCTCCACCAGCAGAGATACAATTCAGTCTATTGTGATATTCGCTGTACTGTGGCGGGCTGGAAAGGAACCCTTTATATCTCTGAGGTATACCTCAGTTCTGGAAATGCAGAAGTATATCATTATTCATCAGTAAAGTCAGGTGATCTGTTTCAGTTGGTTATAAATTCCCAAGAATTAAAAAGGGAAAAAACTAGGATGATATATTACTGGGAGACATCTTTAAATTATCTATGACCACTTGCATCCCGGGAGGGACTGAGCAGCAGGAAGCTGAGCAGCTTCAGCGTCCACATGCGGAGACCCGGACCCAGAGGGGCAGAGAAAGGGCTGCAGCAAAAGGCGACCCGGCTCCTTCCACCCCAGGTGTTCCAGCCAGGTGGGAGGCAGGGCTGGATCTGGACTAATGAGGAAAGGTGTCCGTCAGCATGAAGAGCAGAAGCTGCAGCCTCCCTGTGCCCCTTCGCCACTTTGTTCACCTTGGCCACCACTCTTGCAAACACTCAACTTGTCCTTGTTCCCTCCCTTGGCCCCCTTGGGTGAGATGCAGAAATGCAGGAAAAGTGCCGCCTGCAGACGTTCGGTGGTAGGAGTGCCAACAACATGAGTCAGTAATGGAGATAAAACAAGGAATTCGGAAAACCCATGACCTGCATATCACCCCCTCTTCAAATCATCCCAGTCTTGGCAACTGAGCCGCTGCAAAGCACAGGTGAAGTTTATAAGGGTCTAACTTTCCTCCAGAATACTGAAAAGCCAAAGGCTCTGGGTTCTTCCTACCAAACCACTCGCTGCCCACCAGGGGTCAGTCTGCAGCTACGAACAGGCAGTGGACACCCCAAAGCAGCTTTGTCCCTGTTCCCCCCAGGCCCCGCCCCTCATGCCTGAGAGCTCACCCAAACTTGGCCAGGCTGACCCAGCAGTGGCCTGTGGGATTCCTTTCCCATTTGCAATAGAGTTGTCAGGAGTTGGGTTAGTCCCCAAGTGAATCATTCCCTCTTTTCGTTAAATTTGAGAACTATTCACCTCAGAATTAAGGAGATGGGGAGGGAAGCTTATTAAAAAGCAGACTCTGAGCCCTGCTTGTGGAGGCCAATTTGGGGGTGGAGGAATTGAACCGAATAATCTGCATTTTTCTGCAGATTCTTAAGTGGCCTGATGCAGGTGGTGCAGGGCCACACTTCAACAGACAATGCTTTAGGCAGCTGTTCGAACCCAGGGCAGTCCCAGAGCAGAGGCTTCGGCTTTGTGCGGTGCCC
The DNA here is from genome assembly GCA_028533065.1 of Trachops cirrhosus. Lineage (NCBI taxonomy): Eukaryota > Metazoa > Chordata > Mammalia > Chiroptera > Phyllostomidae > Trachops > Trachops cirrhosus. The sequence goes on along the minus strand of CM052538.1, from coordinate 159,510,114 downwards.
AGGACTCCAGCAGGACCTCAGGGCTGCAGACCATCAGAAGTATGATCTCTGGCACACCTGAGGTGACAGGCATGATCTCTAGCATACTGGAGGTGATCCGGCTACTCCTGGCCATGTGGATAGATGTGGGGTGAAGAGGCTGCAGATGGAGGAGAGTTCTGAGTGCCCACGGCAGGAGGAAGACCACAGCAGGCAGACCCTGCCTGCGCCCGATGCTTTTCATGCTCGAGTTCTGGGCACTGGTTTCCTTATTTCCCCCTTTGAGGTGCCTCCCTCCTCCTCAATGCTCAGAAAAAGCATCCTGGATTTAGAGGCAGCTCAGCTCTCTGCTCAAGATAATCCTGGTTTGTCCCCCTTGTTGGCGCTAAGAACCATCCACAACGTGAGCAGCTTGATGTATTAACAGCTTTTCAGGGAGGAGAGAAGCAAAATGCGACATCGGGTATGCACATCCTCTTGTAAGGTGCAGCCCAGTTCCAGAATCAATGAAAAGTATGCTCTAGAGTTGAGAAAAATTCTCTCTCACTTGATTCATTCAACTCAAATTCATTGAGTTCCTGCTGACCATGAACTTGATCTAGGTGCTGTGGGAGGGTTAAGCAAGATTCATGAGGTCACTGGCCTCACAGTGCTGACTTTATGGTGTAGGAGGCAGATAATCAAAGAATAACATATAAATGAAACAGTGAATCAGAGGGTTGGAGATTGTGACCAGTGCTGTTAAAGAAACAAATAGGGTTACGTGGGAGAGCTGCAATGAAAAAGTCTACTGCAGATGGAGTGTTCAGGGAAGAACTTTCTGAGGTGGGGCCATGGAGTGCGGCGAAGAGAAAGACCAGAGGAAGAGTATTCCAGGTAGAGAAGGCCTTCGTGTGTTTTTTACCAAGCCTACCTGGCACCCTGGCCCATGGCTACAGAACTTCCACTCATTGCTGAAGTCAACATTTATTGGGTACCTTTTCTACACCAGCTCCTCAGGACACAGTTGTGAGCAAGAAATAGTTTCTGCTCTCATGCAATTTTTAGAGCTAAGATTCTGCTATCCCTCAATTTCTAAGTTTACCATTTATCTTCATCATAGAAAATCTATTTCAGATTTTGGGTTAGCATGGCCTTGGTAGGGAAACCTTTGTGTTTACAAATACCAAACCTCCATGGGAAGATTATCTATGGAGGTCCCAATAATCTAAATACAGTGTCTAGAAGCTCAGATTTTTAAAAAATTCCAGCTCCTACTTCATGCCCACTCTTTTGGGGAAGAGCTTCTGTTCCTCGTCCAGAATTCCCTTGGCTCTCTAGAATTCCTTTCATACTATCCCAGTGCTGAGTGAGAAGAAGAAATGTGTTCTCAAAGCAGAGCCCATGTCCTTCACAACTGAACGCAGCCTGTGCAGCCATTGTCACTCGGGGGTGCCATCTCTTGCTGCTGAGCAGAAGCACAGCAGCCTGGCCAGCCCTGGCTGGCCCCCTGCCCACATCTCAGACCTCGGGTGCTGTTGAAGAGGAGTAAATATTTGTCTTTGAACCACCTCATCTCCTTTCAGAGGTTCTCACTGAAGATGGACGATGAGAATAGAAACTGCAACCATCTGTAGAAGAGCTTTGCTTCCACTCCTCCTAGAAAGCACCTGCTTTGTCTACAGCACAAATTCATAATGGACAGGTGCTGTAAAACCACTGGAGAAAACCAGAATTTTAGCCCTGGGCTTCAGAAAGTTCTTTCTGCATCTGAACTGCTTATAAAGTAGGAAGAAGAAAAAGTTTGCACAGAGAGAAGACTGACTGACTTACGGCCAAAGGCAGGAGTGGTCTGGAGCTGGACGATGGAGCTTTCGGGAGTGGGAAGAATGAACGGGTTCATCAGAAGTCCTGGGCCTTACCCCTAGAGATTCTGATCAGTAAACATGTTGTGAGGCCCAGAAATAAAACTATCTTTTTAAAGAAAACTTCTTTGGAAGTTCTTTTTTTTTTTAAACGATTTTGTTCATTTTTATTTTTAGGGAACGGGGAAGGGAAGGAGAAAGAGAGGGAGAGATATATCAGTGTGTCGTTGCTTCTCACATGCCCCGTATTGGGGACCTGGCCTGCAAACCAGGCATGTGCCCTGACTGGGAATTGAACTAGCAACCTTTTGGTTCACAGCCCACGCTCAAATCATGGAGCCACACAAGCCAGGGTGGAACTTTTGATAATCATTTGGGTTTGTGAACCCTTGAACTAGGGATAGACTGATCGACAATCTCCTAGTTAGCTATCCTTCCATCCTGACATCCTTTGTGTCTCTAACCCTGACTCCAATGCCAGGCCTCAGGCTCAGTCTCCTGCTCCACAGTTTGTCCATCAGTCCCTAGAGGCCTGTGGCTGAAACCTAAGTCAGCCCCAGCCTCATGCCAGGTGGAACAATCAACTTGGGCTGACTGAATAAAGGCTTTGGGTTACCAGACACTCATCTGCTGGCTGTTCTCACCAAGGAAATAGGAGCCAGATCACTTTCACTGGGCATCAACTCCACACTTCCCAGCGTGCAGGGAGGAAGGAAGATCCTCCCCACCTTCTGGCGCTTGCACTACAAACAACTCCCTTGGGGCTTCCCAAAGCCCTTTTCATTAATATCTCAACACCTCCCAGAATAGCCTGCCTGCATTGTCAGGAAAAGCCCACATCCAAAGGAACAGCAGCTTCACTCTTCCATTCCACCTCCTGGGCTTGGCGCCCACGTGCCCTGTTCACTGGAGACACATTTAACAGCCCACTGCTCAAAACACCTTGCTTCCGTTTGCTGGTCCTTTCTTCGTTACAGCCTCTGGGAACTCAGGGTTCTATGCTAGTAACTGAAATAATATTTATCATCCTAAAAATAAATTCAAAATCATTTTTAAAGTAATGCATCTGCGTAACTTGAAAGTCAAATGTAGTGTAAAGCCTCTAACCAAAAAAAAAAAAAGCAAATTTTTCCTTCCCTCCCCAGATGCTAACACTTTCAACTCTTGAGGTAGTTTTAGAAGAAAAGTATTTACCTCTGTATTTCTAAGTCACAGTCTTATAATATGTGTGTACTGCTTTTTCAATTTGGGATATTATCTGTCAACTTCCTATTGAAGATGAAAAGCTAGTACTTGTACACTCATTGACTCTCTCTCACCACCCCACCCAGAATGTCCCTCTCCTCCCAATAGTTATGGCATATATTTCATTAAATCAGTATTATAACGTTTATACTATGATTTGTATGTGTTAATTGTTGAGCAATTGTAGATGCTATGATTGTTTTTCTTCAATTTTTTGTTCTCAGTGTTAATAATTTCCTGCTTTAGTTGTTATTCTATGTACGTATCATCATTTCTCACGTTCTTCACAGAACTACAAGAGCCCTCTCAATACTATGTTCTACCTGGTCAAATGCATTGAGTGATTTATCAGTTCTATACTCGCACCCCCAACCACACCTCAGAGACACCCTCCTTGGGACGCTCCATTTCCCTGCTCCTACGTGGACTGGCTGTTCAGCTTTAAACCTGTGTCTCTTCCCATTGCATCCTCCTGCACTGGAGCTCCTGTTTCCTGGATCTCACATCTACCTTCCTCTTAAACTTACTTCAGTAGCTTTCTGGGAAAGAAGCTATTAGAGATAAATTTTTAAAAACTGCCATGCCTTGGGGGACTTCTGGTCAAGAAGGCAGGGTAGGTAGATATGGCTCACCTCTTTGCACAACCACATCAAAATCTCAACTACAATATAGAACAGCCATCACTCAGAACCATCAGAAATCAAGTTGAATGGAAGTCTGACAACTACAGAATTAAAGAAACCACATCCATCCTGACTGGTAGGAGGGGCACAGATATGGAATGGGCTGGTTCCTCACCCTCATGTGGTGGATAAAAATTCAGGATGGATATCATGGGCGCGAGAAGTGCCAGTCCCACACCAGGCCCCCCAGGCCAGGGTTCCAGTGCCAGGAAGATAAGTCCCCACAACTTCTGGCTGCCAAAACCAGTGGGAAATGAGTTGGTGGAAGAAATTGCTGGAACCCCAAGCAGTTCCTCTTAAAGAACCCACACACGGACTCACCTATGGAGAGTCCCCCTGAGCTCCCTCTGAGCTCCAGCATGGCGTAGCAGCCTGAAAGGCATCAGTGGCATCAGGGAGAAACTGAGGTGCCTGGCACCAAGGTGAGCTTAGGCCACTGTCCCTTTTCTAAACCCTTCCCCCCACAGAGCCAGCAAGCTGGTGCCATATCTGAGACTCCATCAACCTGGCTAACACTGTTTTATCTGCCTTGGAGATCCCCAGAGACTTTGTCCCACCCAATTTATGGACCCACCCAAACTGCTTTTGTATATGATGGCTGGTTTTGGCTCATGCTGCACAACTTCCTAAATCCTATCAAACAAGGAACAGCTGGCCTCAGTGAGCCCCAGGCCCAGCACTAGCAGCAGCCAGCCTAGATTCACAGCTTGGCTTCACCTGGGAATCTCCCAGCCCAGCACAAGTAGCAGCCATCTCAGATTGCTTTATAGCTCAGGCAGGGTGGCCCCTGGCAGAACACAGGTGGGGGCTGACCTTGACCTACACTACCCTGGAAACCCCAGGGGCAGCATACCCAGTGGATAGCTATAGACCACATCAGACCACCACCACCCTACCCCTGCACAGCTGATCCTCCATGGATGGTAGATGTTGGTGGTCAGTGGTCATAACCAGTCTTTGCAACTGACTAGCCTGGGTAAATCCCTTACATTGACCTGCCAACAGCAACCAATGCTCAACTACAAGAGGAGGGTGTACTCAGCCCCAAAAAGGGCACATCTCAAGTACCCAGTTTGGGTGATAGGGGAGGCTGTGCCACTGGACCCCTACAGGACACCTACTACATTAGGCCACACTATAAAGACACGGAGTCAAAGCAGCTCTACCTAGTACTTAGGAACAAACACAGGGAGGCTGCCAAAATGAGGAGACAAAGAAACATGGCCCCAATGAAAGAACAGATCAAAACTCCAGACAAAGAGCTAAACAAAATGGAGATAAGAAATCTATCAGATGCAGAGTTCAAAATGATGGTTATAAGGATGCTCAAGGAACTTAGTGAGGACCTCAACAGCATAAAAAAGATCCAGTCAGAAATGAAGTATTCACTAGTTGAAATAAAGAACAATTTATGGGGAAACAACAGTAGAGTAGATGAAACTGAGAATCAAATCAATGATTTGGAATATAAGGAAGTGAAAAATAACCAATTAGAACAACAAGAAGAAAAAAGAATAAAAAAATGAGGATAGTATAAGCAGCCTCTGGGACAACTTCAAGAGGTCCAACATTCTCATCATAGGGGTGCCAAAAGGAAAAGAGAAAGAACAAGAAATTAGAAATCTATCTGAGAAAATAATGAAAGAAAACTTCTCTAATTTGGTGAAGGAAATAGACATGCAAGTCCAGGAAGCATAGAGTCCCAAACAAGATAGATGCAAAGAGGCTCATTCCTAGACACATCATAATTAAAATGCCAAAGGTTAAAGATAAAGAGAGAATCTTAAAAGCAGTGAGCAAAGAGCAGTTAGTTACCTACAGGGGAGTTCTCATAAAACTGCCAGCTGATTTCTGAAAAGAAACTCTGCAGGCTAGAAGAACTCTGCAGAAATATTCAAAGTCATAAAAAGCAGGGAACTACAGTCAAGACTGTTCTAACCAGCAAAGATATCATTCAGAATCAGAGGGCAGATAAAGAGCTTCCTAGACAAGAAAAAACTAAAGGAGTTCATCTTCACCAAACCATTATTATATGAAATGTTAAAGGGACTTATTTAAGAAAAAGAAGATCAAAACTATGAAGAATAAAATGTCAATAAACACAAATCTATCAATAATTGAATCTAAAAAAACAAACTAAGCAAACAAGAAGAGCAGAGACAGAATCATTGATACAGAGAACATTTTGATAGTTGCCAGATGGGAGGGAGGGTGTGGGGGATGGGAGAAGAGGTGAGGGGATTCAGAAGTGCAAATAGGTAGTTACAGAATAGCCATGCGGATGTTCAGTATGGGAGATGGAGAAGCCAAAGAACACATACACATGACCCATGGATATGAACAATGATGGGGGGATTGCCTGAGAGAGTGGGGGTGCTGAGTGGAGGGGGTAAAGGGGGAAAATCAGGACAACTGTAATAGCATAATCAATAAACTATAATAAAAATTAAATAAATAGAAACTTCAGTGTCTTTATTGTACTTTTATACTTGATTAATTCATTATACAATCTAGGTTGAAAATAATTTCCTTCAGAATTTTTAAATCAGTATGCATTTTCTTGCAGTTTCCTGTATTACAGTGAACACACTGATTCTGTTCTGTGTCCTTATTCTTGGTGTATAACTTTCTTTCTCTCTTTCTTTCTTTCCTTCTTTCTTACTTTCTTTCCCTTCCCTCCTCCCTCCCTTTCTTCTTTTATCTAAAAAACCTATGCTGTGTGGGGACGAAGGGCATATAAGAAATCTCTGTACACAGGAAATCTTTGTACCTTCCCATCAATTTTGCTGTGAACCTAACCCTGTTCTCAAAAAGTAGTCTTAACACACACACACACACACACACACACACACACACACACGAAACCCAATCAGGGATCAGAGGAACACATGAAAGCTTTTAGGATTTTTTTCTTTATCCTTAGTATTTAAAATTTCATGATGAAGTCTCCAGGTTGGTATTATTATTCATTTTCTAGGCATTCCTTCCGTTTTTTTCAGTTTGGAAATGCATATCTTTAAGTTCTGAATTTTTTTCTTGTAAGATTTCCTCATTTCATGTATGCACGCACATTAGCTGTCTATTAGTAAGTGCACATGAATGTTAACATCTACCATTGGATTTTTTCGTCCTACTTTCTGAGAGATTTGCTTTATCTTCCAACTCTTCCATTGGAATGCTTATTTTGATTTCATATTTGGAAGAGCTCTTACAATCCTCTATATCTATATTCTTATAGCTGTGTTTTCCAATTTTCTGAGTGCAATATTTTATCTCTCTGAGAATATTACTAGGTTGTTTTCTTTAAAGTATTTTTACTCTCTGCATTGTCAGTTTGTTTTTCTCTGAGAAGAATATGGAGTTAAAACAAACAAAGCTAAGTGCCCCTTCATCCCGTCTTTAATCACTCCCATCTTCAGAGTTGCCCATACTTTAGTTTATGAGGTGTCCTGCAAGGTCATTTTTCATGCACTTATCTGCATTAAAACACACACATATAATTACATACTTTATCTTTTTTCATAACTACAATAGTGTGCTGTACTGTGCCTGTTTTCATACTTAACAGCATGTGATAAAGATCTTTTAATGTCTGTATTTTTAAACCACTTATTTTTAACTGCTGCATGCTCTACCACAATAAGATTGTGACAGTATCTATTTAACACAGATCATAGTACATGTTTTTCTCTTTTCAAATTAATTCCGTTCAGTCTTTTTTATTTCTGTAGGGCAAATATCTAGACATAAATTGCTCAGATGCAAATTAACTTTATTCAAAATTGTCCGACCAAATGCTGTGCTAATTCATTTACACCCCAATAAAAGTTATTAAAGACTCTATTTCTGTACGCTCTCACAAACACTGGATATTATCAAATGCTTTAGCTTCTGCTGATTCATTGGTCAATTTGCCGATGGGCAAAAAATATTGGTATGTTTCTTGGAGTGAGGTTAAACATCCTTTCACGTACTTATTAGCTGTTTAAAAGATTTTTTCTTCTGTGAATTGCCTGGGCCTATTTTTCCCATATTTTTACTGTATTGTGATTGGCAGAATCCTTTTATATACCATGATGACAATTGTTTGTTTGTTTGTTTAAAAAGTTGCAGATATTTTCTCCCTGGCCCTTGCCTATCTTTAGGGACACCTATGTTTAGATACCACACAGGATAGTTAAAAAAAATTTGTACTCAAATTCATCAACTATGTTTTTTGTGACTTGTGTTGTTTATTTTAGGGAAGTTTCCCCACCCACATTTATACACATATTTTTATTGACCTACATAACTTTTAATTTTTAATGTTTAGCTCTTTAACTTACATTTGTGAATGGTACAAAGTTGAGATGTAATTTTATTTTTCAAAAGTACAGCTCATTTTTCTGGCACTAACTATTGAATAATCCATCCTTCCCCTGTGATTTGAAATGTCACCTATTTCATTTACTAAGTTCCCTTTTATAGATTGGTCTGCCCCTGGTTTGTTACATTGCTCTAAGGCAAGAATTGGCAAACCACAACCTGGGGGCTAAATCCAGCCTCCTATTCGGTAAATATGAAGTTTTATTGAAATACAGCCATGTGACTGTATGGGGGCCCACGACCTGGTCTGAACTGCTGGCTTAGTTCCTGATCACCCTTTCGTGGTGGCAGAGCAGGGCTGAGCAGTGGGACTGCGGCCTGGAGTCTGGGTGAGAAGGCACTGGAAACACCCCTCACACACCCCCAACGTGGTAGAAACTGGCTTACAGTGTTTTCATTTTGACATGGCTTGTTTGAGGCTTCCCCACGCTCCCACTTTTATTTACAGTTTGGCATGGGTGAACTCTGAGGAGTAAACACTACAGACTGAAGTACTGACCTATTGGGGGTGCTGCCCTCTCTATCTGATTGTGAGGTCCCTCCATCTACCTTATCTGTACCCTGGGTCTCTGTGATAGATGGCTACTAATGCACAGAAAAAAGAACTGCCTCTAATAACATTTCTGGGATAAACAGTCATTCATGAGCTAGTTAGGGAAGTTGGGGATATGTGTTCTAAATATCAAACAAATTTAGAAGGAACGTAGTTCCTTCCTAAATTGGGAACTGTCTGTTGTTATGAAATCCATCTCTTGCCGTAATGTCAGCAATAAACTGAGGAGACCTTGACTGACTACAGTTCACACTAGATGGGTAAACGCTCATGCGAAGCAATGAGTTGGTTAATTACAGCTGTGTCATGTCTGTAGATCTCCGATTAATCTCTTGAGAGTATATAAATCCATCACCTACAGTGGCTCATAGCTTCTGAGTCGAACTTTTTAGAGGTCAGCCTCCTTCATTAACTCAGAATACATGTCTTAAAAATCAAAGGATGGGGTGGAGTTTAGCTTATTTTCATTATACCCCTGTGTGTGGATCAACTTGTATGAAGCATCAGAGTAATGGTGAGACAAATAAAACAGTGGCAGGGAGATTTTAAAGTATTTTACTATACTCACCTAATCCCCACCCTTTTACTTAGCCAAACAGCCATATGCATGTAACACCCAAGTCTCTAGAATGTGGGTGTATTCAGACTTTCTGAAACAGTGAGTTCAGTGCTTCACTTGAACTCTGATCCACTCTCTGACAGCTATTATCGGCAAGAAAAAAAAAGTTACTCTCACAAAATGCAATATACCTGGACGCTGGAGTTGCAACCCATCTCAAGCGTGGATCAAGCTAGTTCAGGAGCAGGGAATCGGATTGTTCTGCATGGCTTGGGCTTACCTACAGACCAAGGGCTTGCAACCCTGATGCACGGTAGAATCACTTGCAAAACTTTTATAGTACCATGCCCGCCCCAGAACAAATGAGTCAGAAGCTCTGTTCTCGGCCCCAGGCACTGCCCGTTTCTCATTCTCCAGGTTGTTCCAACGTAGAGCGGGGGTGGGGGGGTGAGAACCACTACTAGACTAGAGTGCTGGTGGCCATGGTGCCAATATTCAAAGTATTCATGCAGGGTAGACGTTCAATTTGTAATACAAAGCAGTAATTAACTCTTTAGTCTGCCCAAGGATATATTCGAGTATGGCAAAACTGCCTGTCTCCAGTATTTAGTGTAGGTGACAACACTGTGTGTGTGTGTGTTACAGTCCTATTATTCTGCTTCCTACATAGCTTCTGAATTTTTCCCTTTTCTCCCAGCTGCCTCATCTTCAGTTCATCTCTCTAGTCTAGCTGCCCCACTCCCCACCTTCAACTAGCACTGCTCCCATGATTTCTCCCAAACCTCAAACAAGCCTTTCCTCTCACACCCTCCTCAATGGGTCCTTGCTGTCCAGAAAAATCTGTGTCCTCATCTGGGCATCCAAGGCCTTTCATGATGGACAGTCTCATCACGTCAAAGGTCCCTTGTGGGTCCTTGCAGGTTCCTTAATGAGTTGTTTGCAGCTTCTAAGCCTTTGCCTGGACAGCTTGTACCTCACCCTGTCCTGCCAGAAGGCCCCATTCAAGGCTCTTCTTCCGAATAAAAGCTTCTCCGATCTCCCCAGCTCCTGTTCCCAACCCCTAGGTCTTCACTGCCTGTGCCAAAGCAACACATATGTCTCACGTATGTCTGGCAGTGGGTGCTCACACAGTGCATGAACAAATAAATTTATCACACCATCAAAATTTTAAGTGTGTCTTCCCTATTAGATTCTAAGCTTTCGCTAAAGACAGTGGGTAACACAGTGTATGAAATAGAAAAAGCAAAGCTTTAGCAGACCAGTTTGGGTTTAAAACTCCCCTCTTTCATTTACTAGCCGTAGGATCTTGGGCAAGTTGAAGATTCCTCAGCTACAAAATGAGGGTGACAACTCTTTGTAGGGTTGTGAGGGTCACAAGATGTGTGTAATATCAGACACACAGCAGGAAAATAGGTATTTTTTTCCCTTGCCTCTAATTTACTTACAATTTACCACTCGGCAAAATTCATGAGTAACACCCCACTAGAAAGCTTGTTTTGAATTTTATACATCCAAATGACCAAATGGCTCAATTCTATAAACGTTCAATGTTTGTTAGATTTTAAAACCTTCCTTTCACTGTAGTCATCTGGGGCATGTTATACCTATTGTCTTATTTAATCCCCAACAGTCCTTTGAATTAGTATTCCTGTTTTTATAGCCAAGAAAACAGGAGCAAAGAGAAGGTAATGGATTTTCTTTCAGGAGAGCCGGGGCATTTCTGGACCCTGTGTGTGGACCCGAAGCTCTGGGCTCTGTCCTTCATGCCCTGTGCCTCCCGTTCAGTCTTTGAATGCGCACTTTCAAATGCAACCACTTAGTTTTTTTAAAATTAAAACCAACAGTCCAATGATAACTGTGTTAAGAGAAAATTTATAGTACAGTAGTTATTAATTTTAAAAAGTAAAAAAATATATTTAAATAAGTAGAATCCTTTCAGCCCCACAATTTGGAACTGAATAGTGGCGGATTGTCAACAACCTCTCAGAGTGGACTTAGCCTCCTGGAGCCTCGGTTCCTTCATCTCTAACTCAAGGGTAATACTGGCACCTGTCTTCTGGACATATGAGGATGAAGTGAGTTAACAAGTGAACTTCTAACGCACATGGAGCAGGGCCCGGCATTGTCACACTGGAACCTGGCTGTCCTTTCACGTGTTTTATTATAGGAAAGGAGAACAGAAAGAAAACATTCACTCTTTAACACTTTTTGTTTAATTGAGAATTCTAATAACAAAAAAAGCACTCAAAGGCAAATAAAAAGTAACTTTATTGACTGTTAATCTTGCCATGAAATGCCTATAAGAATAATTACAAAATAATGAAGTTTTTTTTTACACGCTTTTGGTATCATCCTGATATGACGATCCTTTCACAGAAAGGATTACTTAGAGTTTACGTAGATATAAAGCTCACTGCTGCAAATACAAATGTAGAAGTGGAAGCAATATATACCCAACTGGTATACTAACTAGCAATGGACATGAACAAATGCAGAATAAATAACAGCTTTAGACTTTTCTTTTTATTTTCTTAAAACAATTTTCAAATACAAAAATGTAGGTATTCAAAATGGATTTTCATATACATATATATAATTCTGCTGCAAACAGTGGATCAAAAAGCAAAAATGTCCTTAGCATGTTTCATTTTTGAAAATCTACAAGACTATTCATCAATCCAATTAGAAAGAAGGTGTGCAAAACCACCAACAGTGCTGGCAAAACCCTGAAGACTTGATTCTGGTTGAAGTAGGGAGAAAATAAAGTATAAAGCACTACCTAGTTAATAAATTTTTTTTTTCTTCTTGATGTTTGCAAAAAACACTAAGTGCTAAGGAAATGTAGCACACTATGATTTGGACTCTTTACAGTCAAAATTCACCAGGACTTGTCCTTTAAGCATCTATAAGAAAAGTGGATTATTTAATGACTTTTAAGTAAAATAGTCTAGATGATCTTTTCATACTTCATCCTTTTATACAGAGACTGAGATACTTTTATACATTCTGATATCTGAAACTTTGGTTCTTTCAAAACATTTAGTAAGAGTAAAACAATTGCAAGACTACAGAATTCTACAGAACTCTTTTCCTTTTCAAGTGTCAAATTGGACTGATCTGACCAGGCTGGCTGTGTGCATGCTGCCCGGCCACGTCTGTGTGGGGACACGCGGGGGGCAGCGTGGGTGGAGCTTGTTCACGTTTTCTGCGTGTTTATAATACTGACTCCCATCCATGGGTAACACTGCTGTACCCTAAATCTATTTCTTTGTTACCTGAAAACTTAATTTTGTATAAAAATATGACTGTTTCTTTAGAAAATAATACATAGTTCTTTTTAATAAAACCTGGTAGGTAGAAAAAAATGGTGTATCAAAATATGGTAAACAAATGTTTTAAATATGAAATCATTAAAAACATCTCATAGAAAGACATTGTGCTAAAGTACTCTCTTGAAGTGTGAGTAACATTGCTATTGTACATCTGAAAGTTAACGAGTTCACTCTCCTGATTTGGTTTCATTATACATCCTAACAGTAGTGGCAGTAACTATCTTAAAAATGGCCCTTTCTCAAACACTAACATTTTCTATATGCTTTTACTTAAAAATTAATGAAAAGACAGCCTCCTGATCAGTGGTTTTCAACTCTGCTGCACATTAGCTCCATTTGGAGTATCTCAAAAGAAGAGCAATTCCATTTAGGTCTCACCACAAGTGACTCATTTAATTCATTGGAGGTGGGACCCAGACATTTTTTTTAAAACCTCCCAAAATAATTCTATGATGCAACCAGGGTTGAGAATCACAGCAAAAGACACATGAGTAAATAGTCATTTTAAACTATATATGTCAACTGATTGTCTGTAGGTATCAATTGTTCAATGACACACCCTCCTATTAAACAAGAAAGACCACGTATACAAGACAGTCACGGAAGGTTTAAACACATATAAACACACACAACCTCATGTATTTATATATGTATAATAACATACGCGTATAGTTAGGGTATTTTTGGTTAAGCAGAAACTAGCATTACCCTAATTTATTCTTGATTTTAAAAAAAACATTAAGCATAAACATTTTCTAAGACATTTTCAGTTTTAACAAAAACCAGTGTTGGAAACTCCACAGAATACATTATGACATGAATACAATTGATCTGTTGCTTGGATGAGGAACCTGACTGAGTCCCAGAGCTTTCTGGGAGAGCAGGAGGCGGCCAGGGCACTGGGCGTGGAGGAGTCGCCGGCAGCGCAGCATGCACGGTCTTCTGCTTATTGCTTAACTCACGGCGGTCTGACCCCGGGCTGCACTTCTCTTATGTCCATCTCTTTGGCTTGCTAGAAGCATGGGATTCTGACTGCTTCATCAGTGTTCTCTTTGGGACAGCCCCAGTGAGGTGGCAATGGCTAGGGGCCAGGAGATGGTCTCTCCAGTAAAAGAAGAGACGTTTTTTTCTCTCTCCTCCTTCAAAACATGTACATTTCATGAGGGAGTGATAAAAAAATTGACAGGCAAAAAAATCTATCAATATTGTTCGCATGATAACAAAACGTGATGTTATGTGTGACTGAACTAAAAAACAAAACAGTGAGCAAACACACCATGTTCAATATTCTAAAGGCTTAGTAAGCAGTAAAGCACAATTCCTTCCAAAGGATCGTGAACTTCCAGGCACTTGTCTTGCTGTACATTCTCTTTTACCTCCGTGTAGTACTTAAAGTGCGGTTGTCTCAGGCTTTTATTTCCATTGCAAATATCATAAAGGGCTGTGTTCTGGGTGAAGAAGATATGGCACAAAAAATGAGAAAGAGCTCATGGCTTTCACGGCCTCTGGCAGACAGCAGGCTGCCGTATAGCTGCACGCAGACACACTTTATACAACAAACTCTGGAACTTCATCGTGAGTGAGATCCAAAGAAAAGTATTTGCTGGTTCTTTTGACTGGAAAAGCATCCTGGATGTTGACACACTGCTGAGCCAAGCAGCTGTTACAATAGAGGCCTTCCTCATCCAGTTCGTGGCCACATCCAAAAGTGTAACTCTGAGCAGTGTCCTGACACAGACCAGCAATGCGCAAGAAGTCTTTCTGGTAAAGTCTGATGTCATCAAGGCTCAAGCTATGTCGATCAGTGGAAGTCTTTGGTTTTCGACATATAGTCTGCAAAACAAGGGAAGGTTGAAAAAACTTCAGGAGTATAGGTTAAAAAGAAAGGTCAGCAATATTTGCCCTGTAAACAGAGGGCTGCAACATTTATAAAGGGTTAAGGAATCCTGTATGTCAGGGAGGTTTCCAATCTGAGGTACCTGAGCCCCCGAGAAGAAAAATATCAGCACCACCAATAACGATAATAGCAGCTAATATTTACTGAGACTTTATTATGTGGCTGGCCCTGATACACACACACTACAGGTATTATCAACACATTTAATCTTCCTATTAGCCCTATGAGGTGGGTGCTATTATTCTCCCCATTTTACAGGTGACTGATCCAACGCACAGAGAAGAAAATGCGACAGGAATCCAACTATCTCCAGCATCTCAGAAATCAAGCAATTGTCTTAAAGTAAGACTGTATATGTAAAGATACTGTTTCTTAATTTTTTTTCCACTAGGATATGGCAATTAAGTGGGGCCAACACTTTATGCTGTGTTCTGTTATTATGTTAGTAAGAAATGGGAACAAAGCAATTATTACTGAAGAAACACAGAGCGAAGAACTATTTTTTAAAAAGCCAGAACTCTTGGGTGGAAAGATGACCTGAGACGTTGCTGGTACAGAGAAGGTTGGAGGCAAGTGCTAGGATTAAAGGCAGCTCTTGAACATCGCTTGAGGCCATGTTCTGCCAAATGCTTCCCACTGCAGGTAGCAGACTTTTGGAACTCATTATCCCAAGCGGTGGTACTGGCTGAACATATATAAACAGGTTGAAAACGGCTCAGATAATTATAGTAATAGAAGGCACTAAATGGGTTATTTATGGAAACGAGGCATTCTATCTCTAACTTTGCTGCTGAATGTCATAGTAAGAGGCAGAAGTACTAGGAGGAGGGAACAGGGTCTGAGCCCAGCAATAGTTTACTAGGCAGTGTCACATCTGAGCACTCCCTGAAGATGACACTCCCTCGTACCAATGTCGTCTTCCTGGGCACTGATGTGTTTTCACAGAGAATTGTTAGGTTGTCACCATAAATCCTCAGGGCAGGCACCTGGGTGCTTTCCCCACTTTGTAGGTGGGGACTGTGATCCTTAGCTGTGCCCCACACACAACTGTGTACAACAAGAGCTCACGCTTAGTGGGCCAGCAGCGGGGCAAACCCAGCCAGTGTGACCCTGGAGCTTGTTCATTTAATCATCATGCTACACACACAGATTTAAAAACCACTCACTTCCCTGGCTGGTGTGTCTCAAGGAATTGAGTGCTGGCCTGCGAATCAAGTGGTTACCTGTTCGATTCCCAGTCAGGGCATGTGCCTGGGTTGCAGGCCAGGTCCCCAGTAGGGGGCGTGTGAGAGGCAACTACACATTGATGTTTCTCTTCCTTTCCTCCTCCCTCCATTCCCATCTCTAAAAATAAATAAAATCTTAAAAAAATTAAAAAAAACCCCACTCACTGGGGTTTTCAGAAAATATTTAATGAAATGTCATTTCACATTACTAGTTAACTGGTAGAGGAAAAAAGTGCAAATGGGAAAAAAGAGAGAAAAAAGTAAGAGGCAAAGACTGCCAGAATGCAAGAGGACAAAAAAGGAAATAAAAGAAACACACAGAAGACAGAGAGAGAGAGGGAGAGAGAGAGAGAGAGAATCCAAGAAAAAGGACATAGGAGAGAGTACTCAGAAAACAGAGGCAAATGTAAGTTGTACATTATATCCTAATGCTGCAACCATGAGTATTAGAGTATGTTAATTTATCTGTATCTTTGACATTTTAAGAGCCTAACCAGTGAACACAGGTTATCAAATACCCTCCCTTAGTATGCTGAGAGTTCTCTCTGAATGGAAGCGTCAGTGTGAGGAAACCCTCCTGCCGCAGCACAGCAGACGAGTTGTTGTGGTTTATACACACACACACACACACACACACACACACACACACACACAGAGTCACCTGAAGTCTGAACGTTAGAGGTTCCTCACCTACAGAAAGTGTAAAATTAAGTACATAACTTATCCCAAACCAAAATCAACTCAAAGGTAAATGGAACTAGCAAATAAAATGGAAGTGAGTTCAGAATAAAACTATAATGTAGGTAGCTGGTAAGAATCATTTCTTCAGGATTTTTAACTTCACCTCTTTATACAAATATAAATGTTAAGTCCCTAATTAAAATTTTGAATTCTTTTCATACCTGTGGAAGAGAATCAGTACTCTGGCCACGAAGTTTTACGACTGTTTCTGAGGAGCTAGAGGTGGAAGAACCAATTTCTTTCACAATCAACCCTAAACAAAACAATAAAAATGAAGATTTCATATTATTCATACCTCTTGCCACATGTCTACCACTACTAAAAGAAAGATCAAATATTAACCATTATTGGAAAATCTCACTATGACTCTGGTGGCAGACAACCAGAACGGAACACAACAGTATCTTATATCTTACAGTACGTGGGGGTGGGGGTGAGATGAATGTGGGGTTTGAGTAGAGAAAGGAGCTTAGAGCCTCAACTTTGTAACATAAACTTCTAATTAAGCTATTTATGATGAGGTTAGTAGTACAAACAAAGGCCACAGGTGCAAAGCAGTCTCTTTATGATAGCCCCTGAAGTCTTCCCACTTTCCACATAATGGTGACTTTGAATTTAACCCCACCGGCACAGTGACATGGCCCTCCGGGTCCGGTCCCACTTGCACGTGCAGCGGGTGAGTGCGACGGCTCTGGCCTCTGGAGTCACACAGATCTGGGCTGGAACTCGGCCCAGACAAGTAACCAGCTGAGTGTGCCAGCCAGTTATTTAACTACCCTCGGTCTCAGTCTCCTCCTCTTACACAAGGGCGCTGGTAACAGCACCGATCCGTGAGTTGATGATGGTTAAAGAGCACGTGCACGAAAAGCACAAGGTGCAGAGCCTGCGTGTGGACCATGGGTGGTTCATGGGAGCTCTTCTGGGCCGACGGGGCCACTGTGGCCCATCTCCTCTGCAGTCAGTCCCACTCACTGGTCAGAGACCAAATGGGAGGCCACAGTGAAGAGTCAATTCTAGATCTCTGAGATCAACAGGGTCCCAATCACCCCAGTGCTCAGGGGCAACCTGCGAATATTTTGAAACAAATCCAGGGCTGACACTGCGTCATGAGACTGTGGCATGTGAGTGAAGCACCCCCAAAAAGGCTTCAAAAGGTACAACTGCCAACAACAGCTGGAGGCATAAGGGAAGATCTCGCAAGTAATTGAAGCAAGTGAATAGGTCAAGTCCCAGGTCCTTAAGGCCAAATGGCTTAAGTACCTTACCATTTTATTAAAAAAACAAAAAAACCAACAAGTGTCATGTGGTTTTTATCTAGCCACTGCTAGAAACCCATAGAAATAATTTTTTGTGTTAAATGCTTCCCTTATACCCCCTTCCCAAAGGCACTTTCACGGTTGTTTCAGGCACTCACACACACAAGCAACGGTGTGCTGTCTGTGCACCTATAATGTGCATATAATTATAAATTTATACTTAATATATATTGAGATACATTTGTAAGAAAAAATTCAATACAATAAAGCAATGGGCAAATGGGCAAAAAAAAGGGGGAAAGCTGGGTGTAAGAACACCAAGTGTGAGTAGAGCAACCAGCCGGCCGAATCTCTGTTGGTCAGGCAGAGTGAGTCTCTGCAACCACTGGCAGGTCTGTTCCTGGTGGTGCATCTGAAAGCCAAGGTTCTGCTAGGCTAACAGATGGAATTCTGTAATAAAAGGTTCCTTGTGCTCTTGCAGAGTAACTGCCAGGAGGGTGGGGACTGGGTGTTGGCCTTATTCACCTCTGCCCGCCCCTGCGCACGGACAGGCTCACCATCAGAACTGTGGGTCTGACAGGGCGATGGCAGCCACTCCGGTGCCAACAGGGTCTCTTAATCAGAGCTCTGAGGGGCCTAACGATGAGCACCGAGGCCACTTCGACAGTACTGGTTCCTGAGGCATACTCCTCTGAAGAACAGATTAATTCACGACACGTGACAGACACAGAAGTAACTGAGGTGTAAAAATGAAATCCATTTTGCTCTTACTTTTTAAAGATAACATCTTTCATTTGATAGAAATATATATTATATAATATTATAGAATCCTATAATAGGGTTATGGTGAATGCATGTTTTCTAGAAGAATTCATCAAACGTAGAATTTAAAAGTGCCTTTTTATGTCAATCTTTTTTGATACTTTCCCCTCCAGATCCCTGTACTAGTATAACACTGGGGGAAATAAAACACTCCTCCCTCCAGATCCCTGTACTAGTATAATCTGGGGGAAAACAAAACAGTCCTCCCTCCAGATCCCTGTACTAGTATAACCTGGGGGAAACAAAACACTCTTCCCTCCAGATCCCTGTACTAGCATAACCTGGGGGAAACAAAACACCCCTCCCTCTAGATCCCTGTACTAGTAAAGGCTGGGGGAAAACAAGACAGACAAACCTGGAGACGCAACTTGTCTTTCTAGCCATGTAGCATTTGTCCTCTCTAACCTACAGGTTTTCTCAACTACAAAAGGGAGGAGGCTGGCCCAAAGGGTCTCAGAGGACTGTTCCAGATGTATTATATGATTTTCTGAATATCATTTAAAAGCAAAAGAGAGAGAGAAAACCCTATTTTACAACTTTGTCCACAGCAAGGGCCAGAAGAAGCCACTTCCCAATCCCGGGGGCTTCTCTCCCCTTTCCCTTTCCTCCACAGAAGGCACTCGATCCTACAGCTGATAACATGGACTTGGAAGGGCTCCAGTTCCAGTCCTGCCTCTGATCCAGTCCCACCCCTTCTATTTTCAGAGGCACCTGCTTCTCAGCCCAGAACGACCCGCTAGCTAAGGAGACCGCCCGCGAGCTCACCAGAGTGTCCATTCAGCTTCCGCGACAGGAGCATGTCCTCCGTGATGTAGATGCACATGTCTGGGCTGACTTCCAGAGACTCGTCGTTCATCTGCTCCAGGTCCCTGGGGTCATCCACCAACATCTCTATTTCTGACACAGAAAAAGGAAAGGACATTTATGACATGAAGGGAAATGGCCGCCATAATTCATAGCCACATCCTGAGGGAGACCATGTAATCATTCATATTTTAAAATAAATTGGCTAATGAGACTCTACAACAGTCCAGTCTTGGGACAATTCTCAATTAGGTGCCACTTGTTCTCTTTCTCATGGGATGGCTGTGTTATCTGCAAGTCTTCTAAATGACACGATCTGACTCAGTTACTGTTTCCCCTTTACGAAACAAGAAAAGCTGTACTGCCAGGCTGCAATGACAGGGCAAACTGAGACCGATGGGCCTTGTGCCTCGTGCCAAAGCAGATCGCTGACCCAGACAGAACGAGCAGTTCGTGCACTCCCCACTGCCCACAGCTGCCTGCTCTCAAGGCATTCGGTGACTCAGTTTGAGATCCACATGAATCCTACAGTAACCAAATACACATTCTGCAGTTTTCCTTAACGGACTCAGTATCTTTTCCCCGAACCTGAATGCTACAGCAATTAGTTAGGAAAGAAAAAAAATAAAGAAAAGATGTACGTAAATGCTAAGTTTGGCTGATACAGGCTGTAGGTCTCCTCTGACTGCCTTACCACAGAGTCGGGCAGCCAGGTGCTATGTTTCCTTTATACTCCCCAGCATTCCGGTGACATGAGCAGTATTTAAGAAATCCTAATTAAGCAAGTGGCCTGGGCTCAAATATATTTCTTTCTTTTTTTCTGGTACAAATTCAGAACATTTATGCCACTATCACTGAATCCAGTCTGTGTGCGAACCAATGCTTATTCCCTCTGGAAATCAGAAATGAAGACCCAAGGACTGCAGGACTAACTTCTACTCACTTCATTTAAACCACTGAAACTTAGAATCCACAACCATTCAGCCCTGTGGTGCAAAGGATCATGACTACAGGGATGTTTTGTTCATAGTAAAGCACAAAGACCTCAACCAAGTTGTTGGGGGAAGATGGCAAGAAGACTCTCTATTATGACTTCTTAGTTGTTCTCTAGATATCGATTCTATAGAACTTGAAAAAACACTATGTGAGGAAAAGAAGAGAGCCAGTGAGGACGAGTCAGCACTGTTGGCTTGGAGGGCCTGAGGGAAAGGTTACCGTCATCCTGCGAGTCCTCCTCCAGCCGGTCCTTGCCACCGCTCTCTACCCCCGAGGTGTGGGAGCTGCCGTGGCTGGTCATCGAGCTGCAGGTCTTCAGCTTGCGGTGGATGGCACTGCCAGGATAGCTGTCTTCCGGCCCCACGTCCCGGGGCTTGGTGTCGGCCTCGATGCCCGATGTGTGGGAACTGCTGTGGCTGGCGGTGGAATGACGAGAGAGGCGCTTATGCTTCATGCTGCCTGCACTGCTCCCGCTGGCCCGAGAGCGCTTTTCCAGCTGGTCCATGTCAAGGTCCAGGTTGTCGCTGATGTAAGACTCCCGGTACTGCTTCTTCTCTGTGTGGTAAGGAACACAGCTCGTCATTATACTCAACCAAGACAGAAGGAGCGGTTGGTGAGCTTAAGTGAGTCACCAGGCCAAGAACAAGTACAATTTCACACTCAGAATCTAGTGCCTGGAAAGTGGTCCTAATTCTGATAGGCTCCACTTAAGAACACTGCAAAATGAATAAAAACCAGGACAACACATTTGAGGGGACTACTTAAACTACTTAAAGAGTTTTAAAGCTTCAAACACTGTTGAAGAGTGCTACTTGACCGACCCCCTCTTGTCAGCAATCTGTTCCTGGTCCACAGTGACACGAGTTCAGTAAGGGAGAATAAGCATTTAGAAAGTTTTAGAGCAATGTGACATTGTCATGACAGCCAATGTGATTTTGTAGTTTGCAAAAGTATTGGTCCACAGGAGATTAGAAATTTTAAAAACCTGGTCTTTCCCCATAGATAATTTTAGAAGCACTGCTATAGGAGACTGTTTAATAAATATAATTATGCTAATTGCCATTCATTTTATTTTTCCTTTGTTCAGTTTAGTCCATCGTTTGCTTAGCTCTAACTGTCGAACACAATGTAGAGTAAAACTAATCTTCTGAGAATTTTTTTCAAAGAATTCTAAAGTTTAGACTGGTTTGCCATGTGGTCTCCGATTGGTAAAAACGTTAACAGGCTAGTGCTGCTCTTTAATGCAAACACAATACAGGAAAGTCCCTTTTATCAAGTGCTGAACTAGCCATTATCACACTCACACACAAAGTTACAACCGACACAAAAATACAATTTTGTGTGCTTCACGTCAGAAACTGAAAACAAGAAAAAAACAGTTTAACTTCCTTATATTTTTAATACTGATGAAAAATAGCACATTAGAACAATGCTGAAAAATGGAAAGTGTATTTGGAGAACGTTAACTTGATATCTCAGAAACAGCTAACTAGTAGACTAACTAGATTCTTAGGGGATGATAATGGATTTAATTGTCTTGTTTCTTGGTTAAGTAAAAAACACTTCCACTGCTGATGTCTAAATCCAGCTCTGAAGCATAATTGCCACAGGCCTCCCAGAGAAGGAATGAGCATCAGAAGAAAGAGAGGCTATGTTTTCCAGGGTGCATAATAGAAAAAATGCTCGGAGCAGGCTAGGGGTACACTTCTGGGCTCCCGCCCATCCACGTCCCTTCTAAGGAGTCAGGCTAAAGCACAAAGGCATGTGTGTGTGGCCACAGAGAAAGCAGCCTGGAACTGGACCTCACAGCCCAACACACACATCACTGAGACAAAAGAGCATCCACCCCATTTTTTAGGGCTAGACTGGATTCTCATGATTCCCATTTTCTGAAGGCAAGTGGGGTTTACAAAATTCTACAGTTTCTACTTCCCGTGGTTTCAAATAATATACAGCCATATGACCCGTGGAAGGGGAGCAAGTGAAGGGGGAGAAAGTAAAAAAAAAAAAAAGAAAGAAACTTCTATAGGGTGTTGGGGTTCTAAGACAATTGGGAATTGTAGATGTAATAATTTAAAAGCTTTTCTACCTCTTTACAGTCCTTTTAACCCTAACTTCCCAGTAGGTTTGGAGCCAATCCTGGTTCTTCTGTATTCACTAGTACACCCACTGGAAGACAAGCCCTTAGTGGCTCTGTTCCCTTCTGGGTGAGTACTATGTCACTCTCGGGTGTCCAACGCATGCAGCCCCGGATGGCTATGAATGCGGCCCAACACAAAATCGTAAATTTACTTAAAACCTTTGTTTTGCTCATCAGTTTTCATTAGTGTTTGTGTAATTAATGTGTGGCCCAAGAGAGCTCTTCTTTTTCCAGTGTGGCCCAAAGATGCCAAAAGGTTGGACATCTCTGACTGACCCTCTGTGAGCATTTATGAAGTTGCACACCATTCAGTTACAAACTGAGGGAAATGCTGAAATAATTCAGAACTTTAGTATAATAAATGCAAAATGCAGCCTACCAGTCACCAGTGTCAACAATGCAGATGGCCAACAGGTCCGTGTTCCTTTATTTCCTCTGGGGTAAAAGCGCAGAGACCACAGAGTTTGCCATACGTTATTTTAGAATGTAACATAGTTGACATGACTTCTGGGTATATGACCTAAGAATAAGCTCCAGCTACTGAATAAAGTTGGGTTAAAAATTTTTTTTAAAGACAAAGGCATTTCTTCTCTTCTAAACACTGTGGAAGTGTTTCTTCACACTCCTGTGATCATTTTCTACTATAAAATGCTAATAAAGTATTTCAGACAAGCTTACTCTACATTAAATTTAATTAAGAAAAACAAGATTCTTTTTGTGCTGTTTTTTTGCTGAGCTGATGTTGAGAAAAGGCTTTCTTAAAAAAAAAAAAAAGAAAGAAAAGATTGAGTCCACAAATGTGGGTGAGATACCAGTATTAGGCCAAGGCTGGTCCAGAGAAACTTAATTTCAGGTTTTCTTCAGACCTGGAGGGATCTCTAAGTAGAAGAAATTAAGTATGTTTTCTTTGGAAGAAGAGAAAAAAAAGATGTTCCCTCCAAATTTATCTGTACTTACCCAAATAAAAAAATCCGATTTATAACTTTTTCACTCATTCCTTCATTGCCCTATACATGTAAGCCCCCAAATGTACTTGGTACTATGCTCGGTAGTTTACCTCAGACCGTATGGTTCATTATTTCTCACAGGCTCTAAAAAGCGCCCCCTCAAGTCACCTACACAAGAATTTACTAAAATGCTGTTGGCAGAGAGCTGACGGAATACATGAACTTCTCAAGGCACCAATTAGGAATGTGGCTGAAGTGGCAAATGATGGGCTCTGCCCCTAAATAAGACACCTACCTATTCTCCCAAGTTTCCCTGGCACTCTGTCCCATCTGAATTCCTTTAATATTCATGTCAGCATTGGAGAGACGTATTTGTTACAACAATGAGTCATCACAGGGAAGAACTGGCAGTCTGGCAGCAAGGGAGCCAAAACACCTGACAATTTCACCCATCCTCTCCAAAGACACAGTTTGGTGGCAGACAGTGGGAACTGACTCATGCTCTAATCACTACTCAAACTACAATGACTTCTCTAAACTGGGTCTCATTTAGATAGAGACAGCTTTTGAAAGATATCAATCAGATGTGCAAAACTCTGTAAGGTTTTTTTGCTTGTTACGAGAATTTGCCTTGTTTCTGTAGGAAAGGTGGGGACTGAGGTCAAAATTTGCTTCAGACATGGACCTAAGATATGAATCTGCATCTTAATGGTCATACAAATGCCTGAAATCTACTAATCTAACTGAATTATCCAGAATTAGCACAATATGAATTTGCAAAACAAATTGAAGACATTAAAAATAAACCAAATATTGCAAAGTAGTATTTTGGGGGATCAGAAGTTGGAGTGTTAAATGGACAAACTCCAGGATGCCATGACTCAAGGTAAAGGGCGGACCATGAGTTTAATTAATATTGTAAAGCTGAAGCCTGCTATTAGAGGGCCCATCCCTGCCTTCCTCTTCTCCATGTGTCCCCTTCTTCAGGGCCCAGGACTCTGGGGCCCCAAATAGACCAGTCAATTCTGTCTCTGTCTTGGCAAAGCCCCCAAGGACTGCCTGATAAAATCCTCAAATAAAAATTTCCCTTTCCTTTGTTTGTCATTCTTGCTAAGGCAGTCTCAGGGGCCTCCCTGCAGTCAATAAGAGAGACAAGAGACATTTCTATGACCCACCTTATTGGAAGGAATTTCAGATTGCCTGAAGATAACAGAACCACAGTGGATCAGGGTACACACAGAGCTCTGAGATGCAGATAAACTTGACATGAACCTTAACATGGTGGCTTTTTGCAAGGGTTTTCAAGCTAAGCGTGGGATAATTTAAAGAGATTGTACTTAAGGGTTAGCTAACTGAGAGGGATAACCTCAGCCATTTGGGATAGGTATGGTTGGTGGCTATCCTTTGCCTTCTGAAATACAGCTGAGATGGGAATAGGAATGCTGCATTAAATCTGGAGAGGCCCAGTCCCCAAATCCCACTCCTCAGGAGTTCAAAGCCCCAGTTGATGGCAGCTACAGAGTAAGGGATTGTGGGTGGCAAAGGCATCATTTGCTTCCCCATTCAAGACTCTGCGATACCTTCATTTTCCTCCAGCTTCCGGATGTGGCGCAGGACAGGCTGTAGATTCATGTAGAGGCGGTGGCTGTTGCTCAGCAGCTGCAAGAGGTGTCTGGAGCGCATGGGGCACCCCGTGTAGTATATGAGCTTCCTGGCTGAGGGCAAGCCATCTGGCAAGATCTCAAATTTCTTTCCCTGTGGAGGGAAAACATAAATCAGAATCGGGAAGAAAAGCCTTTGATTTTCCAAGGTCCCCTTCATTTTCTATTTAGTAAGGAAAACTACAAATTTAGAAATAGAAGTGCAGCAGGTCCTCAAATAATGTTGCTTTGTTACAGCATCGATGAGCTGCTGTAGGAACTTAACTCTTATTTATGTCAATTAGCCTATGGAAAACAGGTTTCATGATCCGCCCTTTTGCTTCAAGTCACTGGACTGACTGATGACTTTAAGTGAGGACTTAACCGTACAAAGCTCCATTCAAAATTTGCTGAGATATAAATGATTGTGTTCCCTATTAAAAACACCACAGACAGAGGATTACCAAAAATTCAGGGAAGGGTCTAGCAAGGGTCTTCTGGAAATCACGGACTGGGTTTCTCTGGCTGGTCAGGCCACTTATCGTACATGACAGGGAAGAGAAGGGCCCATCATGACAGCAGCCTCAAATGCAATCCCAACACCTTAACTCAGCCAACAAATTCTGGAAGCCTAAGGCATTCAGATACTTGTTAAACACTTGTGACGAACCAAACACCGTCCTAGACACTGAGAAAATAACAGTGAACAGGACAGACAAGGCCCCTGCCCTCTTGGAGACACATTCTAGTGGGACAGATGGTAAATTAACACATAAAATAATTATAGTTTATGATAAAATCTGGGAAGGAAATAAACAGAATTATGATAGTGAAAAATACAGGGTACCTCTTTAGGGTTCAGAAAAATATATATAACTTCTCTAGCTGGACAAAAGGAGTTGGAAGCTAGAGGGACAGTGGGAGGGATGGGACAGGAAAGCGAAAGAAGAGATATAAGCAGAGTAAGTATCTATCAACAGAGACATAAAGAATCTCATTCTTTAAATCTAGGATCATTAACATAAAGTTGAAGTTGAAGGTGAGAGTTTGGCAGAGCTCCTTACAATTATGGAATATTATGAACTACTTTCACTTTCCCATTAATGAATAGTGCAGCAGAACTACAAAAAGGAATGCTGCAGACACAACGATTCTTCTCAGCCAGAGGGGAGAAGTAAAGCAAAAGAGGGAGGCATATTCTAACTTGGAGTCAGTACAAAGCAATATGGGTTTCTGTAACTCAGACAGGGATGGAATTTTTCACTTCTGGACTTTTAAAAAACCACCAGCAGATCCCAATGTTAGAATGGTAATAATTGATACTTAATGAGCACTTAAGGAAATATTAACTCATTTATCCTCACAATAAGTCTATGGAGGAGAGCTAATTATCCCCATTTTCAAATGAAGAATCTAAGGCACAGAGAGGTTAAGTAATATGCTCAACATCAGGGCTGAGCTGGCTGCAAAAAGACTCATCTGAGAAGTCTGTCAAATTAGATTTTCACTCTTCCAACCCATAGCCACTGAAATAAAAAATCTCCTAGGGTAGGAGAATGAGGCACAAAAGTCTGTGTCTTCAAAAAGCTCCTCAGATGAGTTTGATGCAAAATTAGATTCAGGAACCCTTGAGTCTAGGACCTGTAAAACACTCAATTTTATAAATGCATTTTATTACTACTTAATTTGGGATATGAAAGGGGCAAATATGGTAATAATTTGCTCATTTTCAAACAGCTCAGATCCTTTCACAAAGAGCTGGAACAAAAGAGACCCCCTGAGGAGGAGGGAGGTCAGACCCCATTTAATGTATGAGTAAAGTGAAACCAGATTGAACTGTGCCCAAGTAATTAAAGCAATGTAAAGTCAGGAACAGGTCTCTTGCCTCACAGAGCAGTGTGGAATCAGTACCCAAATTCTGTTCAGCAATTTAGTCCTTTGTTTATATAGGCCATCTTCCACACGGGAGGGAAGCCCACGTGTACAAATCTTTATCTTCCTCCTTTC
The DNA here is from genome assembly GCA_028533065.1 of Trachops cirrhosus. Classification (NCBI taxonomy): domain Eukaryota; kingdom Metazoa; phylum Chordata; class Mammalia; order Chiroptera; family Phyllostomidae; genus Trachops; species Trachops cirrhosus. The sequence goes on along the minus strand of CM052538.1, from coordinate 159,483,078 downwards.
TTTGTGTATTTTTTCAATAATTTTTGAACAAATTATGTATTTTAATGACTACTAGATAAACGCACTATTAACTGTAATTCTGTGCACCCTACTAAAAAATATATATAGTTGGCAAAGTAAAGAAACAGCTGGAAAAATCATGAATTTGCTCTAGCCAACAAACAAGTATACTAGTCTCAATATTCTAAAAATAAAAGTATTTTTCCTGTTAAGAACTCTAGACGTTTCTTTATAATAATGAGTTTGAATGAATCAGGTATTAATAAAAACATCTTTTTATATCACTCTTTATCCTTTGTTCAAAAGAAGTAACTTCCAAAAGAACTGGCCAGCCCCCACACTAAGAGTAACTCACCCCGTGATTACAGTTTTCTGTTTTCTAATCCTTCCGCTGTATGCTTTTAACGTAATTCTACTTAATGAGCCAATCTTGTACTTTTCTCACTACATTTCTGCTGCAAGTAGAATAACTTAGGGCAGCGTGGTGAAGACCAGGCACACAAAATAAAATTAGTAATTTATTTTGCTATAAGATGCTTTAATTTTAGGCTCACCACTGATGAGTGACAAGGATTATAGTACATGTATAAGAATATAAAAAAGCTCGTTAAAAGATGTCAAATCTCGCCCTGGCTGGTGTAGCTTAGTGGATTAAGCGCGGGCCTGTGAA